>CM031374.1:43918555-44518555 GCA_018208015.1 Medicago ruthenica
CCACAAGGGGCCAAGTTTTGGTTTGGTTAGGTTGTACATATTGAAAAAGGAATGACGATTGTCCGAACGACGAGACATACGTCACACATTCGTACAATCGGGGCGATGGAGAGACATACGTCACACCATCCCTTTTTCATTCATGTTTTTGGGTTGAATCCTTTAGAAATCCCAAGGCATGTCAAAACATTTGGCTTGAAAACCCAAAATGGGAAGGTTTAGCAATTTTGCTAGAAAACGCACAAGTTCGGCTCATTCTGCGAACGGTTTTGAAAAGCGAACAAATTTGGTGTATGTTCATGTTTGAGTTTTGAACATCATGAACAATATTTATTGTTCAAGTTTTGATGGAGATGATGAACATAGCTTGTTTGTTCATGCTGTTTTGAAAGTTTGGGAACATAACTTGTTTTGCAAGTTATCCACATAATGTCATACGAACTTGTGATTTTGCCAAGATTATGCAAAATCCTTGTTATGGTTTGAAAAACATGGGTTTAAAAACTCTTAGGTTCTAAGCTCTGGGGCTAGAACCTCAAAAAATGGTCATTTGGACACAAAAACTCAGATTCTGAGTTCTGTCATGGTCGCACTGCGACCATGACTTCGCACTGCGAAGCATGCGAAATTTTGAGTTCAGAAGCTGTTTCTGAACTTTTGTTCAGAAACAACTTCTGAACACACTCAGGACCTTTTAGGTGAGTGAAAAGCTTTGAGTTTTTGGGGTGAAAAAGGCTGGACAAACCAGTTTTGATGTTTTGAAAACCTTGGGATTTCTTTGAAATTCAAAAGGGGTTTTTTAGAATCAAATGGTTTTGAACCAAAATAGCTATGCAAACACAATTGTAAATGCAAGATGAGTGCTTAGAAACTTACAGAACTCCTTAGCAAAGCTCCAGCTGCAATGGATTTGAATTGGTTGAAGGCTTTCACAAAGGTTTTTTTGTATTGGTGATGAACTTGAACTTTGGTAAAGCTTTGTGTTGGATTGGTTTTTTCTGGTTGTTTGTGAGGGTTTGTAAGCTAAAATGAGTAGAGTTTCTGCTCTTGAAATGCTGTTATCAGTTGTGTTTGAAACCTTGGGCATTGCCTTCTATTTATAGGCCAAAACCAAATCTATTTCATCATTACCAAATCCCAAAATTCAGCTGATTTGTGGCTAAGATCAAGCTGAATCCCTTTGCATTAAATGCTAATGGATAGAGGCAACCTTGCCTTGTACCAAGGGGCAAGATTCAGCCTGATTTCAGCCACAAATTCAACCAATTCTAGAAGGTAATGATGAAGAACAAAGCTGAATTGCAATTGGCTAATGCTTGGGGATCAATCCTTGCAATCTCAATGGTTGATCAATGAAAACGTGCACTGTAATGTGCAGAGATTGAGGGATGAAAAAGGCTACTTATGGCTGGTGTGGGGGGTGAAAAGCTGCTGCAAAAACAGGGTAGGCACTCATGGCTTTTCAAGTGAGAAAATCCAGCTAGTTTGACTGGTTTTTGGGGAAGCAAGCAGGAGGAAAGTCCTCAAGCAGGTGGCTGGCAACCTTGTGGTGGTTAGCAGGTCACATGGGAGGGACTAGAGCTGCCCAAGGGCAAGCCCACTTGCTTGTCACATGCTAGGTTGGAAGAAAAAGCTTCCAACCTTGGCATTAATGGCAAGTCCTTCAATTCTGGTTTTGCTTGGCCCAATTAGCCATGAATGCTACTTAAAATAATTATGGAAATGATATGCAACAAATTCTGGAATTAAATCAAAGAAACCAAAAATCTGCAGAAAAATCGCAGACTTCGCAGTGCGAAGTGAGCTTCGCAGTGCGAAGTCAGCATTTTTAAAATGTTGACTTTTCTGTTGACTTTTGTTGACTTTTGACTTTTTTCCCCTCTTTGATTTTTTTTGATTTTTTGTTTTAAAATGCTTAGGACAAAATTAGGGTACTACAGTATTAAAGCATTTTCCTAATATTAAACTGTTAGTATGTTAGCGTGTAACAAATAATTATTATCTGAGTTGATTTTATGGAATGCCTCCGAGTGGAGTAACCCCGAAGTACATTCCCCTGATAACCGGTGAAAATTCCTATCTGAGGCCAATCACCGGACTCCTGCTGCTGTGTGTGTGGTTATCCTCGCGGAAAGTTCCTGCCCGTTCAGCTGTATCCGGAACCCCATATGCTCTCTACCTGAAGAGAACACAGAAGACACACAATCTAACCTTTTAATTAATTAGTCCTGGTTAAATATCTGATCTGATACACGTATTCTCAATGTCACTCTGACGTGAAAAATTGAGGCACGTCCTGGTGTACATATAATCTTATCTGTGCATATATATGTGAGTCGTCATGTAGGTTCCCTAACGGGCTGACCTATCCAGAATAAATTTGGAGTGTACCTGAGCCACGACTCGTCAGCATATATATAGGCTTAATTCCAGTTTTGCCCCCTATCTTTTGTCAATTGTGCGATTTTGCACCTCATCCTTTTAATTGAGCGATTTTGCACCCTCTCTTTTACCCCCTTTCTGATTTCATAGCCCCTCATGTGTTCAGTGCTGATGTGGACAATGATTTGCGACGTGGCACACGATGATTGGGATAAAACGAGTACACATCAGCAAACGCCACCCAAAATGACCATTTTGCCCTTAATGACTTCATATCCATGTGAAAAGACAAAAATACCCCTTTCTTTTTCTTCCTTCTTCCACCCTCATGGGTTTTGGAGCCATTGTGTTTATGTGCCGCGACAGATCTAGAAGGTTGGAGAAAGATCAGACTGAAGATCGTGATGAAGTTGCTACAACAAATGAGGGGAAATCGTTGGCAAACACATATTTGGATTTAAATCTTACCATGGCTAGGGGTTTTCGTTGCACTCCTTTTGGCAGGACAGCAACATCTGAAAATATGCATGATGTAGACATGGGAAGGGATTTAATGATAGGTCAGCCTTCTGGGAGTGAGATTGGGGGTCGTGCGGCTTCATATGAATCACGAGGACCAAGCTCTCGTAAGAGAGATCTTGAAAAAGGTGGAAGCTCAGATGACAGGTTAGTTCTTAGGTCTCGGCAGCAGGCTGATAGTGTTGAAGGAACTGTCATCGATATGATATTTTGATACTTATTGTTCACCTCTTCAAAGAGATTCATCTGGTGTTGGTCCAAGAAATTCATTGGGCTTTGAGGGTTATGTTATTGGCAATCGAGTTTCTTCATTCCATCAAGGTAGTGACTGCTTAATAGGAATCTAGAACTAATAGTGTTGTTGGTGACATGGAACACCGAGTAGAAGATGCTGAAAATCAGGGACAGAGCGGTGAATCTGTTCCAGATCCAGGTCTAATGGATGAGATCATCCCAGATGATATAAACAGAGAATATCCTGTTTGGTGATAGCCTGGAGATGATGTCTCACTCTGCAAGAAAGGGGTATTATTGTCTTTTCACATGGATCTGAAGTCATTAAGGGCAAAATGGTCATTTTGGGTGGCGTTTGCTGATGTGTACTCGTTTTATCCCAATCATCGTGTGCCACGTCGCAAATCATTGTCCACATCAGCACTGAACACATGAGGGGCTATGAAATCAGAAAGGGGGTAAAAGAGAGGGTGCAAAATCGCTCAATTAAAAGGATGGGGTGCAAAATCGCACAATTGGCAAAAGATAGGGGGCAAAACTGGAATTAAGCCATATATATATATATATCTTATCTCTGATGCATCGTGTCACCATTGATAAATATTTGAGTCAGAAGCGGGATGTTACACTCTACCCCCCTTAAAGAAATTTCGTCCTCGAAATTTAGAATTCTCTTGAGATCATATACGAATAGATCTTTCATACTTCTTTCTCTACTAGCCGATTCTCTGATTCAACTTGCTTATCGGGATTCCATGGCTACTCTGGGGTCCGACATGTAGTCATACATTTCGATTCTGATTGGTTAAAACTGGTTCTTGGCCATGGTTTCCACTCAATAAGTCGAAAATACTCTACAATCTCTTCCTTAACTGAAAAGCTTGATGTACATTTCATAATTCTTACATATTAGAACGTGTGGTTGTCTGAACCAATATACCCGACTCACTTGACTATGCCTCTTGTTCACACACTTCGTGCGAATCCAATTTAAGGTTATTAAGCATTGGATACTCTTACTGAATCCATAAGTTTCCTTCATTGTCTGCATGGTCTTACCCTGACGACATCGGGTCGATCTTATCTCCCTCAGATATTCCCACTCTTGGAGAGGTCTATTGCACTACATCTAATTCCAATGAATTCTTACCTTTGTCTTTTGCCTCGTATGACGGCATCTTACATAAATGTTTATATCATACTTCATAAAAACAAATCGTTCTACACTGGAAAGGCATCTGATATTGGGTATCTTCAAATAGAAGTAATGACTACTGCAACTACCTTCACTATCCAAATACGAGGAGGAAGCATTACCTCTAATACTTGCCCCTTTCATACTGATACCTTGGTGTCCTACTTTTCACAACCATAAACATCGCTTCCGTTGCGGAATCCTTAAGGGCTCGAGAAATCTTATAGGCTACTCGCGCTCCTTCCTACTAGTCGACGACAACGTGTATCTAAATGACTTAGGTATTTTCCTTCCCTACTAGGATTCTGACAATCTTGCATCATTCAAGATACTTCTTGGTCGTATCGAGGTGAGTAGAACTGGCCTCACGGATCCGGTCTACAACTTAACTTATGTCGTTCAAAAGATACTCCTTGTTTTTCGAAAGAAAATTATATTCTAACCGCTACTGTAGTAGCATACTTAATTTCATCAATCTCTTAATCTTTTATTTATAACCTGAACTTGCGTAGCCCTTTACGGTAGTCTACGAGTGATTTTCTAATCTACGCAACAAAGTTCTTTTCCTACCTGTGAACATCAAGTTCAAAATTTATGAGCTCCTCAGCTAAAACATGTTCGATATCGACAAACCTGTTCTGATTAATACTTTCTCGCTTAAACATTAATGATCACATGCAACGGTTATTGATACATGTCACATAACTGAAAATAAGATACACTACTGTCTGAGTAGCATAATCATTGCCTGATAAGTATACATTACTAAACTTAATCTGGTACATGCGACATGTTGACATAACATGGGTACAATGTGGAATAAACTCATATGCCACTATATTTGTCGTTCCTGATCAATGCTTCAAATCCAAAAATATCATTTTGCAAGTGCAATCTTTACTGTTGTCGACTCATGTATAATTTTCTTTTGGCTAAACTTACTCTTCAAGCTTACTTGAAGTTACTGAGCTAAATAGCCAGATTACCGTATTAGCGGTGACTTCAATCACTTTAGACTTAACGTGGTAGTAACACATCCTTCTTATCCTTACCACATACTCTCAAACTTCTTCGATATCCCTTTACTCATGGGTTTTGAGGTTTGAAGTATCCCTCAGCTTAACTTTTAAGATTTCCTCGTTAGAACTTATGATATACTCAAGTCGTTACTGCTTACTGCTATTATGCGTTATAGAAATTGAGCACTTATTACCTTTCCTACGATTCACCTGGCAAGGACTTCACAAGCATCCTTGTTCCCTAAGCTTCAGCTTAGAACTGTTTGTTAACTCATTCTTGGATTACTTCTCCGCTGCGTAACTCTGATTTTAAACAACTCGCTTTGGAATAGGAGTAATACACCACTATTACCATATTAAAGCTCTTGACCAATCTTATCCTTTATAACTCTGTAGCTACCATAGCAGAACCATCTTACGTTCGTTGCTTCTCTTGTGGCTTAGACCACCTGCTTACCCAAGTATTATAATCGTCCTTCAAAGCTCACATACTAATAACAAGGATCAACTTCGTACTATGTAACACTTCGAAATACTACTCATCTTACTTACTGGTCGTCTCCTAACTTTGTGTTTCCTTTCGAACATAAACAATATACTTGTTCTCGCGAATCGATTTCTTGAATACTCTCCTAGATTCACATCTTTCATATACTGAACCCACTGATGGTTCGAGTCTCGTTTCCGTTCATTCTATTCTTATCCGTAAGGATTTCATATTCATAATCTTTTCCGAGACAACTTCGGTCTCCATAACTCTATCATGTCTATTAGGTTACTCTTCGAGTATCCAATTTAATAATCTTAAACTTTAACACTTTATCATTACTTTCAGGTTCATTCAGTAATTCGTTACTGCATTCACAACTCAAAACCTGATCTTATTATCTGAATGATTCTCCAATTATACTAAGCAATTTCCATAGACCTCCTCGACTATTGTCTTCTTCACATGGTTTTGAACAATACAAAATCGGTACCTTCTACCACCTTTGAAAGCATAACTACACAAGGTGATCTCTTTCAGCTTCTCGAATAATTGCGTAAAGAACCCGTCAACTGAAAACATGCAATTCCTTAACATTAACCACAACTTTAACTTGCACCAGCGACGATCTTCCTGATAATAAAGCCTCAAAATAATTCTTGGTTAAATCCTGATTATTCCTCAAAATACTAGTCTACTATAATCCTGTGTTATCTTAAACTTGCCTTCTACATCCAATCAAGGAAGTTCGATACTGCTCATCCATCAGTTCACTAAAATCCAACAACTTATGATTCAATCTCTATTTCCCGATTCTGCTGAAAAATTTACGTCTCATCCCTTGCCCTTTCTGGGGGTCTCCTTCACTTATCGCTAAGCTTGCGTTTCTCATACAAAAACATCTTAATGACTCATGTTAAAGGAAGGTAGTCTGATCTACTTTTCAATGCGTAAAATTTCAGTTGAGCTTATCTTATTTTCCAATCTTCGTGCCAATAAAAACACACCTGAGTCACGCTTCGACACACAACAGGTCTTATCACTACTAATTACTCATCCATCTTGGTTCCTAGGTTGCATACCATCTTCTCTTCTTAATTCCCAAATCTGGTGCTTAAAGTTCGGGAGGTGTGGCTGATCTGACAGGGTTTAACTTGCTTGCGCTTCGCGTTCAATGACTACATTTGAGGGGTTAGCTTCGTATGTCCACTAATTCGCTTAATCCATAATTTAATTCTCGTAACTATTTGGATACTAAAATCTTGTCCGGTTCAAGTGTGCGATTCCTTCGATTCTTACATACTCCATCTTTACTGGAAGTCTAAGGGTTTCGATAATTCCTTATTCCGAGCTTCTGGGTCTGGTACTATGATTCTTTAACTCTGTACCCAAAATTATTACTTTGGTCTACACCTCACTTTCACTTCTCAAACTACGGTTCCCGTTAAGGTTCCACATCATTCCTTAAAGTATTCCATAATTCCTTACTTCTTATGTCTTTCACAGATGAGACATCATCCAACGACGCGTCCAACGATGTTGAGGTACTTCACTTCGTTCTTAAATATCTCTAATATTCTTGAAACTTGCCGTCACACGCTTCTTTACTGCATTATTTAATAGCCACCATTTGGCACTAAACACTTCTTCGGCAATTTCCGTCTTATAACTAACACCTTAATCTTCACCTTCATATGCTTCATTCCTCCACGGTACCATTCAACTCTCAGACAATTGTCCTAACTGTCATATACAAGATTGAGTTGATCAGGCTCAACTAGATGTGACATTTAGAACAATATCTGGAACCCAATGGTCCCACTACGTTTATTGAATTTTTAATGACCCAATGCACGATTTGAATCGATCTGCTCTGATACCAAATTGTAACACCCATATGGAGATTGCCTAGGATCTCACACTAGTATTAAACTTTTGTACTGGATACATTAAACTACAATGCATAATTTAAAATATGAACATGTACATATACATAATGAAGTCTTTACAACAGTTGCATAGTACAAAATATCTCTGACACGATGAAACATAATACAATATGTGAGTACATAACATTCTAGAATCAAACTTAGAACCAGCACGATCAGTCCGTAGCCTTTTCCTTACCCTTGCTGCGTGCTACCTGTGAACCTGCAATCAGAAGGATTGGGATGAGACATAATGTCTCAGTGAGCTCCACCCATCCTAACTGCTGGCAACCTCGGGGAAATCTATGATCGCCAGGCAGTAAACTCAACCCATTTTGGGTTTATACATGTCTGTGTCTGCTATACTGTGTAGTCGTGAAAACTAGACTACGTTCTACTAACTTAGTGATCGAGGGGAAAACTAGGATCACTGTCTGATAATTGATATCTGCCGATAGTATCAAATCATTTTCCTGATATTAAATTGTTAGTATGTTAGCGTGTAACAAACAATTATTATCTGAGTTGATTTTATGGAATGCCTCCGAGTGGAGTAACCCCGAAGTACATTCCTCTGATAACCGGTGAAAATTCCTATCTGAGGCTAATCACTGGACTCCTGCTGCTGTGTGTGTGGTTATCCTCGCGGAAAGTTCCTGCCCGTTCCAGCTGTATCCGGAACCCCATATGCTCTCTACCTGACGAGAACACAGAAGACAAACAATTTAACTTTTTAATTAATTAGTCCTGATTAAATATCTGATCTGATACACGTATCCTCAATGTCACTCTGACGTGAACAACTGAGGCACGTCCTGGTGTACATATAATCTTATATGTGCATATATATATATATATATATATATATATATATATATATATGTGTGAGTCGTCATGTAGGTTCCCTAACGGGCTGACCTATCCAGAATAAATCTGGAGCGTACCTGAGCCACGACTCGTCATCATATATATATATATATATATATATATAGCCTGGTATTATCTGATACTAGTCTTATCTTAAATCTATTCTGATCATAAGTTATCTGAAATCTAACCCATGGTTAATCTAATCTTATCTGAATCTTTGAATGTTGAAATACATTCCTAGTACTTTTGTACACTTAACTGAATACATCTCTATTCTTGCTAACCTATTATAGGTTCTAGACATATCGTTGTCATATGTCGTTCATAAGGGCTTATTATCTCATTGTAATAACTACCCGGCTCTTCTAACTTTACTCTTGCATCTCTAATGCATTGCCGAATCCTTGTTCACCCATTCCTTATATGTTAAATACCTTTCGGATATGTCAAAATGGTGTTTTCTTAGAAATTAGGGTTTTCATTTAAAACAGTTGCAAAACGCCTCGCCTAAGCGCACACAACTCACCCACCGCAACTCAGCAGACCAAGATGGTTTTGTCAAGCGCGTTGTAGCGAGCTAGTCCAGAACGAGAAATGTTCTGCTCGCTGCAGCGAGCTCCAGCGCGCTGTAGTGAGCATAACAGTGCATAAAATGCTCAAAACTTGATTTTTCACCATTTGACCTTTCCAATCTTACCCAAGCATCTCAATAACATTAGGAATGATTTTAAACTACCAATTGATAACTTAAATCATGGATTAACAAGGATTATGCAAGCATTAAGGGTTAGGGCATAATTTTTCAAACTTCTCAAAATAAGGGATTTCACCAAAAACTTACCCAAGATGGGTTCTAAACTAAGGAACTCACCTGAATCACTTGTTTTGATTCCTTTCCAAGCTTCTACATCAAAACCCTAGCTTCAATTCCTCTTCCTTTCTTGTTTTCTTTAGCTCCCAAATGGTCCAGGGTTCCCAAATTATGCTTGCAAGTGGCTAGATCAAAAAAATGATGATTAAGTGATGATTGGAGTAGGTAGAGGGAGAAGGCGTGGGAGAGAGTAGAGAGAAGGCGAGAAATCTGATTTTCTTTCTAGAGAGAGATAGGAAATGAAAAATGAAGAGGAAATGAGCTTTAGCCCTTTTATAAATTCCTGGCGCGGCAATTACCAAATTACCCTTCTTTAAATTATCTCTGATACATCGTCTCACCACTGATAAATATTTGAGTCTGAAGCGGGATGTTACACTAGATGTAGATAATGGCATTGAGGCAGCATCACACCAGGGAGCCTTTCGATTTTTATAGTTACAAAATTTGCTGGATTGACTAGAGAACCACGAATTGGTTCGCGCGAACCGGTTCGCGGTACTTTCGCGTATTGGTTCGCACAAATTCGTGAAGAAATTCGCATAAACAAGTGAACCAAGAGTACCCGCAGAAACCAACGTCATTAGAGTAAGGGGGAGAGCTGCGAGTTGAAGAAAGACGTTGTAGCCTGCGGCTGTTTGGAGGAAGAAGATGATAAAATTAGGGTAGTGTGGAAGCTGGGCTCTTGCTGGATCTTTTTTATATCGGGCTTTTCTAAATTTGGCCCAATGAATTGAAATTGCTACTATGAAGAAATGAAGAAATCATAATATAATACATATGGCTTTGTGAATTTTTTTTAAACATAAACACTATTTTTTTTTTTAAGTATACTACTTTTTTTTGTATCAAATATATAAATACCTCCAAAATAGTTTTATTATTTTTTACACCATAAACTCTAAATGCTAGCATGGGTTCACTGTTTTTTTGGGGAGGGTTCACTGTTTTTGTTTTTTTGAATATTTTGTAACTACAAATACTTCTAAAATTATTTATTACTCACTTTATGTTATAGTGAGTGTTATATTAATAAACTAATCTTATTACTCACTATAAAATTAATTAATTTAATTAAATAAATTTTTTAGAGTATCGAACAGAGATAGTTGTAAACACTCAAATTGAGATGATACTCTTCTATAAATATTTAGTGATTACTACTAAAATTTAAGTCTTGTTTAAAAATTCTAGTAAAAATAAATATTTTTCTTAAAAATTTATTGATGGGCTTACTATATTTAATTAGGTAATATTAGTACTACGAACCGAAACTCTATACATCTATACGTACCGAATTCTTCTTATGTGGCGTACCGCAAACCCGTACCCGTATCGTGTACCGACGCAAATTGCGAATTATGTGACATATTCTATTACCGTCTTTTGACAGAGTATTGATGCAAAATCAAACATTTAATGGTTACAGACTCACCTAAGACATTATAGGAGGTTGAGACCAGGGAAGCGAGTTAAGTACCAAAACATTGAGCTTAACTATTTTTGTTAGAACATCACAAAACTAAGTACACAATTGTAGGCTCTGGACCAAGTTACCAAGTACTGAAAGAGAAGAAAATCAAACATGACCTAACCGTTATTTAATCTAATTTAATCGCAATAGTTATATAGAAATTTTACAATGCTTATAGATACGAACTTTATAAATTATACTAATTAACGACAGTTTAATTCACTTTCTAAATTGACTGTCAAGAAGCTTTAATATCATTGTTAAATTTGAGTTGAGGTAACGCAATCCCTACAAAACCATTTTGTAGAGTGAGCGATGTGTCCTGTTTATTAACTTATTTAAGGTCTTAGTTCATCAAATATGAGACTCATAACAACCGTTTCTTGAAAGTAAAAGTTGTTAGATTGATTATTTCATTTAATTAAATATTGATTGAACAAATCAATTATTTAGAAGTTATTAATAATATAAATTGTGGTCAATTGTATTTTTTTTTTTGACAAAAATGGTCGATTGTTATTAAGAAAAAAAAAATAGGAATACTCGTTTTCTAACACTTTCTTTTAACACTCATCTTGACTCTTTTTTTGGGTGAAATTCATTTGGGTCTCATCATTTTATGTGAGAATTATTTCTAAGGTGTGGTACTCACGTGAATTTCATTCAATCAAAAAGAGAATGTTAGAAATAGTGTCCATAACACTCAATGTGTTATTAAACACTAATTATTGATAAATTGTTTGTTGAACTTTGCTTTTGAATGAACGGTTGTGAGAGGTCATTATCTTAAGCCTAAGGTGTTTAGTTATTTGTTTGCCGATTATATGGTTACGAGAGTGGTTTGCCGATTATATGGTTACTGATAATGCTATCAGTATCAGTCAATTCATGGGTGATCAAGGTACAGTGAATATGTTATAACTTGTATATATACCTTTATAGTTTATACTGTTTAAGAGTCCAACAGCTTTGCATTGTGAAGCAATTGCTAACATAAAAAAGTTCGTTGGGGGTTGAGATATTGACATGTTTTGAGTCTTGTGAACACACTAACATGCCCAAAAACTCTCCTCTCTCCTTATAAATGGCTTATCTACCTTGAATTTTCCAAAAATTGTCTAAGCCTCTCGTGATTTAACTTTACCTCTCTTTCTCCCTCTCAAATGGAGTTGCTCTCTTTACTTTATGTAGTTCCAGCATTATACCTATGTTTCCTTATCTGGAAACTATACGATCAAAAGAGGGACCAAGAGTGTTACATATTGGATTACCAATGTTACAAGCCAACACAAGATAGAATGCTTGGGACAGAGTTTTGTGGCAAAGTAATCAAAAGAACAGAAAATTTGGGTCTAAATGAGTACAAATTTCTCCTCAAAGCCATTGTAAATTGTGGCATTGGCGAGCAAACTTACGCCCCAAGAAACGTCTTTGAAGGCCGCGAAGCATCCCCAACACTTAACGACGGGATCTCAGAGATGGAAGAGTTTTTTGACGACAGCATTGCAAAACTTCTGTCAAGGTCAGTGATTTGCCCTTCCGAAATTGACGTTCTTGTTGTCAACATCTCAATGCTCGCCGTTATTCCTTCTTTATCATCGCGAATCATTAACCGTTACAAAATGAGACACGACGTAAAAGTGTACAATCTCACCGCAATGGGTTGCAGCGCTAGTCTTATATCACTAGATATTGTTAATAACATTTTCAAATCACAGAGAAACAAGTTAGCACTTTTGGTCACATCAGAGTCTCTCTGTCCAAATTGGTATACTGGCAACGATAGATCAATGATCCTAGCCAACTGTCTTTTCCGTTCTGGAGGTTGCGCGATTCTTTTGACAAACAAAAGATCCTTAAAGAGCAGAAGTATACTTAAATTGAAGTGTTTAGTACGAACGCACCACGGCGCAATAGAAGACTCTTACACTTGCTGCACTCAAAAGGAAGATGAGCAGGGTAGGCTTGGTATTCACTTAGGGAAAGCTCTTCCAAAAGCAGCAACAAGAGCTTTTATTGATAATTTAAGGGTAATTTCACCCAAAATTTTGCCAACAAAGGAAATACTTAGGTTTCTTGTTGTGACACTTCTTAAGAAACTTAAGATAACTAGTGGAGGAACAATAACTAAAAAATCACCATTGAATTTCAAAACTGGTGTTGATCATTTTTGCCTCCACACAGGAGGTAAAGCAGTGATTGATGGAATTGGAAAGAGTTTGGATCTTAATGAATATGATCTTGAGCCAGCAAGGATGACACTGCATCGTTTTGGCAACACTTCTGCTAGTAGCTTGTGGTATGTGCTGGGATATATGGAAGCAAAAAAGAGGCTTAAAAAAGGTGATAGAGTTTTTATGATAAGCTTTGGTGCTGGATTTAAATGCAATAGTTGTTTGTGGGAAGTGATGAAAGATGTTGGAGATGCAAATGTTTGGGAAGATTGTATTGATGATTATCCACCAGAGTCTTTGGTCAATCCTTTCATGGAAAAGTATGGTTGGCTCAATGAAGTTGAGGATCCTAACAATTATGAACTTCCTGATTTTCTTAAGTGAGGATGTGACGGTAATTAATTTCATTCATTATTATGGAATGAAATACCAAAAATAAGAAGGAAAAAAAAAGAGTTGAAGGGGTATTTTTATTCTTTTTTAGATTTCGTTGACAAGGATCAAGGTTGTTTTTGCATTACTTTCATTTATTGTTAGTAATATACGCTTGTAAATATTCGTTGAATAATATTCATTAGCTAATAAAGAGTCTGTCTACTTGTTCAATAAATCCGTAGTTGCAAAGACGTTGATATGTATAGGGCTAGGTTTTGAGACTCTCATTTTTTTTCACATTTAAGGTGAGTTAATCTAATTACTAAATTACTTCACAAAAAGAGTTTGTCTACTTTTTGTCAATCTATAATTTGTTTCTATATTGTGTCAAGTAAATTTGTTTATATTTATTTATATAAATTTGCTGATATATTGTTGAGACTTGAGGCCCAACAAAATTAAGGGTTTATGCACTTTTTTTTTTAATATTGGGTTTATGCACTTTTATTGAACACTCATAAATTTGATGAGTCTCAACAACATATCACTTTTAGATATGTGTAAAATTTTACATGAATGATCCGTATGATTTAAAATTTAAATCCAACGGTCAAATTTTAAAAATACAAATCAAATAAAACGATATTAAATGGTGCAACATTGACATAACATTACCTTGAGAACAAAATTCTTGTATACGAAAAAAAATTGGGGGAGGAAAATTCTCCTTGTGTACCCCATATGTTTACAAGCGGCATGAAAACTCTCTAATGATAAGATAGAAAAGAACTTTATGATCGAAATCCGGATTTTCAAAATTCATTTTCAAGTTAACCAGGGACTAAAACAAAAAAAAAACATATTGTAGGTAGATGGTTTCGTTTATAATTATGTGATGTGATGTGATGTGATGTGACTGAAGTTTATTTGACTTTCCTTTACCATTATCACATTATGTGTTCAAGGATAGTCTCTTTGGTAATCAATAAATTTATTTAGCTTATATAAAAGTATTAGCTCGTTGCCTTTGAAAAGGTATTGTGGGTTACCATACTTTTGGTATGCAATATTATTTGTTTAAATTTATTGGAGTAATTAATATTTTAGCAACAAAATAAAGCAAAAGGAAAAATAAATCCTATTATATAGTTTTCATTAATTCCTTGCAGATTAATTAAGGGATTTTACATGTGTAAGGTATTCTTTTTTTTCTCAATACAGCATCCCCTTTGTCAAATAGTAGTAGATTGTTAATTACTCCCCATGTTTCGCATGTAAATTCACACCCTCCCAATGACCAAAACCAAAACCAAAACCAAAAGCAGAATGTTGACAAAGTAGCTCCCAGTGATTTTTGTGATTAAATGTTTGTGATAGAGTTACATGTTGAATCTAACAAATAGTTAAAAGCATAATTCTAATATCTCATCAATTAAGAATTTGAGTACTTTTTTTTACAATAAGAATTTTAGTACTTGACTTCGCTTTTTCATATCTTTGTTGAGTTTTGCAATGATTTTACGGTTCTGAATTGCTGACATTTCAATCGGGCCAAAAATTCTTTTAGAGAATACGTTTCTGCGAATTAAACTCAATTCATTTTCACCCCTCTTTCAAAAAAAAAAAAAAACTGCACATCCTTTAATTTGTTGTTTTTATACTCAATTTTCAATATTTAAATTTTACTTTCAAAATCTATTTTATTTTATTTTTTTGAAATACAGATGTAAAGAACCCACAAAGTTTTGCTTGAAGGGACGGTTGTAGTTTAGTGTTAATGAGTGGAAACAAAAACATTGATAGCAAAAGAAAAAGAATAAATGTAAGGTAAACATTTTCACTTTATGCATTTTGATAAGGCTTAATTGCACTTTTGCTCCCTATCTTTTGCTAATTGTGCGATTTTGCACTCCATCCTTTTTTTTGAGCGATTTTGCACCCTATTATTTACTCTCTTTCTGATTTTGTAGCCCCTCATGTGTTTTTTTGCTGATGTGTACAATTTTGCTGACGTGTCATCAATTAATGAAGTCCATGTGTGTAAATTGAGTTTTTTAAAAAATTAAAAATTAAATAATTAATAAGTTGTTGCATTTTCGGATCTTTTCTTGAAAATAACAAGGTTAAGTTCATCATCAACAGAATCAACATGAACAACACTAGAAGATCTCAACAATGATGAAACTGGTGTAGCTGATCTAATCAAATCATTGTGATGTGAACTTTTAGCACCAACAAGAAGTGCACTAATTCCATTAGGCTTAAGAACACGCTCAACCTCAAGAACAAACAAAGCAGGGACATAAACCTTATCAAGATCCCTAGACAAAACGAAATCAAATGAAGAATCTTGATAATCTAGCTCATAAACGATATTCTTCATCTTGAGGGAGAAAAAACGGTTGGTATAAACACCACTAACAATTGAAAAATCCAACTGTTTCATTGCTTTAACAGCCATTGAAGAACCTTCACCAACACAAAGGGTATTTGCTTCACAGTTCAAAAACGGCTTACCCATTAACTCAATGACCACATTCACTGTCAAGTTAACATCTTTTTCGCAATTCATCGAACCCCAGATTCGATTCTGAAAGAAATACGAACTGGGGTTTGAAGTGACGTTGTTTTCTAAATCTGCAAAACAGTTCAAATTTGATGCAAAACTTTCCAGATCATAGTTTGATAAAGCGCGAAGAAGCGCAATCATTGAAATGGTAGCTGCAAGCACGATTGATCGAAAGAACAAACGTCGAATCGTTGACCCATTCAGGATCTTCGTATCCATGAATTTTTCAAGAGCTTAGAACAGAAGGGTTGTTTGATTTTGTCAAAAAGACTAAGATTTTTGAAGAATTTAGAAGGTGTTTTGAGAGAGAAGAGAGAAATTGAAAAGCCAGAGAGAGAATGAGAGAAGAATTTAACGAGTGCAAAACCTTGATGAAGTGTGAGCAAGAAGATGAATATTTGGGATTTCACCATGGATCTGAATTTATCCATCTCCTTTTGCATCGGTCATGGCACCATGGATCTGAATTTCCCAAACCAATTATTTAATTTTTAATTTTTTAAAAAACTCAATTTACACACATGGACTTCATTAATTGATGACACGTCAGCAAAATTCAACACATCAGCAAAAAAACACATGAGGGGCTACAAAATCAGAAAGGGGGTAAATGATAGGGTGCAAAATCGCTCAAAAAAAAGGATGGGGTGCAAAATCGCACAATTGGCAAAAGATAGAGGGCAAAATTGCAATTAAGCCAAATCTAAAATATAATTTAAAATACCCATTCACTTCTTTCTTTTCTTCTTCTTCTTCTTCATCTTAATTTTGCCATTTTATTCCACACTAATGAATTAAGTACTATGCATAATTCCTTTCTTTAATTCAGATTGAAAACAGTTTAAGAGTGAAGACTCATTTTGATTCTTCACAATTTATTTTCGCTATTTCATTCCACATTAATGAATGAAATTAAGAGTTGTTCTAGACAGAGCAAATTCAGTAGGCCCATTTACGTAGGCCCAATACAAAATGAACCAGATCCAACATCTGGTGAATTACTCGCAACACACCTCCTCCCTGCGTGGGGGGTTAATAAGTGCCAAAAATGAGTTAAAAAGCATAGTTAATTTAAGCACTTAAGTAGCTTGTTTTGCAAGTTATCATGGGAAAAGCTCATAATCACTTATCAAATGCCCAATTATGCTTTTACTTCTTTCCCCATCCATTTATGCAGGAAAATGCAAGCCAGGACATGATTTGAGCAAAGAAAAATGAAAATTTGAATATGGCAACTCGCCCAGCGAACTCATGGCGAGAGAATGGCGAGCTTAGGCAGGGATTTTCAGAAACAGAGGAACTTGATTTCGCTCAGCGAGATTCACCCTCGCTCAGCGAGCCAAGGCGGTTTAAGGAGATTTGAAGACGTGGCTGAAAACCACTGGTGAACTTTTAGTATCTCGTCGGGCGAGAAAAATCTCGCCGGGCGAGATGTCATTTTCAGCTTTTAGTATTTAAGCTTTGTTTCAGTTTTTTTTAGATTTGATTCATAGATAGCTTTTTAATTTCGTTCAGTAATATTTAGGATTTAGTTTTAAGAGATAAAATAGGGCTAGAAGCTATGATCTTCAAGGAGCAAAAGTGATTGGATTGTGGAATCAACCAAAGGCTTTGGGAAATCAAGACTTAGGTTATGATCTTCATCTTTTCTCTACTCTTTTGTATAGTTGTCATGAAAATGAACAACTAACTTCCCTTTGTTGGGATTGGAGGTATTCTTTCTAGCTTAGATGTAATCTTTGATTATGTAAATATATGATTTTAGCAATTTATGTGTTATTGAAGTTATTCTTGATTTTCATTCTCATGCTTGATTCAATTGATATTGACAAATACTTTTGAATCTATGTTTAGAATAATCTTCTATCAAAATAAGAAAATCTAGAAATGGATTTGGGTTTTGATAATCGCATAAAGTGTCGGAACGTAATGCTTTCGGATCGTTTGATTGATTGGGATATCGTCGATTAAACGATACGATCGATCTCTCGATGTCATTTGGGAAATCAATGACGTTGTCGAGTGATACGTGATATTTTCGCTAAAACGCTAAAATTCATATGCATGATTTTTAGATTATATTCGATGCAAGATTGATGAACTCCTATTCCAACGCTTTTATTCCCTATTACTTGTCGTTTTATTTCTGTTTTTAGGTCACTTTAGTTTATATGCAACCAAGTCACGAAACCCTTAACTCAAAACAATACCGATTGTTGAACGGTTCGAAGTAGCGCACCTAATCCCTGAGGAGACGATAATTTAAAAATACTTACTTTTGTTATGCAACTAACAAAATGGCGCCGTTGCCGGGGATTAGTGTTTAGATATTTTGAGCATCGCAATAATTTGTATTGTTTTGAGCTTTTGTATATATCGTGTTAATATTTTTCATTTCTTTTGTACATTATAAATCTGTTTGTGCATTAACCCTCTTTGTTATGCAAATAAAATTTTCTTGTTAGTTACACTTGTTTCAGATTCTCAACATTGAAAGAAATCATGGCTGATCATCATGATTATTTCAACTTCTACAATCCATTTGATTATGAATCCTATCAACAATTTCAACAATACCCGTATGAAGATGAACAAATGTTAAGAACGGAAAATACTTTGAATTTGTTCATGCAACAATCCATGATCAACATGCAAAATACCGACCAAAGATTGAGAGCGTTATCAATCCAATTGGAACTTTTGCAAGTGCAATTAAATTTTTCATCAAGAATCATGGATGTTCAGACCAACAATCAATCCACTTTGGAGTTCGGAGAGATTGTTGAAGATGATGTTGATGAGAGTGAGGAAGAGACGATGTTTGAAGGATGTGGTATAAGGAAATTAGTGGAAGAAATTAAGATACCAAACAACTTAGAACTTCCTCAAGAAAGGTCAAATTCCGAAGAGGCCAGCGTTGTTGATAGTGAAGAAATGATGGATATTGAGAAGACGGAACAATTTCTTAACAAGGAAGAAACTTGTGAAAAGGAGGGGATGAAAGTGAGCAAGGCCGAATTTGAGTTGGTAATAGATGACATATGTTCCTTGCTCAACATATTCTGGATAGGGAGGTTATGGACTCCACATCAGCTATACTGCAAGTTCATGGAATTCCTCCTAAAGCAAAGGAATACAAAGGCTGATGTGCGTTCCGTCTCATTTTGGCCACCCTAACAAATCAGGCGTCGAGCTAACGACGTAAAACAAGCGCTTGTTGGGAGGCAACCCAACTTTGTAAGTTTTTTATGCTTTATTACTGCTTTTTAGTAACTATAGGTGAAGCTAAAAATGACAAGTCTTTTGAAATGCTGCATTTTTGAAAATTCTGCAACCTGTTATTCTCGCGGAGCGAGACATTACATCGCTGAGCGAAGCTTACTGATAAGCTCTTTAACAGCAAAGTATCAGATGCATGATAATGATAATGATAGAAATTATTTCAAAGTGCAAAGCCAAGTTACTTGTTTCTTGCTTTTCTAGGTGTATACTTAAATTTGAAATGAGTACTTTGCACAAAAATTTATCTCATACAGTTTTACACGATAACATGCTTATTATGTGAACCACTTAGAACTAGCCCAAATGTGAGGAATCCTCAAGTGCTTTACATATATGCAGGAGACCGGCATTCATTGTTTCACTCGATTGTTTTATGTTAAATCTGATAATTGTTTTGAACTGTATGAAAGCACATAAATGATCAAGGCATTCTTTTGAAAATGAGAAGAAACACTTGACCACAAAAAGCCTACCCTGTGAGAGAGCGAGTATCTGATAACCCCATTTGAGCCTAATGAATTAGAATCCTTAACTATGAACTGTCAATATTCATAAGCAAAATGCTTAGTGAATTTGCCCAAGTTTTCAAAATCCAGTTCATAGTTAAATCACTAATGGATTCTGATATTTTTTTATCTTCATTTTGAACCTTAAACCATCATGTTTATTTGTCCCTTGCCTGATGATAAGGGAACATTCAATTAGGGTATCATTTTGTATAAGTTGGGGAGAAAAGGGAGGTAGTGTATGTCAAGTAGTGGTGAACTTTGAAAATTGATCTTGACAACAAGAAAAAGAAAATGAAAAGGAACCAAGAAAAAGAAAAGAAAAAAAAAGAGAGAAAAGGAACCAAGAAAAAGAAAAGAAAAAAGAGAAAAATTCAATAAATCAAAAAAAAAAAGTTGTCAAGATCAAAGTAATACTTGTATATCACCAAGGGTTGATAATGAGAATTTGGAGGAAGTTGTTTAATTAGAAAGAATGTTCCTCTATGCTTGGCCATTTGAATTCAATTTTTCCCACATATGACTTATCTTTTGAAACCAAGCCAAGATACAACCCTCAAAGACCTTGTGATCTATGCTTTTGTGCTTTTTTAGATGATATTTGGATGGACACATAACTTAATCAAGTTGTTAGCAGAATTGCCGGATGAGTGTTCAAAACCCTCACTTCATGATTTCATTTTGCTTATTTACTTTCAAAGAAGTGTGTTAGGTGTGGTTCATTGTTAATTATGTTATTGACTTGAATTGTGTGATATGAATTTTGTGTTTAGGACTTATGCCGCATTCATAGTATATATCTAGATTAATGAGAAACTTCATACTTGCCCGCGCAATCCACATTTGAATTATGTCATCTGAAAACTTTTCATTTCTTTGCATGTATTGTACTTTTGTCCAAAGCCTTGATTTTTTCCATTTCTTTTGAGTCCTTTGTTTGAGGACAAACAAAGATTTAAGTTGGGGAGTGTGATAAGTGCCAAAAATGAGTTAAAAAGCATAGTTAATTTAAGCACTTAAGTAGCTTGTTTTGCAAGTTATCATGGGAAAAGCTCATAATCACTTATCAAATGCCCAATTATGCTTTTACTTCTTTCCCCATCCATTTATGCAGGAAAATGCAAGCCAGGACATGATTTGAGCAAAGAAAAATGAAAATTTGAATATGGCAACTCGCCCAGCGAACTCATGGCGAGAGAATGGCGAGCTTAGGCAGGGATTTTCAGAAACAGAGGAACTTGATTTCGCTCAGCGAGATTCACCCTCGCTCAGCGAGCCAAGGCGGTTTAAGGAGATTTGAAGACGTGGCTGAAAACCACTGGTGAACTTTTAGTATCTCGCCGGGCGAGAAAAATCTCGCCGGGCGAGATGTCATTTTCAGCTTTTAGTATTTAAGCTTTGTTTCAGTTTTTTTTTAGATTTGATTCATAGATAGCTTTTTAATTTCGTTCAGTAATATTTAGGATTTAGTTTTAAGAGATAAAATAGGGCTAGAAGCTATGATCTTCAAGGAGCAAAAGTGATTGGATTGTGGAATCAACCAAAGGCTTTGGGAAATCAAGACTTAGGTTATGATCTTCATCTTTTCTCTACTCTTTTGTATAGTTGTCATCAAAATGAACAACTAACTTCCCTTTGTTGGGATTGGAGGTATTCTTTCGAGCTTAGATGTAATCTTTGATTATGTAAATATATGATTTTAGCAATTTATGTGTTATTGAAGTTATTCTTGATTTTCATTCTCATGCTTCATTCAATTGATATTGACAAATACTTTTGAATCTATGTTTAGAATAATCTTCTATCAAAATAAGGAAATCTAGAAATGGATTTGGGTTTTGATAATCGCATAAAGTGTCGGAACGTAATGCTTTCAGATCGTTTGATTGATTGGGAAATCGTCGATTAAACGATATGATCGATCTCATGATGTCATTTGGGAAATCAATGACGTTGTCGAGTGATACGTGATATTTTCGCTAAAACGCTAAAATTCATATGCATGATTTTTAGATTATATTCGATGCAAGATTGATGAACTCCTATTCCAACATTTTTATTCCCTATTACTTGTCGTTTTATTTCTGTTTTTAGGTCACTTTAGTATATATGCAACCAAGTCACGAAACCCTTAACTCAAAACAATACCGATTGTTGAACGGTTTGAAGTAGCGCACCTAATCCCTGAGGAGACGATAATTTAAAAATACTTACTTTTGTTATGCAACTAACAGGGGTGCCGGAGCAAATGGAGATTGATTCAAACAATCAGTAACGTCTCCTTTCACGTTCCTGCGAATCTCTCCTCGGCGGTTATGATTCCTACGAATTCGTAACCACCGAGCCACACGTGTGCCATACAACGACACCTGCGACACCCACATCTATATAAAGGGGACTCTCAGCAGTCCTCAGGGTTAGAATCTATTCACTCTCTAAACCCCCATTCTGATCTCATACTGACTTGAGCGTCGGAGTGTCTGCAGGTACACACCCCCCGTCGTTCCAGTCAACAACAAAGGCATTCAACCACTTAATTAAAACTACACTGGTAGTCACCTTGTGATCAGGCACGATCAGTGGCGTCGTCTATTGGAATTTACAAGCTATCCCCGTTTTTTAACTAACAAAAAACCAAAGCTTTCAAACAAACTCTATATGCCATGACTACCAACGGTGCCATTTCCCATATCAGGAGCAAACTCCACCGCGTCTACCGCAACAGACAGACCTCTACATCATCTCCTGCTGACAGCCCCAGAAAAGAAACCTCACAGCAGATCCTCCAAGCGGCGGTACCACTGCAGGAACAGCCCCTCCTCGGTCCTCCGTGACCTAACAGGGAGGCAAACAACGCATCCTCTGTCGATGCCATGCTCACCAACATACTCCGCACGGTACAACATCAAACACTGATTATCGAGAAGCATAACCGACGCTTAATGGACTTAGAAAAAGAGCGTCCAGGGAAGCAGTCGTCGCCTCCCAGAAGACACCTCTCCCCACCACGTAACAGAAGGGGAGGGAGTCCTCGTCCTTCCAGATCTAGATCGCCAGGCACTCTGCGAGCGTGAGATCTCCAAGTAGAAGATCACCCAGTAGGAGATCCTCTAGACGATCTCATGAAAAAAGGAGCCCGCCAAGGCGTTACAGGCGCTCGCTGTCCTCCTCACCTTCTGATGACGACCGCCCAACTTACGACCTTTTCACAAGGCGTATCAGAGAGGCTTGCATCCATCAGGGGTTGGAGAAGCCCCCACAGATGGACTCGTACGATGGGACAACTAATCTTGACGAGCACATCGAAAACGTCGAAGTCGTCCTCACCTAAAGAGAGGTGCGGGGTGCAGTAAAGTGCAAACTCTTCGTCACCACCCTACGGCGAGGAGCCGTAACCTGGTAGAAGAACCTCAGGAGGAACTCCATCGACTCCTGGGACGACCTGTGCCATGAGTTCACTGCATATTTCAAGGCCTCGAGGACCCAACCAAAAATTGTGGCGTCCCTCGAAGCCATTGTGCAGGGAAAGAACGAGCCCCTTCGAGACTATATCGAGAGGTTCAACAAAGAAGTTGTTCAGGTTAGAGGTGCAGATGAGACCATGAAGAAATATCTCATCGCGAAAGGGCTTCACCCCGACACCAATATGAAGAAGGTCGTGCAGCTCGATCACCCAAGGACTCTCATTGAGTTCCTAGCAATCGCAAAGACTTACATCATGTACGAAGAGGAGCTATATGCTGATAACATGAACAAGTCCAGGAAGGAGGACCCTGCAACTGAGTCTTCCAAAAAGCGCTTCCTAGAGAAAAAGAAGGAAGGCAAACAACCAGCTCGTGAAGGCAAAGGACGCATCGGCTGCTTCACCGAGTGTGCACCCCTATCAGTGTCAAGATTAAAGATCCTAGCTGAGATCGCATCTGCCGATTTGAAGGAGGCCGGGATTAAGTATCCTAAACCTTCCACCCAGGAGAAGAATGGAACCAATAAAACAAAGTATTGCTGGTTCCACAAGTGCCACGGGCACCTGACTGATGACTACATTCACCTCAAGGATGCAATTGAAATCCTCACACAACGAGGTCGGTTGAAGAAATTCACCAAGAGTGCTTAACCAGAAAGAAAAACTATCAATCAGATCGATGATGGCATCAACCAAGACGTTGTTATTTCCATGTCTGTCGAAAAACTGGATGACTTCACAAAGCACATCAAAGTAACTCCTTACTTGTGCACCTGGGAATAATTCCCCTCCGTCAACGTAGTTACTGGCAGAACAATGAACTTCACCATGGGAAGCATGAAGAGGAAGTTTGAAGAGCTGATGAACGTCAACCAGCTGGACCTCCCTAACATACAGGTTGGGGGGGCGACCACCATTGGCCTTCTATGATCATGAGCTGCCCGACGGAGCTCCAAATTCAGCCATACCCCTGCTTGTCCAAGCGTACATGGCCAACTTCGATGTCTGCAGAGTCCTGATTGACACAAAGGCCTCTTGTGACATCATGTACATCGGGCTCTTCAAGACTCTCCAGCTGACGGAGAAGAACCTCTCCCCATACATTGGGTCCGAACTCTACGGATTCAACGGCTCGTCAACAAAACCCTCGGGCTATGTTGAAATGCTCGTAACTTTCGGGCAGGGAGAGGCTAAAAAGGCAGTCAAGATCCCATTTTGGTGATCGACTGCCCTTCTCTCTATAACTGTATAATATGGAGAACATGGATGGCGGAGCTAGGAGTATCATGTTCGACTTCCCACCTAAAGCTCAAATACCACGCCAAGAATGACACCGTCGCCACACTGCACGGAGACATCGAGGTTGCAAGAAGATGTTTCCTCCAGACTAACAAAAGTTATAACTCGGCTTCCCGAGCAAATCAATCCTCTAAGGATAATGGGAAAGCTGTTGCGAGCACTATGGACACCAACATGATCGAGCTCGACTTCAGGTTCAGCAAGTCCAAATTGAAGGAGCAGAAGAAAGAGAAAAAAGATCCGCTCAACGCTGACATCTTGAGGCCCATTCTAGATGGAGATTTCGAGCTGATTCCCTTTGTAAATGATCCTTCAAAGAGCTTCAAGATCGGAATGGACCTTCCAGACCTTGTGCGAGCTCAGTTGATAGCTTGCTTAAGGGAAAATGCTGACCTATTTACCTGGAGTGCAACTGACATGCCTGGAATTGACCTTAGCGTCGCTTGTCATCAACTGACAGTTAGTCCTAGTGCTAGCGCTGTAGCTCAGCGACGTAGGAAGCAGTCTCATGAAAAAACAGAGGTTGCAGAAAAAGCTCTAAAAGACCTCCTAGAGGAAAATTTCATTTCTGAGGCCAATTACACAACTTGGCTCTCCAATGTTGTACTCGTTAAAAAATCTAATGGAAAGTGGTGTATGTGTGTTGACTATACCGATCTTAATAGAGTTTTTCCCAAAGATGCATATCCTCTTCCTAACATAGATAAATTAGTTAATAATTCATCTAGCTATAAACTGATGTCATTACAGCCAGATACTAATGGCTGAAATAGATAAAACTAAAATTGCGTTCATGACAGAATCAGGAAACTATTACTACAACATAATGCATTTCAGTCTTAGAAATGCAGGTGCCTCTTATCAACGAATGATAAACAAAGTGTACGACAAAAACTTTGTAGGCGACATTCTTGAAGTTTACATGGACGATATGATTGTAAAATCTGAACAAGAGGTTGATCATACCGCCCATCTCAAGAGAGTGTTCAAACAAACTAGAAAATACAACATGAGACTCAATCCTGAGAAATGCACATTTGGGGTCCAAGTGGGCAAATTCCTCGGTTTCTACCTTACAGACCGAGGAATCGAAGAGAATCTTGACAAATGTCAAGCATTCACAGAACACCCGACCCCTAGATCGAAAAAATGCATTCAAACCCTCAACGGAATGCTAACCTCACCCTCACCCTGCGTTGCGAAGTCCGCTCAACACACTCTTCCTTTCTTTAATTTTTTACGAAAGGAAATTGCATTTGAGTGGAGTGATGAATGTGAGGCCTCTCTGGCACATTTGAAGGTTACACTCTCCCAACCTCCCGTCTTGTCACGACCAGATCAAGGTGAAACTCTCTACCATTATCTCTCTGTTCCTCTTATGCTGTCGGCGCAGTACTAATCAGAGAAGCTCTGGAGGGACAAAGACCCACCTATTTCACTAGCAAACCCTGCAAGAGCCTGAAACAAGGTACCAAAGGATAGAGAATGTGGCCCTCGCACTGGTCATGGCCGCCAGGAGACTTAGACAATATTTCCTAACACACACCATACGTCGTCGAAACTAACCAGCGCATCCGACAAATACTAGGACGTCCTGATATTGTCGAAAGGATGATGAAATGGTTGCTCAGACTATCTAATTTCAACATCCATTATGAGTCCAGCAAAGCCGTTAAGGCTCAAGTGTTTGCCGATTTCGTGGCCGAAATGACTTCAACCCCCCCCCCCCCCCCCGGAGGAAAACAAAGAGGGCGTCTGGACTGTCTATGTCGATGGATCCTCCAATTCAAAGGGCAGTGGAGCGGGGGTAATAATTGAAAATGAAGAAGGAATCATAATCAAAGTATTGTTAGGACTATCCTTCGCGATGACTAACAACACCGCAAAATACAAAGCTTTCTTGGTCGGCTTACGAATAAGTAATGACATGGGAGCCATAACGATAAAAATCTGCACTGACTCTCAACTCGTGGCCTCCCAGGTTACGGGCAAATACCAAGTAAGAGAGGAACATCTACAAGAGTACGTCCAGTTGGTACAAACCAAAATGAAAGAGTTTGAATCTGTCAAAGTGGTACATGTTCCACGCGAACATAACGCTCGAGCAGACATCCTCTCTAAGCTCGTGAGCACACGAACCACTGACGGAAAAAAATGGTGATACAATTAGTCCTTACAGAACCAAGCGTTCAAAGGCAAAAGTCTCGATTACTCGAGATCAATGAAATTTCCGAGATCCAGGATTGACAAGGACCCTTAATCTGCTACATTACTAGCGGGGAACTCCCCTCGGATCCTTCGGAGAGCTTGCTCATTCTCACTAGTGGAGGGAACTTTATACAAACGAGGTATCATCACTCTACTGATCAAGTGCCTCGGTCATACCGAAGCCCAAGAAGCCCCGTCGAGACACATGAAGGTATCTGCGGGCAACATCTCGGAGCCAAAGCACTCGCCAAGAAACTCTTGCGAGCAGGTTTCTTTTGGCCAACCATGCTTAAAGACACTAAGGACTATGTTGCTAGATGTGACAAGTGTCTGTTGCGCTAAAAACACACTTAGAGCAAGTGTACTCTATCGCAGAAGTAGTATAAAAGATTATCGTATCCACAGGGATTAATTAACAAGTACCAAACTAATTAAGATTAATTTATTATTTAGACGAACAAGTAGTAAAATAGTTTCGGTAACTAAATAAAAAGCAACGACGGTGAAGGATAAAAGTGCGGAGTTGTAAATCAATAGAGAGAGGTCTAAGGTCGCGGTTTCACTTGCAAGTGTTGATTCCTTTATGTCTAGTTCTAATTAAATTCCAATTTTTATTCAATCACCAATCCCTTTACTAAAACTATTAATCCGTTTGGTCATTCGTGATTAACATTCTTTTTCCTAAGTTAACACTTTGTTTGGTCATTCAAATAGTTAAAACTCAAGAAAAGCATAAAGTGTAAAAAGGTTGAATGATTGGAAGACTAAAATTAAGGTTTGATCATGCAATAATTCTAGTCTCAACTATCTTATAGGTCCACCAATTAACTGCAGTACGGCCGCTGATCAATTAACTGATTGTTAACATGCTAAGGTTTGATCAATCCTAATCATGTGATAAAATCAATAAGATAAACTTAATTGAAATAAAAACTGAAATTTAAATTAGAAATTAGAACATTACAAAGTCTTTTAACTTGCAAGATCCACCTAAACCCTAGAAAATGATTTAGCTATCCATAAACATAAACAACAAAATTGAAACAGAATTCATGAAATTAAAGAGTAAAGAATAACCCTAGAAGAAGGAAAAATTCGTGCTCAATACTTCATTCTGCAATCTTTACCTCCAAGGTTCTTCAATCTAGTGTTCTGTTTTCTTTCTCTGTTTCAAAACTCTTTCTTTTTCTCTCTCTGTAGCGTGTGTTGTGTAGTGTGTAGTGTTCCACTATTAATAGACCCAGTGTGTACCGCCTCTTCAGCACTTGAATCCTTTCAACTTGCAATTCTCCACTTGTGTTTGTTATTACCGCCTCTGTTTTCAATTAAAGCAAGAAAATACTTTTTTTACCCAAATTGGTTTCTTCAATTGTAAGGTTGATGTACCGCCTTCTTCCTTTATCTGTTGCGCTGCCATGTCTTTCTTTTTTCCTTCTTCTATTTTATTATATTGTGCTTCCACCTTTTTGCTTGGGCTGTACTTGTTTGTATACCACTAATCTATTCCCATTCCATTCAGCTACTTCACTTCTTTATTTAATCTTTGTGTTTCAATGTCATGTGAATTGCCAAGCTGCCAACCACTCATATATTGAGCCCTCACGTGACTTTTTCTTCTCTTCTTATACCATATGACTAAAAGGCACACATCATGTAAATGTAATACTAGAGAGAAAATATGTTTTTATGGCTTTTTCACTTATATATATGTTTATATTCTACAAAATAAAATAAAAATAGGAAATTATCTAAATAATAATAACACAAAATGTAATAAACTATACCCAAAATGTTAATATAAGTTGTGCAATTAAGTGGTTTATCAACTCCCCCACACTTAACCTTTGCTTGTCCTCAAGCAATTATCTTAGCTCAAAAGATAACTTTTCAAATACAAATTAGAGACAACCTTTATAAGAGACCCAAAATTACAAATAATACCATAAAATACACATGAGGTGTCAAAAGTTTGTTCAATTTTAGAATGAATGCAAAAAGGATTTTCACAAGGTTTTTAGTAAATCAAACAATTGGATTGAAAAGTTTGATCATGCATGACTCAATTTAGATTGCATTGTGCAAGACTCACATTTACAACTATCCTAGGATCAAAACATGAATATGAAACAAATCCTAAATACAAATATCATTTCATTCATTCCAGGTCAATAGCATGGTTAAGTTCGAATCACACCTAACACACAATCCTCACAAGTAAAAAGTGAAATTTACGCTCATATGTGAAGTGGGATTCACATCCGACAATGTGCTAACATCCTGATCAAGTTAGGCATACATCCAAGCGTATTCATTTGAAAGCATCAAGCATAGATCACTAAGGTCTTTAAGGGTTGTAATGAGGCCGAGTTACAAGAAATTGTCATTTATATAGGAAATGTTTCAAAAAGGCCTTAGAATAGGAGAACATTCGTTACTATATGAATTACTATTTACAATTCCCCTTTATATCACTATGATGATATGAAAATATTGATGAACTATTCTTGACAACTTATTATACTTTCTTTTTCTTTTTCATTTTTTTTCTTCATTCGTTCATTTTTTTCTCTTTTTCATCATTTTTTTTTTTCACTTTTTCTTTTGTTGTCAAGATAGCTTTGAAAATCACCAACTTACTTGACTTATCAATAAACTATAAATCCTTCCCAATCTTTGCAATTTGAATAAAACTAAATTTTTCAAACAAATGTTCACCCATCCTAAGACAAGGAACAATATTTGAGTAAACAATGAAGGTTCAGGGTTTTATAACTCAAAAGAAAATATAGAATTTGCATTGATTCAAGATTGAACTAGATTTGGAAAAATAGGACAGATTTGTTGGGTAAAATAGGTTTGCCTAGCGAATTTGATAAATCACAATTGTTGCAAATTCTATCATTTTGGCTCAGAGGGGTTATCAAATACTCACTTTCTCACTAGGTAGGCCATATGTGGTCAAGTATTTGTGCTCAAAATTGAAAAAAAATTGTCTTGATCATTTCTATGCTTTCAAACATTCAAACAAACCGCAGGATTCAACATAAAGCAACCGAGTTAAAACACAACTTGCCGGTCTCCATGCATATAAAAAATAAAATAAAATGGAAAGTTGCCTCACATTTTAGTTGGTTCTAAATGATTCAAAGTTAAGCAAGCTATTGAGGAGGAATGAATAATATGGTTTTTACACAAAGTAAAAGTTTCAAATTCATGTCAACATTCTAGAAGAGATATAAACATGTACCTTGGCTTTTGCAATCATCAAAAGTTCTATCATCACCATGCATTTCTTGCTGATTTAACCAAAAACCTCGGACATTTGATTACTTTCTGCCATTCATTCATCAAAACCAACATTTTTTTTTAAAAACAGCCAACTAACATTAATTGACATAAAAGATAGTTCACAAAAAAGATAGTTAGCATGGCATATTATGCTGATTTATCATCTTCCTAAAGACAACCCCACAACCATAGTAAACCACAAGTTTTTTTCAAACAATTCTGTTAAGGGTCCTTTAAATGTATATTCTCTACTTTTCAATATTTTAGCATAATTCAAACAAAACAGGCCAGAAAATTGCCATCAACAAGACTAATAGAGGTTATGTAACAAAATGCAGCCCCTAATACTCCCCCACACTAGCACAAAGCATGGTCCTCAATGCAAAATTGTCAAACAAACCAACAACCACAAAAAAAAATCAGTGTGCAAGGGTAAAAGGAACTTCCCTGAGAGAGCATTCACAGGTTGCCTCCTGCGAAGCGCTTGTTTAATGTCCCGAGCCTGACAGTTCGTAAGATGGATCAATCTATGAGGCGAGTGACATAGCTCACTTGGAGCAACCCTTCCTCATAATGTTTTGCACGATGTCCGTTAACTTTGAAGGTGGTTCCATCATCTTTAGAAACTTCAAGTGCACCAAAGGGAAAAACTTGAACGACAGTGTAAGGCCCAAACCACCTTGAGCGCAATTTTCCTGGAAAAAGACGCAAACGTGAATTATAGATTAAGACTTTTTCTCCAATATGGAATTCACGATGCTGGATACGCTTATCATGCCACTTTTTAGTGCGCTCTTTGTATAACTTTGCATTTTCATAAGCCCCAAGGCGGAGCTCATCCAATTCATCCAACTGCATTAATCTATTTTCACCAGTAAGTTGAGCATCAAAGTTTATAAATTTTAAAGCCCACAATGCTTTATGTTCTAATTCAACAGGCAAATGACATGCTTTACCAAAGATAAGGCGGTAAGGAGACATCCCAATAGGGGTTTTAAAAGCAGTCCGATATGCCCATAATGCATCATCTAATTTCAAAGACCAGTCTTTTCTAGATGCACTAACAGTCTTTTCTAAAATCCTTTTCAATTCTCTATTTGAAATTTCAACTTGTCCACTAGTTTGTGGGTGGTAGGGAGTTGAAACCTTATGGGTGACACCATATTTGCTTAAGAGAGATTCAAATTGTTTATTGCAAAAATGTGTGCCGCCGTCACTAATGATAGCTCGAGGAGTGCCAAATCGAGTAAAAATATTTTTCTTTAAAAATTTCACTACAACCCGAGCATCATTAGTGGGTAAGGCTACAGCTTCCACCCATTTAGATACATAATCCACAGCAACAAGAATGTATTGATTTGAAAATGATTTAGGAAAGGGGCCCATAAAATCAATACCCCAAACATCAAATATCTCACAAACAAGAATATTATTCAATGGCATTTCATGACGCCTAGAAATATTACCACTTCTCTGGCAGTTATCACATGCTTTAACAAATTCATGACCATCTTTAAAAATAGTGGGCCAATAAAAACCACATTGCAAAACTTTATATGCAGTCCTATTGGGCCCAAAATGGCCACCTACCTCTTTAGAATGACAATGCTCAAGGATAGAAGTTACCTCATCCATAGGAACACAACGTCTAATTACCTTGTCTCCACACACTTTAAAAAGGTAAGGGTCATCCCACAAGTACTCCCTAGAATCAAAAACTAATTTTTTCTTTTGCTGATAAGAAAAGTGAGGGGGAACTGCCTTACCGACCAAGTAGTTAACAATATCTGCAAACCAAGGATAATTGGAAATAGCTAAAAGCCTCTCATCAGGAAATGTTTATGCATGCAACATACATGGTTGCTCTAATCACCTTGAGTCTCACCAATCAATCATAAACAATTCATGAACCTTTTTTTCCCCAGTGTCATCCCCAGTCTGTCTGGTCCAAAGATGTCACCTTTTACGCCAAGTGGCAGTTCAAACGAACAGCTTGCACGTCCTTTTATCGTGTCTTTATGCCAAGTGGCAAGTTCTTTAATGAACAGCTTGTGCATATTCCCCAGTGTTGTGCCAAGTGGCAAGTTCTTTAATGAACAGCTTGTGCATTCTTTCTCCCCAATTGAAGGGGCAGTTCTGTAAGGAACGGCGTGTCAGCCGCATCCCCAGTGTCGTCAGTGGCAAATTCGGCAACAACCCGAACAGTTGGCATTTACTTTCATTTTCTGTCGTCAATGGCAAGTTCGGCAACAACCCGAACAGTTGACATTCTTTTTATTTCCTGTCGTCAATGGCAAGTTCGGCAACAACCCGAACAGTTGACATTCTTTTTATTTCCTGTCGTCAATGGCAAGTTCGGCAACAACCTGAACAATTGACATTCATTTTCATTTCCTGTCGTCAATGGCAAGTTCGGCAACAACCCGAACAGTTGACATTCTTTTTATTTCCTGTCGTCAATGGCAAGTTCGGCAACAACCCGAACAGTTGACATTCTTTTTATTTCCTGTCGTCAATAGCAAGTTCGGCAACAACCCGAACAGTTGACATTCTTTTCATTTCCTGTCGTCAGTGGCAAGGTCGGCAACAACCCGAACAGCTGGCATTTACCTTCTCATTTCTTGTCGTCAGTGACAGTTCGGCATTAACCCGAACAGCTGACATTTATCCCCAGTGGAACCATGTTCCCCAACAGAGTCGGATCTCGTTTCTTCAACGAACCCGGGTATCCTTTTGTCTCTTTTATCCCCAGTGTGGTCATTTTTTATCGTCTTTGCATTCATATTTACATTACAAGCATTCATAACATTCGCATACATGCATTCATAGCATTTACAATTCAGAAAAATATTTAGTCAAAAAATGGTGTACTCTATATTTAAGTCTCTTCGACCCGTCCATTTCAAAATTTCACTTTCAATCTCCGGGGCGAAGAAACTTAAATAGGGGCATCTGTCATACCCCATTTTTTGACTTATATTTTTCTTTGTTTTATCTTTTATTATTTCATAACTTATTATTACCTTTTTTTATTTCATTCTTGTCATAGAATTTTATTTGCATTTATTACCATTAGCATTACAATTAATAGTATCATCATCCTTATTATTATTAATATTATTGTCATTCAATTTTCATTAATAATATCATTATTATCTTTTACTATTAAGGTTTTATTAATTAATAATATTAAGCTTTTCATCATTTTTATTATTATTATCATCATTTTCATTCTCATTACTCTTATTATTATTATTATTATTTTATTTGCATTATCATTTTCATTATTATTATTGCCATTATCCTTATTATTATTATTGTTATTATTTTTTATCCTTTTTTACCTTTTATTTTTTTAAAATACAAAAAATCAAAAAAGGGGAGTTCGCAGTGCGAAGTGACCTTCGCACTGCGACCTCTGCGATTTTTTCTGCAGAATTTTATTTCTTGAATTATATTTTTTTGTTTTCATTTGTAATTGTTATTATTAGTATTATTATCTTTGTTATTGCTATTTGTGACTGAAATGATGCAGCAAAGCAAGAGTTAATGTGTGACATTAAAGGTAAAAGGAAAGAAGGATTTTCATCCAACCTAACATGTGCTCAAACAAATTGGCTGCCCTTGGTCAGCTCTTGTCCCCCCAAATTGACCCATCATCCAACCTGAGTTTGCCAGCCAGCTACTTGATCCCTTTCCTTCCCTTTTTCTCCACCAAAACCAGTCAAACTCAAGTGGTTTTTGCTTGCAAAAAGCTGTTTGTGCTGCCCTGTTTTGAGCTGGATTTCTCCTCCCACACACCAGCCCACATGCTCATTTTGCTTCCCCCAATCTCCCTGTACATGGCAGTACGCATTTTCATTGCTTGGCCTTCCAAGATTGCAAGGATTGATCCCAAGAATCACACAATTTCAAGCTGCCCTGTTTTTCAGTTTTTTCCATCATTACCTTCTAGAATCAGCTGGATTTTGTGGCTGAAATCAGTCAAGGTCTTGACCCTTGGCACAAGGCAAGTAACTTCTATCCATTAGCATTTAATGCAAGGCCATTTAGCCTGGAGTTAGCCCACAAACCAGCTAGGATCTAGAGATTTGCCATCATTGCATTAGATTGCATTTTTTTGCCTATAAAAGGAATGGCAAGGCATAGGAAAAACAGACCAATACAACCATTGAAGCATTACATACTGAATACACACAATACACACGAAATCCACAGCAAAAGCCATCACATTGCAGCATCAAAAACAGTTCATACACAAACCAAAGCAAGTTGGAGTTCTTTGTTCATAACCTCTAACCAATCAAGCAAGCCACTTCCAATCTCTTGCACAAGCATAGCCAGGAGTTCTGTAAGTCTCCTATAGCCTTCATCTTTCATTTTGCTTGCTGTTTGCATCTCTTGTTTTGGTCAATTTCATTTTGTGCACAAAAACCCCTTTTGAAACTCAAAAGGGATCTCAAAGGGGCCAAGCATTAAAACTGAGTTTTTACACTCCTTTTTCTTCAATTTTGCAAAGCTTTTTAACCCCCTTTAGGTTCTGAAGCTTGCTTAGAAGCAGTTTCTGAACTTCTGTTCAGAAACAGCTTCTGAGTTCAAAATTTCGTATACTTCGCAGAGCAAAGTATTGTTCGCACTGCGAACACATCAGAACCTGACTTCGCAGAGCCAAGTTCTGGTTGCTCTGCGAAGTATGTGAAATTTAGAACATGAATCAGGCTTCCAAATGCCAAATTTTTGGGGTTCCAGCCCTTGATTCAGAACCTAAAGAGGGTTAAAATCATTTTTTTGTTCAAAACACATCAAGAATCATGCACAACTTTGAAAATTTTACAAGTTCGTGCGACAAATTTTGAGTAACTTGCACGACAAGTTATGTTCCTTAATTTTCAAAACCAAGTTTGAGCAATAGGCTAAGTTCTCTATTTTCAAAACCAAACTTGAACAACCATGTTGTTCATAATTTTCGATCCAAACACGAACTTAAGCCGAGCTTGCTCATTCCTTTTTAAATCAAACTCGAATTGAGCCGAACTTGTGAACTTTCCAAATTTGTGTATGTTTTATGATTTTGTTCATCGTTCAAACTTGAACTACGCTTGTTCTTAAGTTTCAATAGCTTAAGCAACAAGCAATGTTCATGATTTTAATAAACTCGAACAACAAACTTGTTCGTGATTTCCTTTTTTTTTTTCCTTCAACTTTCCTTTTAAAGTGTTTTGTTTCCCTTTGAGATTCCTTAGAGTTCCAACAAAACCAAACTTGAATGAAACGGGAATGGCTTGACGTATGTCTCCCCAAACCTCGGTTGCACGAATGCGTGACGTATGTCTCGTCGTTCGGGCAATCGTCATTCCACCTTTGACGCGTCTAGCACGCTCAACCTTCCCTTGGTCCCCTTGTGGCCATTTTTACCCTTTTCTTGGCCCTCGTGGTCAATCCGAACCCTTCGCGCCGTTGCGCGTTTATCTTTAAAACTTTTACGCCTTGCGCGAGTTTATCGCCTTAATGTGCGTCCGTCTTTTTGACATTTAAAACCTTTTACGCTTTTGCGCGTTTTAAAACCTTTGTTCACGTCCGAGTGCAAATCCTTTTTATCAAATCATTTACCTTTATGCATTGTCGTCAATGGCCAGTTCGGCAACAACCCGAACAGTTGACATTTACTTTCATTCCTTTCTTTTTTCACACTTTTTCGCTCGGACGCGATCAAATCTTTTTTAACTAAAACGAACCAACATACAAATTTTTTTCTACCAAAGAACTACGTACGCTTTGAATTCTCCGACTACCGGGAGATACGTAGGAGCAAGATCGACATCTTGTCAAGCCCATTAATTAAAACTTTCTTTTTTTCCCCTTTCGTTTGTTTTTATCTCTTTCTTCCCTTTATATTATATTTTCTTTTATATGTTTAAACACGCAAGTAAAAATTCGAAACATTTTAAGCCTAAGCCGACTAAGAGGTTCCAGTTGAGTACAACGGATGTGAGGGGTGCTAATACCTTCCCCTCGCATAATCGACTTTCGAACCTAAAATCTTTTTCAAAGGGTAATTTCGAACTTTTTTCCGTTTCTCCCCGAAAAATTAAAAGTTCAGTCGTGACTTAAAATTAGTGATTCAACGCTTCCCAATAGCTTGATATCCGAAATTCGACGCGACAAAGATGGCGTCTTCACTGGGGATGTGCATAAAACACTTTGTTTGTGCATGACGAGTCAAGCCTATCTCAGTCAGCTTTTAGGCTAATTTGTTTCGTTTTGCTTGCGTGTTTATATCTTCTCATCATTATTTGTTTTTATTCTTTTGCTTTGCATTTACATATATCATTTTGCTTCATATTTATATATATCAATTGCGGGGTTACTTGAGCGATGTTACTCCACATTGTTCGGGTTAATGCCGGACGTGTGAGGCTCTTTACTCGAGCTCGAGAGAAAACTAAGTTAGAATGGTGGTTGTGAGCGGAAGCCCGCGTTGACGTATGTCCGTGAGGTAGGATGCCAAACCCCGCTTAGAGGAGATTTTCACGTGGAATGTATTGAAGTCATGTGACGTATGTCCATCGACAACCTTACATTCCGTGTGAGATCTATGACTCTAGGGACCTCTTCTTAGGAAATCTCACCTATAGAGCCTACACGTGAGGATGGGGGAAATTTTGAACATACATATCACACCCATGCATATCATACATTTACATTCATGGAAAATAATTTTCGCATACCACTTTGCTTTATAGGAAATTAAAAAAGAGAAACAAATATTAGCAAAAAGAATATGGCCTCCAAAAATAGAAACACGCTCGCTTTCAAGATCAAGGTCCCTAAAGTGGAAAGTTTGTTAGCTTTGAGTAGGCGGCTCTCTTCGGTAGACAAGAGCAACTTCGAGGCAAGTTATGGGCTAATACTCGACCTCCTACCCGTGAAGATAGATTCAGCGGCTATAACCACCTTGGCTCAGTTCTTCGACCCACCTCTCCGGTGCTTTACCTTTCAAGACTTCCAATTAGCTCCAAACTTGGAAGAATTTGAGAAGATTTTGGGTTGTAGCATGGAAGATCATGGGCTTTATCTCGGTCCGGGAGAGGACCCTACTTTAGAGGCCATCGCGGAATCCTTACACCTTAATGTTCAGGACATAGCACCTCAGTTGGAAACTAGAGGGAACATTAAGGGTTTCACGAGAAGGTTCTTGGAGACCCAAGCTCGATTTTTGTTGGCTAGCAAAGAGGGGAAGGCTTTCAACGCAATTCTAGCACTTTTGGTGTATGGAATAGTTCTATTCCCCAATATGGACGAATTTGTAGACCTTCCGGCCATAAAAGTGTTCATGATTAAAAATCCGTTTCCCACTCTTTTGGCGGATTTTTATCATTCACTTTATTCAAGGCATGGACAAGGGAGAGGACGCACAATCTCATGTTGTACTTCTTTGGTACAAATTTGGTTGACATCCCACATGCCAAGGAGCCGAGATTTCATGGAAAACCGGGCTAAGCTTCAATGGTCGCAAAGAATGCTAGCTCTCACCGAGAAGGACATTCATTGGTTTTCTCCGGATTTAGAGGACCCGGAAGTCATCCTAAGTTGTGGGGATTTCCCTAATGTACCCCTCATTGGTACTAAGGGATGTATTAACTACAATCCGGTCCTCTCTCTTCGACAGCTAGGCTATACCATGGAAGACAAACCCGGTGATCTCTTGCTAGAACCTTTCTTCTTAAGAGAGGGAGATCAAGACCCGGCCTTGCTAGAAAGAATCCGAAGGGCATGGAGCCAAGTGCGCAAAGGAAGGGTCGGCAAGAAGAATTGTGTGGCCAAGCCTCTATATACACAGTGGGTGAAGAAGAGGGTTAAAACGATCAAGTTACCCTTTGAGGTCATATTCCCTCCAAAGCCTCTTACACCTAAGCCAAGCATAACCGTTCCCAACAAAGAAGCGGAGGAACTCAAAGCTAAAATTCGAGAACTCCAAAATAAAAATGGAGAGCTAGAATTAAAACACCTTCAAGCTTTAGGGGAAATCACTAGGACGAAGAGAGATCGAGATGAAGCAACGAATTCTCTCCTAGTGTGTCAAAAGCGGCTAAAGATCTCCGAGGGGAAGAGAGATTGGATTGGAGGCGGCTTGGTTAGTGTGGATGCCAACCTTGTAGCCAAGGACGAGGAATTGGAAATAATCTTGCATTCCAACCAAGAACTCAAGAAGTTCGGTGAGCTAGCTATTGAAGCTCAAAAGAAATGGAGGTTGAAGTTTCAAGAGAAAAATCAACAACTCCAAGGAGTCATGAAGGACCACAAGGAGCAGCTCCAAGCCGAACGTGTCCAACGGCAAAGATATGAAAGTCTTTCTCATCAAGGGAAGCTACATTGCAATCGTCTCGAAGCGGACGTCAAGAAATTCGAAGAATACTTCGATAAGATTGCAAGAGAGCATGGAAATCACATTGCACGACTCCTTGATGAGATTAGAAGTGCAAATATCCAGCTAGCCCAACATAAGGAAGTGATTGAGTTTGTATGGCAAGACGCCACCCGACTAAGGGAGGACTTCACTAGATTGGTCGCATTCTCAAACTTAGTCATTGCCGAGCTTCCGAAGAAACTAGCAAAGGCCGAGATGGTCATGCCTTACTTTGTCATCCCTACGGAGATCCAAAAATTTATGAAGTTCTGCAAGGACACCGTAGATTTCTATAGGGAGGAAATAGACAAGGCCGAAAAGTGAGCGGCTATTTGACTTGTATTAGCATTAGTTACACTTTGTAATCTCAATGTTATTCAATCAAATAAATATATTTTGGACAATGTTAATTTTCCGGCCTTTAATACTTCTAATTGCTAATATTAATTGCACACTTTCTAATGTCCTTATAAAGCAAAATAAAAATTTTTCATGCATACATCATTCATTATCATGCATACGTCCATCTTCGAGTCCAAAACTCATTTCCCTTTTCTTATCCTCAGGATTCCTTATAATCCGAATTGAGTCTTCAGTGTTCGCATTTTCTCCGCAACACTACGGGTCTTCCCATAAGGAAAAGTGGCTCATCGTCTCGAGGCAACCCACTCTTACAATACCCGAGCAACCATAAAGAGAAAGATGGAGAATTTAGAACAAGAGAATCAAGAGCTTCGTGAAGAATTGACATCTATGCGAACGGAGATAGAAAAATTAGCGGAGTTAGTGAAGTTACTAGCAGCCGCACAAATCCCAACACCTCCTCCTCCCTCTAGCTCTCAAGCTCAAGCATCAGCTTCCACTTCGACTCCGACCATACATGCCGGTACTCAATAATATACTAGACCCCCCGGTTGTACATGGGGCATGCCGTTTGATTTTGGTGAGGAATTTATCCCTATTCCCACTACTCTTCAAGAAACCCCGGTCACTCAACCCGAGGTTACCTTCACCCAGGCTACTGCGGCCTTCTCAGCACCAGTGGTTCATACCCCTCCGTTTGATCACGGGCCTATCTTTCATGCCGAAAGTTTAGGTGCCCAAGATAGGATGACTGATTTCCAAGAAAAATTTGAGGAGATGCAAAAGGAAATTAAAGCCCTCCGAGGGAAAGATTTATTTGGGAAAGACGCCCATGACCTCTGCCTTGTACCCAACGTCAAAATCCCTCCTAAATTTAAGGTCCCGGATTTTGAAAAGTATAAGGGGAACACTTGCCCGCAAAGTCACTTGGTAATGTACGCAAGGAAAATGTCGACTCAAACCGACAACCATCAGTTGCTCATCCATTACTTCCAAGATAGCTTAACCGGTGCCGCTTTAAAGTGGTACATGGGTTTGGATAGTACCAAAATTCAAACCTTCAACGACTTGGGAGAGGCGTTTGTCCGCCAGTATAAATACAATTTGGACATGGCCCCGGACCGGGACCAACTCCGGGCCATGGCCCAAAAGGACAAAGAGACCTTTAAGGAGTACGCACAAAGGTGGAGAGAGATAGCAGCTCAGATCAGCCCGTCTCTAGAAGAAAAGGAAATGACCAAGATCTTTTTAAACACTCTTGGTTCCTTTTATTATGAGCGAATGGTTGCCAGTGCGCCAAGTGACTTCACAGAAATGGTAAGCATGGGCGTATGTTTGGAGGATGCGGTCCGAGAAGGACGCTTAGTGAAGGAAAGTGCTCCATCTAGCAGCACAAAGAGATTCGGGGGTAGCTACCCAAGAAAGAAAGAGCAGGATATTAGCATGATTGGCCACGGAGGACCTCATCAAGGGTACTCGGCATATCCGCATGTCTCTGCCATTTCACCTTCCATCTCTACACCTCCAAACTACCAAATTCAAGTCCCGCAAAGGCCTCCCCCTCAATATCAACAATCATATCAACAACAACACCCACAAAATCCACAACAACATTATCAACAGCCACACCCACAAGGTCAGCAACAATACCGACCTCAAGCACCTCAACAGCCCTTCAATCATCAGAATCGCCCAAGAATGGCATTCGACCCGATACCCATGAAGTACGCGGACTTGCTCCCGGCTTTACTTGCGAGAAATCTCGTACAAACAAGAGCACCACCTCCCGTACCAAGTGTATTACCTCCATGGTATCGCCCTGACCTTACTTGTGCATACCATCAAGGGGCACCGGGCCATGACATTGAACGTTGCCTTGCTCTAAAAAATGAGGTCCAAAGGCTAGTCCGTACCAAAGTCCTGACCTTCAAGGACTCAAACCCAAACGTCCAAACTAACCCGCTGCCGAACCATGGTTCCTCAATCAACATGGTTCAAGAATATCAAGGAACCAGTCCTATTTTGAAAGCCCAAAATATCAGGACGCCTTTGGTTCCACTACACATCAAGATGTGTAAAGCAGCTATGTTCGAGCACGATCATGCTAGTTGCGAAAAGTGTTCGGTAAGTCCTCAAGGATGTATGCAAATCCAAAATGACATACAAGGACTAATGGACAAGAAGGAGCTTGTTATCACCAAAAAGGACGAAAGTGTATGTGTCATAATCCCGGAGTTTAATCTCCCGGAACATTTGGAGTTAGCCTTCAGCAGCCAAGAGCCTGCCGCTACTCCACTCGTGATATGTTTACCGGGGCCAGCCCCATACACTTCCAACAAAGCAGTTCCTTATAAGTACCTTGCGACCATGATGAGCAACGGCCAAGAGATGCCTATTCCCCCCTTAGCCCCTGTCGGTAATATCACGGACAGCAGCAAAGTGCTAAGGAGCGGACGTGTTCTTCCCACAACAGTCCAAGAGAAGGCCAGCACCCCGGTGTTTAAACCGAAGCCAACCCAAGACCCCTGCATGAGCAAAGAAATGGGTCAATCCAATGGGGCAAATGCCGATTCAGATCTCGATGAGGTATTGAAACTAATCAAGAAGAGCGAATACAAGGTCGTGGACCAGTTGTTGCAAACGCCTTCCAAAATCTCTATGTTGTCCTTATTGTTAAACTCCGACGCTCATAGAGAATCATTGATGAGGGTCTTGGATCAAGCCTTCGTGGAGCACGACATAACCCTCGGCCAATTTGGAGGCATTGTCGGAAACATCACTGTTTGAAATAGCTTAAGCTTCAGTGATGAGGAACTCCCAGAGCAAGGAAGGCACCATAATTTGGCATTACATATATCGGTAAACTGCAAGTCGGACTGCTTTATCAAACGTGCTTGTAGACACCGGCTCTTCATTGAACGTAATGGCCAAAACAACCCTTGACCAGCTTTCCTACCAGGGGACCCCCATGAGGCAAATGTGGGGTAGTCGTTAAAGCCTTCGATGGCTCGAAGAAATCAGTGATCGGGGAGGTGGATCTACCTATTACAATCGGGCCATTCTGTCTTCCAAATAACCTTCCAAATAATGGATATACAAGCAGCGTATAGTTGTTTGTTAGGCCGACCATGGATCCACGAGGCCGGAGCAGTGACATCCACACTGCATCAAAAGCTGAAATTTGTGAAGAATGGAAAGCTAGTCACTGTGGGAGGAGAGGAAGCTCTGTTAATCAGCCATCTGTCGGCTTTCTCTTTCATCGGTGCTGATATCGTTGATGGGACATCATTCCAAGGTCTTTCCTTAGATGATGAGAGTGCCACAAAGAATGGAGCGTCCATGTCTTCTTTTAAGAGCGCACAAAGAGCAGTGCAAGATGACTTACTCCCGGATTGGGGAAAGACAATAAGTCTGCCTGGAGCGTAAGCATAGAGAAGGGTTAGGTTTCACTCCAACCACAAGAGTTACCGAACCAAGCACTAGCATTGAACCGCTCGAGAACATCTTTCGTAGTGCCAGTTTCATTCACTCCACAAAGGAAACCAACGCCATCACTGAAGATGGGCCGGAAGAAACAGCACTTATCCTTGTAACGCCCGGAGGAGCTTGCCGCAATTGGGTTGCTGTCGATGTTCCTTCTGTTATTCTGTCTTCAAAGTAATGTGTTTGTTTTATTTATCTTTTTAAAAAAAAACCCCTTCGTCTCGCCCGAAGCGAAGGGAGACTCATGTAGGACTTGTTTAATATACTATCATCAATTAATAAAAATCTTTTGTTTCTATCACAACCTCTACGTATTTATACGTTGTCTTTTTCTTTTTATTTTTCAAAAAAAAAAACCAAAAAACATTTTCTATTTTCAAAGAGTCTGCATCTTTTCATCTTTTACTAAAATCAATCATCCATCATATGCAGACTAAGCACCCATAAATCCGTTGAACACCTTAGCCCTAGGCTCCCTACCAACTTTGAATTCCCTGTTTACGAAGCGGAAGAGGAAGAGGATGAAGAAGTCCCGGATGAGATCAAGCGCCTACTAGAGCAAGAAAGGAAGACCATTCAGCCTCACGAGGAAACGGTAGAGTTCATCAATTTGGGTTCCGAAAAAGAGAAGAAAGAAGTTAAGATTGGAGCGTTATTGGATGCGCCCATCAAAGAGAAAATAGTCAAGCTTCTTGAGGAATATGTGGATATCTTTGCATGGTCATACCAAGATATGCCAGGATTGGATCCTGAGATTGTAGAGCACCGCTTACCTCTAAAACCTGAATGTCCGCCAGTCAAGCAGAAGTTGAGAAGAACTCGCCCTGACATGGCTCTTAAGATCAAAGAGGAAGTGCAAAAGCAAATTAATGCTGGATTTCTTGTTACCTCGGAATATCCTCAATGGTTGGCCAACATAGTGCCCGTTCCCAAGAAGGATGGTAAAGTCAGGATGTGTGTCGACTACCGAGATTTAAACAAGGCTAGTCCAAAGGACGACTTCCCTTTACCCCATATTGACATATTGGTCGACAATACTGCCAAATCCAAGGTTTTCTCCTTCATGGATGGCTTTTCGGGATACAATCAGATTAAAATGGCTGTTGAGGATAGAGAAAAAACGTCTTTCATTACGCCTTGGGGCACCTTCTGCTATCAAGTGATGCCTTTTGGCTTAACAAATGCGGGTGCTACTTACCAAAGGGGCATGACTACTCTCTTCCACGACATGATACACAAAGAAATTGAAGTGTATGTCGACGACATGATTGTCAAATCAGGAACTGAAGAAGAGCATGTCGAGTATTTGTTAAAGATGTTTCAACGCCTGAGAAAATATCGGCTTCGCCTGAACCCCAATAAATGTACATTCGGCGTGAGATCAGGAAAACTCCTAGGTTTCATTGTCAGTCAAAAGGGTATCGAGGTAGATCCCGATAAGGTTAAAGCTATCAGAGAAATGCCTGCTCCTCAAACTGAGAAGCAAGTAAGGGGATTTCTAGGATGTTTAAATTACATCTCTAGATTCATATCCCACATGACAGCCACTTGTGGACCCATCTTCAAGCTGTTCCGCAAAAATCAAGAAGTGGTATGGACAGAAAATTGCCAGAAAGCTTTTGACAGCATCAAGGAGTACCTGCTAGAACCTCCAATACTTATTCCTCCAGTCGAAGGAAGACCTTTGATCATGTACTTAACCGTATTGGACGACTCCATGGGTTGTGTACTCGGACAACAAGACGAGACCGGTAGAAAAGAGCACGCCGTCTACTACCTAAGCAAGAAGTTTACGGATTGCGAGTCCCGATACTCTCTACTCGAAAAGACTTGTTGTGCATTAGCCTGGGCTGCTAGGCGTCTTCACCACTACATGCTCAATCATATTACTTGGTTGATATCCAAAATGGATCCAATCAAATACATCTTTGAAAAGCCTGCTTTAACCGGAAGGATTGCCCGTTGGCATATGCTGTTATCAGAATACGACATCGAATACCACACTCAGAAAGCTATCAAAGCCAGCATTCTTGCCGACCATTTGGCTCATCAACCAATTGAGGATTATCAACCAATCAAGTTTGACTTCCCCGATGAAGAAATCATGTATCTAAAGATGAAGGATTATGACGAACCACTACTCGGCGAAGGGCCAGATCCCGAATCTAGATGGAAGTTAATCTTTGATGGAGCAGTAAATGTCTATGGCAATGGAATTGGGGCAGTCATCGTCACCCCTGAGGGCAAACATCTCCCCTTTGCTGCAAGACTATCATTCGACTGTACAAACAATATGGCAGAGTATGAAGCTTGTATCTTAGGAATTGAGGAAGCCATCAATCTGAGGATCAAGAACCTCGATATTTATGGAGACTCAGCTCTTGTAATTAATCAAATCAATGGAGATTGGGAAACTCGCCACACCGGCTTGATTCCTTACAAAGATTACGCAAGACGTTTGCTAACCTTTTTCAACAAAGTTAAGCTGCATCACATTCCTCGAGACGAGAATCAAATGGCAGATGCTTTGGCAACTTTGTCTTCTATGTATGAGGTCAGTCGCCGGAATGAAATCCCAATAATCAAGGTTCAGCACCTAGAAAGGCCTGCGCATGTATTTGCAGCCGAAGCAGTCATGGATAACCAGCCATGGTTCCACGACATCAAATGTTTCCTCCAAAAGCAAGAGTACCCGCATGGGGCATCCAACAAGGATAAGAAAACTCTGCGAAGATTAGCTGGCAACTTCTTTCTAAAAGGAGAAGTTTTATACAAAAGGAATTTTGATATGGTGCTGCTCAGATGTGTTGACGAGCAAGAAGCAGATCTCATAATGCATGAGATACATGAAGGTTCCTTCGGAACTCATTCCAGTGGGCACACAATGGCTAGGAAGATCTTAAGAGTCGGATATTACTGGATGACCTTGGAAAGCGATTGCTACAAGCACGCCAAGAAATGCCACAAATGTCAAATCTATGCGGACAAGATCCACATGCCACCAACAGCTCTGATGTCCTCTCTTCGCCATGGCCTTTCTCCATGTGGGGCATTGACATTATTGGTAGGATTGAACCCAAAGCTTCAAATGGACATCGCTTCATCCTAGTAGCAATTGACTACTTCACCAAATGGGTTGAGGCTGCATCGTATGCCAACGTCACCAAACAAGTGGTGGTCCGATTTATTAAGAATCATATCATCTGCCGATATGGTATTCCCAACAAGATTATCACGGACAATGGGACCAATCTGAATAACAAAATGATGAAGGAGCTGTGCAAAGAGTTCAAGATCGAGCATCATAACTCTTCTCCTTATAGACCCCAGATGAATGGTGCGGTTGAAGCTGCAAACAAAAACATCAAGAAAGTAGTGCAAAAGATGGTAGTCACATACAAGGATTGGCATGAGATGCTACCATATGCCTTGCACGGGTATCGTACTTCAGTACGTACATCAACAGGGGTAACCCCTTTCTCTCTAGTATACGGCATGGAAGCAGTGCTCCCCGTAGAAGTCGAAATCCCGTCATTGAGAATCTTGATGGAAGCTAAGTTGTCAGAGGCTGAATGGTGTCAAAACAGATACGATCAGTTGAACTTAATCGAGGAAAAACGCATGACTGCCTTGTGTCATGGACAACTATATCAACAGAGGATGAAACAAGCTTTTGACAAGAAAGTTCGTCCTCGTGAAATCCAAGAAGGAGACCTCGTGCTCAAAAGGATCCTATCTTTTCAACCCGACTCAAGGGGCAAATGGACGCCTAACTACGAAGACCCGTATGTCGTCAAGAGTGTGTTCTCCGGAGGAGCCTTAATTCTCACAACAATGGACGGCGAAGATTTTCCGCGTCCTGTGAACTCCGATGTAGTCAAGAAATACTTTGTCTAAAAACAAAAGAACGGCTCGGTAAGTCGAAAACCTGAAAGGGCGGCTTAAGCAAAAAAGAGCGTCTCGGTGGACTGAAAACCTGAAAGGGCGGTCCAGGCAAAAATTAGAGACATAAAATAGAAATAATCATCCTGATAGGTCAAACATCTGAAAGGACGACCTATGCAAAAATTAAGGATCAAAAGACAAAGTAACTACATCGGATTGGTCGTAATTCGCTAGGAACACCTCAATTGTCTAAAGACTCCGAATCGGAAGCATCCAAACAAGGGATTCAAAGTTGTTAGGGATACTAGTGGCCATCGTGTTCAATGTACCCTCCCTTTTTTTATATTTACCATTCTTTTCAGACTTTGTAAGACCCATGGAGCCACGCCTTTGGCAGGCTACCACCCCATTAATAAACTTTTCTTCCCAACATTACTTTACCTTTTATCAAATTACCATTTTATTCATGCATTTTTATTCTTGATGATAGTACTTTTAAAACAGAAAAAAAACTTTCTCAAAATTTATTTTATGAGTCTTTTATCTTTTATTAATAACAAACACATTCCTTTCGAACTCGTGAATATTTGGAGTGTACGTCAATGTCTGTCCTTAAAACGGATGAAGTTTCGCAGGTCGAGCATGGCCAATTGCAAAAAAAGGGATTCACCAACAGAATCCTCAGTGAATCAATCGGGAATATCCCCAATGAATTGAGAGCCCGAAAGGACAGTTCAGGCAAAGACTTGCCAACCAAAGCATAAGCATTCCCGGCGGAATCATCAGTTCTTCTCCCCGGCGGATTAGCACAATCCCCAGTGGATTAACAAAATCCCCAGGAAGTCAACCTTTGTCCAAACAATCGAAAGCCCAATTGTCATTGGCACCCAAACAATCAAAAAGTCCAATTGTCATTGGCACCTACTCATCAAAAGCCCAATCACCATTGGCATCTAAGGCTGGATATCGATCATGCTTTTAAAATGATCCTTATATCCCCAGCGAAGTCACAAGCAAAGCCCAATCTTATTGGCATAGCCCCCAGTGGAGTCTCAACCTCAAAAGCCCAATCATCATTGGCACAGCCGTCTTACCAAAGCCCGACTTCGCTCGGTATCTCATCCAAGCCCGACTTTGCTCGGCACCCAAATCATAACCCCCAGCGTCCAACGCAACGGCTGGTATCACACATGTCAGCATAATTCATGCATCATATCATACTCATTCATTAGCATGCATCTCATATTCATATCATACATCCCCCACAATCTTTTTTTCCACCACAGCCGAGTGTCATCCCCAGTCTGTCTGGTCTAGGGGTGTCAATCTCCTTTTCGCCAAGCGGTAGTTTCTTTGACGAACAGCTTGCGCGCCTCTCATTGTATTCTTGTATCAAGGGGCAATTCCTTAACAAACGTTTTGGGTATCCCCAGTGCAAGTCAATCTCTCACACGACGTCCCCAGTGACAGTCATGCATTCATACATTTGTACATTCATACATTCATGCATTCGTACATACGTACGTTTATGCATGCAACATACTACATATCATACACGGTTGCTCTAACCACCTTGAGTCTCACCAATCAATCATGAACAATTCATGAACCTTTTTTTCCCCAGTGTCATCCCTAGTCTGTCTGGTCCAAAGATGTCACCTTTTACGCCAAGTGGCAGTTCAAACGAACAGCATGCGCGTCCTTTTATCGTGTCTTTATGCCAAGTGGCAAGTTCTTTAATGAACAGCTTGTGCATATTCCCCAGTGTTGTGCCAAGTGGCAAGTTCTTTAATGAACAGCTTGTGCATTCTTTCTCCCCAATTGAAGGGGCAGTTCTGTAAGGAACGACGTGTCAGCCGCATCCCCAGTGTCGTTAGTGGCAAATTTGGCAACAACCCGAACAGCTGGCATTTACTTTCATTTCCTGTCGTCAATGGCAAGTTCGGCAACAACCCGAACAGTTGACATTCTTTTTATTTCTTGTCGTCAATGGCAAGTTCGGCAACAACCCGAACAGTTGACATTCATTTTCATTTCCTGTCGTCAATGGCAAGTTCGGCAACAACCCGAACAGTTGACATTCTTTTTATTTCCTGTCGTCAATAGCAAGTTCGGCAACAACCCGAACAGTTGACATTCTTTTTATTTCCTGTCGTCAATGGCAAGTTCGGCAACAACCCGAACAGTTGACATTCTTTTCATTTCCTGTCGTCAATGGCAAGTTCGGCAACAACCCGAACAGTTGACATTTACTTTTCATTTCATGTCGTCAGTGGCAAGTTCGGCAACAACCCGAACAGCTGGCATTTACTTTCTCATTTCTTGTCGTCAGTGACAGTTCGGCATTAACCCGAACAGCTGACATTTATCCCCAGTGGAACCATGTTCCCCAACAGAGTCGGATCTCGTTTCTTCAACGAACCCGGGTATCCTTTTGTCTCTTTTATCCCCAGTGTGGTCATTTTTTATCGTCTTTGCATTCATATTTACATTACAAGCATTCATAACATTCGCATACATGCATTCATAGCATTTACAATTCAGAAAAATATTTAGTCAAAAAATGGTGTACTCTATATTTAAGTCTCTTCGACCCGTCCATTTCAAAATTTCACTTTCAATCTCCGGGGCGAAGAAACTTAAATAGGGGCATCTGTCATACCCCATTTTTTGACTTATATTTTTCTTTGTTTTATCTTTTATTATTTCATCACTTATTATTACCTTTTATTATTTCATTCTTGTCATAGAATTTTATTTGCATTTATTACCATTAGCATTACAATTAATAGTATCATCATCCTTATTATTATTAATATTATTGTCATTCTATTTTCATTAATAATATCATTATTATCTTTTACTATTAAGGTTTTATTAATTAATAATATTAAGCTTTTCATCATTTTTATTATTATTATCATCATTTTCATTCTCATTACTCTTATTATTATTATTATTTTATTTGCATTATCATTTTCATTATTATTATTGCCATTATCCTTATTATTATTATTGTTAATATTTTTTATCCTTTTTTACCTTTTATTTTTTTAAAATACAAAAAATCAAAAAAAGGGGAGTTCGCAGTGCGAAGTGACCTTCGCACTGCGACCTCTGCGATTTTTTCTGCAGAATTTTATTTCTTGATTTATCCTTTTTGTTTTCATTTGTAATTGTTATTATTAGTATTATTATCTTTGTTATTGCTATTTGTGACTGAAATGATGCAGCAAAGCAAGAGTTAATGTGTGACATTAAAGGTAAAAGGAAAGAAGGATTTTCATCCAACCTAACATGTGCTCAAACAAATTGGCTGCCCTTGGTCAGCTCTTGTCCCCCCAAATTGACCCATCATCCAACCTGAGTTTTCCAGCCAGCTACTTGATCCCTTTCCTTCCCTTTTTCTCCACCAAAACCAGTCAAACTCAAGTGGTTTTTGCTTGCAAAAAGCTGTTTGTGCTGCCCTGTTTTGAGCTGGATTTCTCCTCCCACACACCAGCCCACATGCTCATTTTGCTTCCCCCAATCTCCCTGTACATGGCAGTACACGTTTTCATTGCTTGGCCTTCCAAGATTGCAAGGATTGATCCCAAGAATCACATAATTTCAAGCTGCCCTGTTTTTCAGTTTTTTCCATCATTACCTTCTAGAATCAGCTGGATTTTGTGGCTGAAATCAGTCAAGGTCTTGACCCTTGGCACAAGGCAAGTAACTTCTATCCATTAGCATTTAATGCAAGGCCATTTAGCCTGGAGTTAGCCCACAAACCAGCTAGGATCTAGAGATTTGCCATCATTGCATTAGATTGCATTTTTTGCCTATAAAAGGAATGGCAAGGCATAGGAAAAACAGACAAATACAACCATTGAAGCATTACACACTGAATACACACAATACACATGAAATCCACAGCAAAAGCCATCACATTGCAGCATCAAAAACAGTTCATACACAAACCAAAGCAAGTTGGAGTTCTTTGTTCATAACCTCTAACCAATCAAGCAAGCCACTTCCAATCTCTTGCACAAGCATAGCCAGGAGTTCTGTAAGTCTCCTATAGCCTTCATCTTTCATTTTGCTTGCTGTTTGCATCTCTTGTTTTGGTCAATTTCATTTTGTGCACAAAAACCCCTTTTGAAACTCAAAAGGGATCTCAAAGGGGCCAAGCATTAAAACTGAGTTTTTATACTCCTTTTTCTTCAATTTTGCAAAGCTTTTTAACCCCCTTTAGGTTTTGAAGCTTGCTTAGAAGCAGTTTCTGAACTTCTGTTCAGAAACAGCTTCTGAATTCAAAATTTCGTATACTTCGCAGAGCAAAGTATTGTTCGCACTGCGAACACATCAGAACCTGACTTCGCAGAGCCAAGTTCTGGTTGCTCTGCGAAGTATGTGAAATTCAGAACATGAATCAGGCTTCCAAATGCCAAATTTTTGGGGTTCCAGCCCTTGATTCAGAACCTAAAGAGGGTTAAAATCTTTTTTTTGTTCAAAACACATCAAGAATCATGCACAACTTTGAAAATTTTACAAGTTCGTGCGACAAATTTTGAGTAACCTGCACGACAAGTTATGTTCCTTAATTTTCAAAACCAAGTTTGAGCAATAGGCTAAGTTCTCTATTTTCAAAACCAAACTTGAACAACCATGTTGTTCATAATTTTCGATCCAAACACGAACTTAAGTCGAGCTTGCTCATTCCTTTTTAAATCAAACTCGAATTGAGCCGAACTTGTGAACTTTCCAAATTTGTGTATGTTTTATGATTTTGTTCATCGTTCAAACTTGAACTACGCTTGTTCTTAAGTTTCAATAGCTTAAGCAACAAGCAATGTTCATGATTTTAATAAACTCGAACAACAAACTTGTTCGTGATTTCCTTTTTTTTTTTCTTTCAACTTTCCTTTTAAAGTGTTTTGTTTCCCTTTGAGATTCCTTAGAGTTCCAACAAAACCAAACTTGAATGAAACGGGAATGGCTTGACGTATGTCTCCCCAAACCTCGGTTGCACGAATGCGTGACGTATGTCTCGTCGTTCGGGCAATCGTCATTCCACCTTTGACGCGTCTAGCACGCTCAACCTTCCCTTGGTCCCCTTATGGCCATTTTTACCCTTTTCTTGGCCCTCGTGGTCAATCCGAACCCTTCGCGCCGTTGCGCGTTTATCTTTAAAACTTTTACGCCTTGCGCGAGTTTATCGCCTTAATGTGCGTCCGTCTTTTTGACATTTAAAACCTTTTACGCTTTTGCGCGTTTTAAAACCTTTGTTCACGTCCGAGTGCAAATCCTTTTTATCAAATCATTTACCTTTATGCATTGTCGTCAATGGCCAGTTCGGCAACAACCCGAACAGTTGACATTTACTTTCATTCCTTTCTTTTTTCAAACTTTTTCGCTCGGACGCGATCAAATCTTTTTTAACTAAAACGAACCAACATACAAATTTTTTTCTACCAAAGAACTACGTACGCTTTGAATTCTCCGACTACCGGGAGATACGTAGGAGCAAGATCGACATCTTGTCAAGCCCATTTATAAAAACTTTCTTTTTTCCCCTTTCGTTTGTTTTTATCTCTTTCTTCCCTTTATATTATATTTTCTTTTATATGTTTAAACACGCAAGTAAAAATTCGAAACATTTTAAGCCTAAGCCGACTAAGAGGTTCCCGTTGAGTACAACGGATGTGAGGGGTGCTAATACCTTCCCCTCGCATAATCGACTTTCAAACCTAAAATCTTTTTCAAAGGGTAATTTCGAACTTTTTTCCTTTTCTCCCCGAAAAATTAAAAGTTCAGTCGTGACTTAAAATTAGTGATTCAACGCTTCCCAATAGCTTGATATCCGAAATTCGACGCGACAATGAGCATACATATTGATTCATCCTTAAACTACGAGGATATCGGTCGCACTCAACACTTGGAAGTTTAAAACGATTTTCAAGATCAAAAGCCTCACGCAACAAGCACTCAAATCGCACGTTATACTTAGAAAATTAAACATACATTTTCATGCAAGTATAAAAGGAAGATGCTAGAAGAAGTTAAAACAAGAATATAGTACAAATTAGGTGCTAACCACGAAGGGCGCACATTGTCATGGCACTAGGTTGGTTACAACACAAAACATATTGTTTGAAAAGAAGAGAAAATTACAAGACCATCCAGGCCTGAGCGTTAACAACATGCTCATCTTCTTCTCATTCATCAGGTGAGGACACCATGACTCGCCTTCAACATATTTGAGGAAGTGAATCCCTGCGGTCGAAATCTCAACCTGGGGTTCACAACTTTAATCTGCTCCACCACATTCTTGAAACCATGACTAGCAGCACCCACCAAGCTCTTCTCCAGCTCATCAATCCTGCACACTAGTCCATAGCAATCTAGGCCAGCAACATCTTCTGGCTTATCCACACCGGGGACGGTAGCATCACGCACAGCGGCCTGACGGTCTTTCTTCTCCTTAACCAACTGGCGTTGTGCCTCCCTTAGCTGAATCACGACCTGGAGATCGTCTGCTGCCTTCTTTTCGAGAGAAGCGATCTGGCGATCTTTCTCCTCTACCATGGTCTTAAAGTCAGCAAGGTCAGCCTCCAGCTTGGTCACCTTACCCACCAACGCATCCTTCTCTTTCACCAGCACGTCTGCCCGGACCACCTCCTCAGTGGGAAAATTGTTCAAGGCCACTGCGATCTCTAGGGCCTTCATCGCAGCAATGACTCCTTCCATCATCGCTTTGCTCCGGCCAGCAGCCCCCAAGTCTTGAATAACTTTCAACTCTGGGTCGCTTAAGCAAAGAGACTAGTGGGAGCCATAATGATCCGGGTTGGACCACACGTTGGGCAGCTGAAGCAAATCCCCTCCCTCGGGTTGAGTGGGTGCAGCGTTGACGGGCACATTTTTTCCCTTGTCAGCATACTCTACCCTCTTCCTCTTGAAAGAGTCATCGACTTCCTCCATCTGGTCGTTGTTGAGCACTGGCACTTCTACCCGAGAAGAGGAGCCACCCGCAACTGCAGCGATCAAAGCATTAACGTTGTGAACGTCCCTCTTCCTACCTCCTCGATCGGTCACCTTCTTGCTAGACCTTTTGATGAGCTCATGCATGCTAGCCATTCTTCCTGCGAACACAAAGGTCGAATGCAAGTCAGTTGTCAAGACTTAAAGAATTTCAACAATAAAAATTATAAAGAAATAAAAGTATCTACCGAGCAACTTCATCGGATTGCTAGAAAGCACCAAGTCATATGTGTTAATAAAATGAGGTTCAGTCAACTGCTTCTCCTTAGAATCAACAATAGGATTTCTGTCCTCCGCCACCACCTTGGCAGGCACGAGGGAACAAGCATAAGCCCACAATTTATCATACTCTTCCTTCTCCCTCGCAGTCAAACAGACGTAGCCATGGCTAAAGTCCCCCGACTTGTAATTATAATGGTCCCTAAACCAATAAAATGGGAAGCAAGGAACCCAAATTCGCTCCTTGTTACCGTTCGCTTGGGGCCTGTCCATAGTTTTCAAGACATTGTTTAAAGCAGCCTCACTCCTCGTCCGCACCAAAAAGAAGCGATCCTTGAAGCTTTTGACCTTGCCAACAAAGATGCTAAAAATTTTCTTGTTTTGTCGACAGGAAACCCAACATTGTCCCCCTCCTTTCTCCGTCCCCCGCTGAACGGTGAAGAGGATGAAAAATAACTTTAAAGACGCAGCGATCCCTAGATGTTGGCACACAAGTTCGAATGCCTTCATAAAGGGGTAGGAATTTGGATGAAGCTGTGAGGGAGACAACCCCGTTCACTGAAATACCTCCCTTTGGAAATCAAGAAAAGTGAGTCTGAAGCCCATATCTTTGAAGACGACCTCATACATGAGAAATTTATTCTCCGTATATTGCGAGTAGACGCGATCAGAGACGCTCGGGAGGTTAAACTCCCAATCCTCGCTCCTTCCCACGGAGCTGAAAGAGATTTCAGTCGTACCATCCGACGCAAATACGGACTCCGCAGCCAGTGGTTCGTCCCCCATCCAGGACCGATCGAATGCTTCTGCCTCATTTTAATTAGGGTTGCCTGCCATGACTGACCTGAAAGAGGAGGAAGGAAAAAAGTGAATTTTACATTCAAATCCACCCTTCCTCCACATATCAATCCGACCACGGTGAGGAAGGGCTCTAACGCCCTTGCGAACGAACAGTGCACAAACATGTTCTAGGATTTCTAGTTTGATCCTGCTAGTAATAAACAAAGTAAGACTCATCGTTTACCAAAAACCCATGTAAACAGCGGCATACCCTTGTAAACATCACCGTTCCTAAATAGGCCAACCCGCCACATTGCGAGCATAAACTCACTAAGCGAACATGTTCCTCGCGAACATATCTAAATCAAACATTAGGGGTTACCACCTCTAAAGCTTCCCACGAACAGGACCCTCGCACTTTCAAAGTCATCACTCTTTACCAAGAGCAACGACTTGGGGGGATTCTATTTTGGACCGAGCAAACTCAGTAGTCCCATTTACGTAGGCCTAATACAAAATGAACAAGATCCAACATCTGGTGAATTACTCACAACACACCTCCTCCCTGCGGGGGGTGCTTGGAGCAAATGGAGACTGCTTCAAACAATTAGTAACATCTCCTTTCACGTTCCCGCGAATCTCTCCTCGGCGGTTACGATTCTTACGGATTCGTAACTGCCGAGTCACACGTGTACCATACAATGGCACCTGCAACACCCACCTCTATATAAAGGCGACTCTCAGCAGTCCCCAAGGTTAGAATCTCTTCTCTCTCTAAACCCCCATTCTGATCTCATACTGACTTGAGAGTCGGAGTGTCTGCAGGTACACACCCCACGCCGTTCCAGTCAACAACAAAGGCATTCAACCATCGCATTAAAACTACACCGGTATTCACCTTCTGATCAGGTATGATCAAAGTAGTCCATATAATCTTTTATACTGGAGAGAAATTAGTCTTTGACTCAGTATAACTAAAGGACTCCTAAATATGAAAATGCGAGAATAGGAGTTTTATTTTTTTAAGGGCTAAATTGGCCCACACGAAAATTATAGTGGAACAAAATAGCTCTTCACTCCGAAATTAATTACATTCACTTGAGAAAATCTTGAATTTCACAACGGTATGGATCCTTAACATCATTGATCCAACTATACTTCTCCATGAAAGGATTTGCCAAAGACTCTAGTGGATAATCATCAATACTTCTCCATCAATACAATCTTCCTAAACATTTGCATCTCCAACATCTTTCATCACTTCCCACAAACAACTATTGCATTTAAATCTAGCACCAAAGCTTATCATAAAAATTATCACCTTTTTTAAGCCTCTTTTTTGCTTCCATGTACCCAAACACATACCACAAACTACCAGCAGAAGTGTTGCCAAAACGTTGTAGTGTCATCCTTGCTGGCTCAAGATCATATTCACTTAGATCTAAACTCATTCCAATTCCATCAATCACTACTTTCCCTCCTGTATGGAGGCAAAAATGATCAACACCAGTTTTGAAATTCAATGGTGATTTTTTAGCTATTGTTCCTCCACAAGCTATCTTAAGTTTCTTGAAAAGTAAGACTACAAGAAACCAAAGCAATTCCCTTGTTGGTAAAATTTTGGGTGAAATTACCCTTAAATTGTCAACCAAAGCTCTTGTTGCTACTTTTGGAAGATATTTGGCTAAATAATAACCAACCCTACCCTGCTCATCTTTCTTTTTAAGGCAACAATTATATGAGTCATCTCTGGCGCCGTGATGAGTCCTTACTAAGCATTTCAATTTCAGTATACTAATGTTCTTTGAGGATCTTTTGTTTGTCAAAAGAATAGCGCAACCGCCGGTACGAAAAAGACAATTGGCTAGGATCATTGATCTACCATTCGCATTATACCAATTTAGGCCAAGTGACTCTGAAGTAACCAAAAGTGCTAACTTATTTCTTTGTGATTTGAAAATGTTTCTAACAATGTCTAATGATATAAGACTAGCACTACAACTTGTTCCAGTGAGATTGTACACTTTTATGACGTGTCTCATTTTGTAACGATAAATGATAAGGGACGATAGTGATGGAAGACAGGTGAACATTGAGATGTTGACGACAATAATGTCGATTTCAGAAGGGGAAATCGTTGAACTTGTCAGGAGTTTTGCAATGCTGTCGTCAAAAAATTCTTCCATCTCTGAGATCCCATCTTTCAATGTCGGGGATGCTTCGCGGCCTTCAAAGACGTTTCTTGGGGCATAAGTTTGCTCGCCAATGCCACAACTTACAATGGCTTTGAGGAGAAATTTGTACTCATTTAGACCCAAATTTCCTGTTCTTTTGATTACTTTGCAACAAAACTTTGTCCCTAGCATTCTATCTTGTGTTGGCTTGTAACATTGTTAATCTAATATGTAACACTCTTGGTCCCTCTTTTGATCGAATAGCTTCCAGATTAGGAAACACAAGTAAAATGCTGGAACTACATAGAATAAAGAGAGGAACTCCATTTGAGAAAGAGAGGTAAAGTAAAATCACAATAGGGTTAGACAATTTTAGAGGAGTTTTGTAGATTGGAAAGTTCAAGCCAGAGAAGTCGTTTATAAGGAGTTTTGGGCATAAATATGTTAGCAAGACTCAACATGTCAATATCTTAACCTCCAACAAATTTCTTTATGTTTTGGAAAACCTATGTGTGTCACTGTCACATCATACCTAGATTCTATGCAGCAGTTGCATCACAATGCTGGTGGATCTGGATATAAGTGTGTGACTAGTTCGAAAAGAGATTTTAATGAATTCGTGAAAATATATAGATAACATAAGAGAAATTCTACAACAAATTATTGGATAGATGATATACAATGGATAATACTTAAAAATTACTCAAAACTCCAATGACTACTCAATATTTAACATATTATGATACAACCTCGTTAAATGAAGAATTTTGTGACCAAGTAGAGTTACACTTGATTACACTCAGTTATTTCCAGTTCCTAATTTTATGGTTCAGTTTATTTCCTTTCCTAAATTTACGATTCCGTTATTTCCCTTTCCTTCGATTATGCAAGTTGTTATGCCAAGAATGGCTATATATGATGTAACAGGGCACCAATTCTGATATGTTGAATAATAACAAGGTTTCACTTTCTTCCCTAATTTCTCATCTATTTTCTCTCTAGGAGTTTACACTCACTCGAAGAGTGCCCTTTTCTTCATCTCTTTTCTTTCTAGGAGTTAACACTCACTCGAAGAGTGTCGTTTTCTTCGTTCTGAGATAATTAGAGTGTATCATTGGTGCTTTCATTGTCGATCTCCTTCCCTTTGCACCACACTCGTTGATGAAGATTTCGATTTTTGATGGCAGTGAAGATGCTTATTGGTGGCTTATTTGCTCTGAAAAATCCTTCAATTCTAGAGGATTATCATATGCATGGAAGCTCATCGAAACTATTTTAGCCATGAGAGGTTCTGCTCTCAAATGGTTGCTAGGGTGGTCTCACTGCAACCCTAAGTCAAATTGGGAATCGTTCATCATCGCCTTCCTATGGCAATTTCATCCTAAATTCTGTGATGTTTTGCCACTCCCAGAAGATGAAGTGGTCATGTCCAACTCTGATTGCACAACTTCGACCAAGCTACTCGTTACCGCAGACCATACGGAGATACCTACAACGTTGACATTGCTGGACAAGGAAGTGAAGAAAGAGGCTAAATCGCAACTGTTTCCATGTGTTGAATAAATCAGTTTACCTTCTCCGATCTTATGCTCTTATGTATCAAAATCTCTCAATTTGCCACCACTGTTTGGTTCCATTGTCGAGACCCCTACACAACAGCCTTCACATATGTTAACTATGACTAATCAACTTTCAACAGAACCACTATATCAAAAGTTACCCCCACCATTACCACTGTTCGATTCTGATTCCATGAAGGTGTCACTCAACGTTGCATGTTCCCTCAGTTACTCGCAACTACAGTCAGGTTCAGATGTACCGATATTCGACACTGCTCCATATGATCCAGGTCCACTCAAGTCACCAACCCGGACCGCGGTGTCATGAATAAACTTGGATTGCATTCAATCGAACCATCTAGATCTAGGGATTCATATTCACATTACTTCTCAGACTCAAATTATGTTTCATCCAAGGCTTCACATTGCTCACCATCGTTATTAGCTTCTTTTTCCCCCTTTCGAACATCGACGACAAGGATAAATGGGTTTTTGTTGGTGACTGAGCATAATATTCTCGACTACCCTGCCAAACTAATGTCGAAACCAATTCCGCCCCAACACCACCAGACGAGGTTGTCAACGCTAACACAATGGAGTTGGTGTTATTTCACCGAAGGCACATCCGGAGCATATTTCCTATGATGAGATGGAATGGTTGATAGCTTGGTTTTGGGATATTGTTGAGGTAGAATATGCAGAACAAAATCAACACGTTTTTCTTTGCTAGAAGAAGCAGATTGTATTGGGAGCATTTAACTACTATTTTTTCCATCATTCACTTTGAGGACAAGGTGAGTTTGAAGGGGTGGGGAATGATACGACCTCGTTAAATGAAGAATTTTGTGACCAAGTAGAGCTACACTTGATTACACTCTCTTATTTCCAATTCCTAATTTTATGGTTCAGTTTATTTCCTTTCCTAACTTTACGATTCCGTTACTTCCCTTTCCTTAGATTATGCAAGTTGTTATGCCATGATTGGCTATATATGATGTAACAGGGAACCAATTTTGATATGTTGAATAATAACAAGGTTTCACTTTCTTCCCTAATTTCTCATCTATTTTCTCTCTAGGAGTTTACACTCACTCGAAGAGTGCCCTTTTCTTCATCTCTTTTCTTTCTAGGAGTTAACACTCACTCGAAGAGTGCCGTTTTCTTCGCTCTAAGATAATTAGAGTGTATCATATATTATGAATCTACATCAGTTAGGTAACCATTTCACTTATGAGAAGAGGATGGCAATCATGGCATATGTAGATTTTATTGGATTTTAACAGTATAAAGGTAAATACAATTTATAACATATTTACTATATAAGAAAAAGATCAAGAATTATGTTCCTTGATCACCCATGAATTGACCGATAGTGATGGCATACATTTGAGCTTTTCCTCAAATGTATTTATAGAAATGTTTCTCTCTAATGTCTTTCCTTAACACTTGGCAATATAAATCAAATCAAGAAACATCAAGCATTTGACATTCAATAAAATTAGCTTATTTTTATTTTTATTTTTATTTTCATAATAATATGAATATCAAACAAATATGGATACAAATCAATGTTATAATTGATATTTTGATATTTTAAATATTGTCAAATAAAATTGATCAAAAGAGCTCGTATCCAATTAATTTTCCAAATGCAACGTTTAAAGAATATTAGTCATGAAAATAAAAGGACCATTTGAAATATGTCAAATTAAAAAAATAAAATTGGTTTATTATATATCAAAAATATATGTCGGTCATATCAAATTGGTCTTAAAAAAATTGGAGCTGAAATGGTTAGTATTTAAACCCTCGTGCCTATTTAAATACTAGGTGTTTTATATATCTAAAAGTATATGTTCCATATCAAATTAATTGAATCCGTTTTATTTTCCAAACAAAAGCAACCGAATTCCTTAAAAAAACGGTATTTAGTTTTTTGGCCAAATTGATTATGATTACTTTGCCAAATTACCCCTTGATTAAAGGGTATCTAATTGTTCGCAGTGATTTGTCTAATTAAATGGTTGTGATAGAGTTACATGTTGATTGAACCAAGCAATTGAGTACAAGTGGTTAATGAGTTTTTTCAAGGATGAATCGTTCGGGAAAACCCGAATTGGATTCATGGGTGAAACAATTCTGGATCAGACTATCCTTATCTCACAACCGAACTCTGATTACCCTATTTCCTCCGGGAACCGGAGGGTTAAAGCAAAAAGAAAGAGTTACATATTGATTGTGTTGAATCTAACAAGTTGTTATAAGCATAATTTTAATTTCTCTTTATTTAAGAATGAGCACTTGAATTCGCTTTTTCTTATCTTTGTTGAGTTTTGCAATGATTTTACGGTTTCAATTGTGCCAAAATTCTTTAAAAAATACGGTTCTGAATCTTCAAAAATACGTTTTTGCTTGACAGGACGGTTGTAGACTTGTAGTCAGTGTTAGTGAGTGGAAACAAAAACATTGATAGCAAAAGAAAAAGAATAAATGTAAGGTAAAAATTTTCATTTTATGCATTTTGATAAATACATAGATTTTATTTTCTCAAATTCAACAATAGCAAAGGGAAAAAGCCCCACCCAAAAACAATAGCAAACATAACAACAAAAACAGTAGCAAACATAACAACAAAACCACATCTCAATGTCGAAGATAGTTTGTGGCTAAATATGCAACAACACTAAGAAACTCCATATTATTATTCATTGTAGAAAGAGCTTCAATTGCTATCTTTTCTTTAGCCAAGGCACCTTCACATGCTTTAGGTCCATCACCAGCAACTTTAGCATCATAGTTTGCAGAAATTGGATCTACATTTAACTCACTTAATGAGCTTCTAAATGATGTAACCAATCCATTGTAATCATTGGTTGCACATTGTTTGATGGCTTGTGAAGAAGGATGTTCTTTCATCAATGTTTTGAGGTAATTTTGGCCTTCTGTTGCCTTCTCTATTGCCATCTCTAAGAAAATTTTACAAAGGGTAGGATAGTCTTTGGCTGAAATTATGCTAGGGTTGGCTTCTAAAAGTTTTAAGCAACGTTGGTTGTCATTTCCAGCATTTTTACATACATTTTCATATAACTTGGTGCTTGATTTTTGTGAAATGGCATGAGAGTTAAAGATCAAGGAAATTGTAAGCAACAAGGATAAACATGTTGAGGGATTCATTCTTTTGTTAGTGACTGAATGGAAGGTACTTCAAGGTTATTGATTTATAGATAGATGGAATACCATCTTCTGTCAATAAACGCTCTATATTTATAATAATTATCATTTAAGAATTTGCATACAGTTTTCAAAATCATTTAATATCTTGCATTAAAAATAGGATTGAATTATAGTATATTTTTTACTTAATAATTTGATTATATTCTATTTTGGAATTGATTTTCAAATTTTCAATCTGGGTCAAATTCAATTAGTGGTTTTCCTAAACGCTACATACTTAATGTCAAATCTCGTAATACTCATTCTTTTTTTTTTTTTTTCAAACTCGTAATGATCATTCTAAGCACACTAATCTGGCATGATAATATCACTCCTTCCATGCTTAATTATGTTTCTTTATTAGCTAATATCACAAGTATGTTGGATGATCTCCCAAGTTTGATGTTCAAACATGTGCTCCATGAAGGCAATGTATGTAGAGATGTCAAATGGGTTGGGCCGGCTCGGCCCGGTGGGCCAATGCATATAACTGGGCTGGGCCAGTCCGGCCCGCCTGATGTATGGGCTGTAAAAATTGAGTCCGGCCCGGCCCGGCCCGTATTTTATTTTTTATTTTTTACTTTTTTAAGCGATGAAATGTACAACAAAAAACTACTCTTTTTTCACATACACACCAAAATGATCAATAAAACAAACAAACAACTCACAAAATAACTACCACATCATCAAATATTATTCACACAAAATAGTTAGGGCATAAACATTCACCTAACCTGAAAGAATGATAGGCTTTGCCTCTCTATTGATTCTCAGTGATATATATACACAATTATACAGTGTCAGTTTCTCTGACTATTTTACTATACAATTATTACTATTTAATGACAATTATATGCTAATAATATATAAAGATATTCTAATAATATATAAAGATAGTCTAATAATATATAACGATATTCTACGATATTCTAATAATATATAAAGATATTCTAATACAATCCCGTAGTCGAAACTCGTCAAAGAGTTGCAACGGAAGTCCTTTGGTGAAGATGTCAGCGATTTGGTAACGTGAAGGAACATGTAAGACTAGTACTTGGCCGCGGGTGACTTTCTCACGCACAAAATGTATATCCATCTCGATGTGTTTGGTGCGTTGATGTTGAACTAGGTTGCCGGATAGATAGACAACACTCACATTGTCACAAGTAAATTAGTGTGGCTGTTGTGACTAGGAAATGTAGTTCCAATAGCAAGTTTCTAATCCAATAAGATTCATATACTACATTGGCAACTCCGCGGTACTCGGCTTCAGCACTAGACCGAGAGAGGGTGTTTTATGCGTTTTGCAGACCATGAGATTAAATTGTCGCCAAGATAGACACACTAACCGGAGGTGGATCGCCTGGTGTCGGGGCAACCAGCCCAATCTACATCAGTGTAAGAAACCAATTTGCTGACTGAGGAGGGATGTAAGTGAAGGCTGAAATCAATAGTGCCATGAATATACTGAATGATACGCTTCAGTGCTGACATATGTTGTGTTTTAGGGTCATGCATGAATAGGCATACCTGTTGTACTGCATAAGAGATATCTAGTCTTGTGAAAGTTAGATATTGCAATGCTCCTGCAAGACTTCGATATTCAGTTGGGTCATGATACGGATTTCCATAAGAACCACTGAGTTTTGCCTTGGTGTCAATTGGAGTGGGTGATGGTTTGCATGAGGACATGCATGCTCGTTCTATAATTTCCTCTGCATATTTTCTTTGAGACAAGAAATAACCACCTGTATGTTTAGTGACAGATAATCCCAAAAAATAACTTAGAGGACCCAAATCCTTCATGGCGAATTCAGAACTAAGTTTAGACATAATAGAGTCACAAAGTGCATTAGATGAAGCAATGAGAATTATGTCATCCACATATATAAGGATATACGCAGTATCATCACCGTGATGAAACACGAACAAAGAGTGATCAGAGATGATGTGAGAGAAACACAACGTGGCAACATAGTCAGTGAATCTTTGGTACCAGGCACGAGGTGCTTGTTTTAAACCATATAGAGACTTCTTGAGGAGACAAACATGCTCAGGATAGTGTGGATCACGGAAACCAGGAGGCTGGTGCATATACACGGTTTCGTCAAGATTTCCATGCAAAAAGGCATTTTTGACATCTAGTTGATAGAGACATCATGATTTGGATATGGCAATGCTAAGCACCATGCGAATAGTGGTCGGTTTGATGACAGGGCTGAAGGTTTCACCACAATCGACACCTGATTGTTGATTAGCACCATTACCTACAAGACGAGCTTTGTATCGCCCAAAAGAACCATCAGATTTCTTCTTAAGCCTGAAAATCCACAAACATCGAATAACATTAGCATTAGAGGGACGAGGAACTAATTCCCACGTCTTATTTTCAATAAGAGCAGAATATTCGTCTTTCATGGCCATTTTCCAATTTAGATCTTTTAATGCATCAATGAGATTTGTAGGTAAAGGAGAGATATTTTGGTGGGTTGATGTGTGTAGGTTGAAAAGTTAACGAGGTTTGACAATTCTGTGTTGGGATCGGGTTGTCATTTGAGGGGAATGAGGTGCAGGGGGGAAATATGTGTAGGAATCGGTGGAGAGTAGGTGGTAGGTGTGATGTGTGTAGATGAGGTTGTTGTCTGGGAGGGAGAAGGTGTTGGAGCCGTGGGTGCAGGTTGTTGGGCGGAGGAGGGTGGTGAGAGGGGAAATGTGGTTTGGTTCGTGGTTGGAGGAGTAGGAGTATTTTAGGCCACCGGTGATAGTGGTTGGGTAACGGTTATGTTAGGAGAGGGGGCGGCTGGATATGTGGAGGACAAGTGTGAGGGAAGTAAGGGGATTATGCCATCATCTAAGAAGTTATAGTTAGTCGTTGTAGGAGCATTCATGGTGGAAAAGGAAAACATATTTTCCTCAAAAATGACATGCCGAGAAAAAATGATTTTACGAATTGACAATTCGTAACACTTATAACCTCTATGGTTGGACGGATATCCTAGAAAGACACATGGTGTAGACCAAGGTTGAAGTTTATTCCTAATGATGGACGAAATTAATGGATAGCAAAGACAACCAAATACTCGGAGGTGTGAATAAGACAGGTCTTTTTTATATAGAATTTTGGTGGGTGATTGAAGACTAAGTTTCTTATTTGGAAGTATGTTGTGTAGGTAAGTGGCCATTTGAAGAGCATGGTGCCAGAATGAAGGTGAGAAAAACACACAAGAAGCGGGGGTTGAATTGTGTGTGGGCTGATTTTAAAAATTCTTTCTCAAAAGCTTAAGTTAAGATCAGAACCTGATGTTGATCAGTTCTGAATCTTTTTCAGAGTTAGTAAATGCAGTGGATTAAAGCTTAAAAGAGAGAAGGGAAGAGAGACACACAATGTTTGTATACTAGTTCCTTCCACAAGTTGGAAGTAGTCTAGTCCCCTTGTTACTAACAAGAGATTTGAACTATAATCAAACTGATTACAATTGCTCAGACCACAAAGGAATGAGACTTCCAGTTGCTCAACCACAAAGGAAGAGACTTCTAATGTTCAGACCACAAAGGAATGAAAATACCTTGCTCAGACCACAAAGGAATGAGACTTCCCTGCTCAGACCACAAAGGAATGAGACTTTAATGTTCAGACCACAAAGGAATGAAACTACCTTGCTCAGACCACAAAGGAATGAGACTGCAAATGCTCAGTACGCACACTGAGACTTAAACCAAACTGAATTACAAAGAAAGTAAGTTTGGGTTGAACACTTGATAAAATATCAGAGGTGTTCACTTAATACAACTCAGGATTAAGACTCTTAACCTTAAGAAATTCTAAGATACAAAGATTGAAAGAATTTCTATGAGTTTGGTGAACTACGAATTCTGGACAGAAAAACAGAGCACAAGTTCAGTTGTTTTGTTTTAAGAGTCTTAGCAGTTTTCTTCTTCAATTCTTCTTCCTTATATAGAGGAAAATAGAGATGTTGAAGAAAGCCAGGAATTAAGCAAAGAGCCGTTGCAAATCTTGAGCTAGGATAGCTGAAATTGTGTGCTGAACTTAGCAGAAAACCAGAGCAGCAGCCATTTTTGAATTTGCTTTTCTTAAAAGCTGGGGAATGTTCAGGTCAGCGAGACAACTGTTCCATTGGAGTTGTTCAGACATTGCAGGCATTAAATGCGCACAGTAACAGTTGCGTTTCTTGCCACATCAGACTTCAGAAGCTTCTTCGTGAACAGTACTTCAGAAGCTCTCCTCAGACTCAGACTTCAGACACACTGTTCATCAGACGCACTTCTTCAGACGTTGACTTTTGTTGACCTTCAGAAGCACTGTTCATCAAACGCACTGTTCATCAGACGCTCCCTTCAGACGTTGACTTTCGTTGACCCTCAGACTCAGCCTTCAGACGCTGCCTTCAGACGCAAGCTTCAGACACACTCTTCAGACTCAGTCTTCAGACTCAGCCTTCCTGCTTGCTCTTAATTTGTTCTTCCATAACCATTATCAATTGTCAATCATTAAGAACGTGGTTCTGCATAACTTAGAATGAATCATTAGCAATAACCAATTTTCTTTTTAACACTTTGTTATCATCAAAACCTTAAAGAGAGATGTTCATACAAATTGTTCCAACAATCTCCCCCTTTATCCAAAAGAGAGTTGTTTCACATTTTGTTCCAACAATCTCCCTCTTTTTGATGATGACAAACATAAGTATTAATCAGAAAATTGTTGTTAATTTAATTAACAAGTTGACTGCAGGGTATGAGGTTTGTAAGCTCCCCTGAGTCTGATCCATGTTAATTAAATTCAGTTTAAATCAAAACATGTGAAAATTTCAGAATTGTTGTTAAGTTTAATTAACAAGCTGACTTTAAGAGAGGTTTGCAAGCTCCCCCTAGGTCTGACAGTCCACAAGGTGAGGTTTGTAAGCTCCCCTTGATTCTTATCCAAGTTAATTAAACTCAACTCAAAACAATAAAGTGAAATTAACACTCAGAATTATAAATAACTTGCTGACTTCAGGTTCTGAGGTTTGTAAGCTCTCCCCCTAAGTCTGATAATCCACAGGATGAGTTTTGTAAGCTCCCTGAGTCTTATCCAAGTTATTTTGAATTCATTTTACTCACTAAGAGTAATGTATCTCACAGAAATTCAATTCAGAGGCTAAGAGTTAAAAACAGTTCTCATAAGTTAAATTCAATCAGAACTTAACTTATGTTCTGAGCCTCAGGCATTAAGGCCTTTTACTCCCCTTTCATAAGTTAATTGCTGACAGAATTTAACTTATGTTTTGAGCTCAGGAGCTTAATACTTGTTTACCTCTACTCCCCCTTTTGTCATCAACAAAAAGAAAGTTTCATAAAAACATTTCAGAATTTGAGAGAGTTTGAAAAACATGTGAGATAATCATGCAATCATATAAGTTATCAAGCAGTAAAGATGAGAATCAGAGCAGACTTGATCAGACATGAGTATATGACATTGCATTTGAAAAATAGAATAATGTTCAGAAGCAGAAAAAGATAGTTCAGAGCTTCTGATCAGAGCATTCTTTTGTTCAGACATAGATGTTCAGTGTATCTTATTCAGTATTACTGAACTATTCTAGACAAAATTGTTCAGATCATATACCTACTAAGGTATTAGCACTACTGAACTTATATCAGAACCTGATACCAAAATTAGTTCAGTGCTGATACCAAGATATAGCATATGGTTCAGTGCTGTTGAGTTCTTTCAGATCAAACTGATATCAATTTTTAAATAAGTTCTAAGAGACTGAACATGTCTGATACAAATTGAGCATTTGAAAAATGTGTCTGTGTTAAAACATTTTGAGCATTTGATACCAAAACAGAAAAACACATTTTTATATTGATGAGTTTGGGAGGGACAAAGTATAACTTTCAAAGCTTTAAATCATCATTGCCCAGGGTTATACTTATCCGATTCTGACCAAACATTAGATTTCTATCAGATTCAGAAGTCAGAAAATCCAGGTTCTTCAGACTCTGAAAGTTTTCAGGGCTTAACTTTCTTCAGACTCTCAGAAAATGAGTGTCTGATAAGTCTTAGCTTCTGATGAACTCAGAATCTTAGTTTTCATTCAGATTCAAGCATATTTTTTCAAGAGATAAAGTGCATGTTCAGATTCTTTTTGATAAAATTAAATCTGTCTTCTGTTAGGGGTTTTGTGAATATGTCAGCCCATTGATGATCAGTATCAATGAACTGGATATTCAACACACCCTTCTGAACATAATCTCTTATAAAATGATGTTTTATTTCTATATGCTTGGCTCTAGAATGCAGAATTGGATTTTTAGACAGACATATTGCAGCAATATTATCACAATAAATAGGAATGTTATCTGCATGAATCTGATAATCCTCTAATTGATGTTTCATCCAGAGCAGTTGTGTGCTACAACTTGCAGCTGAGATGTATTCTGCTTCTGCTGTTGACAAAGCAATAGTTGCTTGTCTATTGCTGGCCCAGGATATCAGATTTTCACCCAGAAACTGACAGTTTCCACTGGTGGATTTTCTTTCAATCCTGTCCCCAGCATAATCAGTATAACAGAATCCAACTAGCTTATAATCCAAGGATTTCTTATACAGAAGTCCCAGATTACTTGTTCCTTTCAGATACCTAAAGATTCTCTTGACAACAGTCATATGAGATTCTCTAGGATCTGACTGGAATCTAGCACACAGACAGACACTAAACAAAATATCCGGCCTAGAAGCAGTTAAGTATAAAAGAGAACCTATCATGCCTCTATACAGCTTCTGATCTACTTTTGAGCCATTGTCCTCTTTGCTTAAGGTGCAGGTAGGATGCATTGGTGTTGTCATCAGCTTGCAATCATCAAGCTGGAACTTCTTCAGAAGCTCCTTTATGTATTTGGACTGATGAACATAGACACCATCTTTGCATTGGTTGATTTGAATTCCCAAAAAGAATTTCAACTCTCCCATCATGCTCATTTCAAATTCATCCTGCATTAACTTAGAAAACTCTTTGCAAAGAGAGGCATTAGTATAACCAAATATGATATCATCAACATATATTTGCACAATTAAGATTTATTTCTTAACAGTTTTTCTAAAGAGTGTATTGTCAACTTGACCTCTTACAAAATCATTTTTAATCAAGAAATTGCTTAGTCTTTCATACCAAGCTCTAGGAGCTTGTTTCAGACCATACAAAGATTTCTTAAGTTTAAAAACAAAATCTGGATTTTTAACATCTTCAAAACCAGGAGGTTGTTTAACATAAACTTCTTCAGAAATAACACCATTTAAGAAAGCACTCTTAACATCCATTTGGTTCAAGATGATATCATGATTAACAGCATAAGAAAGAAGTAACCTGATTGCTTCCAGTCTTGCAACTGGAGCAAATGTCTCAGTGTAATCAATTCCTTCCTGCTGGCTGTAGCCTTGAGCTACCAGTCTTGCCTTGTTTCTGATCACTTCTCCTTGTTCATTGAGCTTGTTTCTGAACACCCATTTTGTTCCAATGATGTTCATATGATCAGGTCTTGCAACTAGATCTCAGACATCATTCCTTTGAAACTGGTTCAGTTCTTCCTGCATAGCTACAATCTAGCCATCATCGACAAGTGCTTCATCAGCTGTTGTTGGCTCAATCATGGATAGCAGGCTAAGCATAGACTCATTCTGACTGAATGCTGATCTTGTTTTCCTTAGACTGTTCTTGTTTCCAATGATCAGCTCCTCAGGATGTGAAGACTTGTACTTGAATGAAATTCTGGGTGGATTAGCTTCTGAAGAACCATCAGGGATTTGTTCAGAACCATGCTGGTCTTGATTTTCTTCAGGAGTAGTGTCATTATCTGAGAGTTTCTCAGTTTCTTCAGTGTTTTCAGCTTCTGAACCTTCTTCAGACTCTGAACTAGGTTCAGGTTCTAAAGGTTCTTCTGAGAGTCTGAAATCTGCAAAACTCTCAACCAGCTCTGGTATTTCATTACCAGGCTTCTTATCATCAAATCTAATATGTATAGCTTCTTCAATGTAACGCCCCGGATTTTTAATCCAAGACATTACGTCTAGTTGGTTTTATTTTAGAAAACTACAATTTTTTTTTATTAAGAGAAGATTGAATTACTCAATTAGGCTAAATAAATTACATTAAAAATAATGAATTTCAAAAGTTATTTTAAATTACATTTTAAGAAAACCCAAATTTATTCCCCGTGCGCGTGCAAGCTAAACACCATTTTTGCTTCAAATCTTCAAACTCATCAATACCTAAAATGTTGGTTGTAAGGGGTCAGTATTCCTAAACCACAAAAATACAATCATATAGATATAAAAACACAAGATAAGAAAACAGTAAAACACTCACCACATAAAAGTCAAAACCTCAATAGAAATAAAGGAAATTAAAATAGGAACTTTATGCAAATGATGCATGAGATGCAACTAGACCATGATCCGGATATCGCCCCAATTGGCACAAGAATAAATCGCCCCATTTGGCACAATAATAATCGCCCCATTCGGCACAAGAATAAATCGCCCATTCGGCACAAGAATAAATCGCCCTATTTGGCACAAGAATAAATCGCCCTATTTGGCACAAGAATAAATCGCCCATTTTGCACAAGAATAAATCGCCCCATTTGGCAACCTATGACACAACTACATGCCATGCTATGCATGTTATGCACTCTTTAAAATCATCACTACTTTTACCAAATAAAACAAAATTCCAACTTTCTTCCAAAATTTTCATCAAACCTCTTTTCTCAAAACAACAAGCAAAATTACAACATAATGCCATGCTATGCCACAAAGAATGAGACTCTTTCACACTACACATGATATGCCACAAAAATTATTATATATCTCTTTATTTATATTAAAGTTTCCAACTCTTATTAGGAAAAGAGCTCTACTATCAACTTAGCCTATGAGTTTATAACTACATGATTGTACGGAATACCGCCCTTACCTTTGGTGCTTTTCCTTCGACACAAAACGTACGTCCCTAAGATTGATTCTGCACCAAACGCACGAGCAAGAGTTTGAGGTGCTACACGAAATTAGAAGTACAAATTGAGAGGTTGATAATAGTACTTTGAGGGAAGGTGAAATCTTAAGGAAGAAGACTTAACATATGAACAATGGAATGGAAGAGGAAAACAACAAGATTTTACCTTAAGGCCTACTAAAGAGTAGAGTGGATGGAGACTTAGAATTTTGATGAGCAAGGTGATGATGATGATTATGTGTGAATGGAATTATTATTATTATTTTGTGGAGAATTGATTTTGCCTTTCTTTTTTTTTTTTGTTTGTTCTCTCTTACTGACTAATCTCGTGTATAACTATTGTGTAGATGAGAATGATTTGAAATATTGAGAGTCTAATGGATTAATGAAGGAAACGTTACCATATCAAGGGGTATTAAGGTGGAAATTAATGGGAATGAAAGTAGTATTTAAGAGAGGATTATTTTGGTCAAAGGCATACATAAATTAGCATGAATGGGAAGATCCTATAATTTGAACTACACGGTTCTAGGAATTTCTCTAAAGAGCTTGATAGCATACTATATAGAACACTCATCAATTAAACAAATAAATTTAGTCAACTCTCCTATAACCAACAATAGGTGTGAGAAAATGTTGGAAAGAATTTATATATTTAACTCCAACTTTTGTCAACAGTTTCATAACATATTTTCTCTCTTTGTTTAATTACTATTAATTAACGGTTTGTAAAAGAAAATTAAAAGGGGAATAATACAATGATCATGAAAGTCATAGCTTAAAAGGAACTGAATTTAATTAAAAAAAATGACATTGCTTAGATTCGAACTCGCAACACAAAGGAGAGCAACAAAATTCTTTACCATCAAGACCAATGTAGAAATTCAATTAATAATTCCAGAAAATTTTAGATACGTTTTAGTTATTGGTTTCTTTCTAACAATCAGCTCCATCTCATCTAGAAAATTAGTCACTACTATTTGTATATTTCATTTGTTTTAAATAAATAAAATTCTCACAACACACACCAAATAAAATCAAGTAAAAACAACTTAATTCAAATATTTAATTTAAAATTTTAGGGCGTTACATTCAACAACATGTGTTTCAGAATTATACACTCTGTATGCTTTAGATCTCTCTAAGTATCCTAAAAAGGTACCCTTTTGAGCCTTAGCATCAAATTTCTTTAGGTAGATCTTATTGTTCAGTATGTAACAAGTACAACCAAACTGATGAAAATAAGAAATGCTTAGTTTTCTTCCTTTAAAAAGTTCATATGTTGTTTTATTCAGAATAGGTCTGATATATATCCTGTTCTGAATATAACATGTTGTGTTAACAGCTTATGCCCAAAAGTACTTAGCAATTTTGGATTCATGGATCATGATTCTGGCCATTTCTTGCAAAGATCTGTTCTTTCTCTCTACAACTCCATTTTGTTGTGGAGTTCTAGGAGATGAGAACTCATGGAGGATTCCATGATCTTCACAAAAATTTTCAAAAGGTTCATTTTCAAATTCCCCACCATGATCACTTCTGACTTTTAAAATTTTCAAATCAGTTTCATTTTGTACTTGTTTGCAGAATTTGTAAAACACATCATATGTTTCATTTTTGGTTCTAAGGAATTTAACCCAAGTCCACCTACTATAATCATCAACAATTACAAGTCCATACTTCTTCCCATTGATTGAAGCTGTTCCAATAGGACCAAACAAATCAATGTGAAGAAGTTGTAGAGGTTTTGATGTGGAAACAATGTTTTTAGATTTAAAGGAAGTTTTAGAAAATTTTCCAATTTGGCATGCTGCACAAAGAGCATCTAAGTGATAGTCAATTTTAGGCAGGCCTCTGACCAGCTGTAACTTGCTAAGCTTAGAGATGAGTCTCCAGTTAGCATGTCCCAGCCTTTTGTGCCATACCCATTTCTCATCACTCACAGACAGAAGGCAAACTACCTTCTGATGAACCAATTCAAAAAAATTGATTTTATAAACATTGTTTTTCCTGTTTCCTTTGAACACTACAGACTTATCTTTGTTGTTGATTACAATACAAGTGTTCTTATTGAACAAGACTTCATAATTACTATCACATAATTGACTTATGCTAAGTAAATTATGTCTAAGTCCATCTACCAGCCAAACATCATCAATGTACAGGGAAGAATTACCTATCTTACCAGTACCAATGATCTTTCCTTTCTGACTTCCTCCAAACCCCACAGTTCCTCCCACTTTTTGAGTCAGGGTTTGGAACATAGACTTGTCTCCTGTCATATGATGCGAGCATCCACTGTCCAGGTACCAGGACCTTTCCTTTTCTTTGGATGACAAGCATATCTGCAATAGAAATGATCTCAGACTTAGGTACCCAGATTTTCATGGGTCCTTTGGGGTTAGTCCTGAAAGGATTAGCCTTTTTCATCTTGTGTCTGAAGTTATAGACCTCAGAATTGTTCAGATATGAACTCTTGAATAATTCTGGGTTTTAGAACCTGAGTTCTCAATGGTTTTGACTCAGATTTCTTCAGAACCTGAGACTTGTAGGTCTTTGGTTCTGAGTTGTTTAGAGTCTGAACCATTGAATACTTTGGTTCTGATTTCTTCAGAACTCTAATTTTGTTAGCTTCAGACACAAGGCAAGCTTTAGTTTGACATTTCTTAAAACAGTCAGAAACATGTGGCAGATTAGCTTTCTTTTGCTTGCTTTGCCTAACATTCTGAGATTGAAAATGTTTTGTATTGACTGGTTTAGTAGTTTTTGAAGTTTTCATGAACTCAGTCTTAGAAAAATTTGAGTTTGAATTCTTCAGATTCTGAGACTTACTAGTTCCAGGTTCTGAACCCTTCAGACTCTGAACATTTTCAGGTTTAGAGTCTGATTTTCTCTTACTCTTAGGCTTAGGACCTTTTGGCTTAGATTTAGGCAAGGTTTTAACATCTGCCTTCATCTTACCCTTAGGTTCAGAAGCTTTAGAGTCTGAGCAGTTCAGACCTTCATACTCAGTCTCAATTTCTGCTAATTTCTGTTTCTCAGAATTATCAGAAGCAGACACAAAGCATATCTTATTGCTATTCATAATATTTTCAGAACAAGAAGGTGTGTTTGATTCATTTGAAAGTTTGAATGAATCATTGTTAAAACCAATGCCTTCACCTTTGTTTCTGTAAATACTATAAATTATAGAAGCAACTTTACTTCTATTGATTCCAGTTAAAATGAAGTCCTGAAGAGCAATTTCATGTTCATTAGGAATTGCTTCAGGTTTCTTATGAGCCTCATCTCTGAGTTCTCTCACTTCTTCATCACACTCAATTATTTGATTCTGAAGTTTGAGATTTTCTTCAGACAGCAAGTTAGTTTTATTTTTCAAAGATTTTATTTCTCCTAACTTGCTTTTGAGGTGGCTGATAAGATCTTTAACTGTTTCAATTAATTCAGATCTAGTGAGTTCATAATATACCTCATCTTCATCATCTGAGTCTGAACAAGATTCTGCATCAGAAAATGCAGTTGCCATCAAAGCCAGGTTTGCTTCCTCTTCATCAGACTCAGACTCATTGTCCAGATCATCCCATGTTGCCATGAGACTCTTCTTAAGTTTGTTTCTGAAACTACTGGACTTGGAGCTGGTCTTCTTTGCTTTTTCCTTTGATTTGTCCTTCTGAAGATCAGGACATTCAGCAATGAAGTGGCCAGGTTTCTTGCAGTTGTACCATTCCTTCTGGTTTTCCCTCTTTGAACCAAATCCTCTAAAGTTACTGCTTCTGTTAGAGAATTTCTTCTTTCTATTCATTAGATATTGAATTCTTTTAGAAAGCATTACAAGCTCATCAGCATCTGAATCTTCTTCAGAATTTCCCTCAGGAAATTCTTCTTCAGATTCAATAACTTTCAAAGCTTTAGCAGGCTTTCTTTTAGATTTCAGTGCTATTGATTTTGGTTCTCTAACAGACTCATCCTCATTAAGTCCCAATTCATGCACCTTGAGGGAGCTTATAAGATCCTCAATACTTAAAGTATTCAGATCCTTAGCTTCCTCAATGGCAGTCACCTTCGGTCTCCATTTAGATGGCAGACTTCTTAGGATTTTGTTCACATGATCAGTTGTGGTATAACTCTTCTTCAGAATCTGAAGTCCAGAAACCAGAGTCTGAAATCTTGAGAACATTGTCTCAATATTTTCATCCTCTTTCATTCTGAACAGCTCATATTGCTGAACAAGAATATTTGCCTTAGCTTCTCTAACCTTTTTGTTACCTTCATAGTTAGAGCAGAGGGATGTGAAGATGGCCTTTGCTGTAGATTTGTCACTCAGCTTCTGGTACTCAGTGTGAGGTAGGGAATCCACAATGATTCCTCTCACATTGTGATGCTTTCTATATATCTTTCTTTCTGCATCACTTAAACCTCTTCTGTTGACAGCAGCACCTTCTTCATCAACTGGAATTGTGATTCCATCTTCTATTATGTCCCATAGAGAATCATCAATACCAATTATATGACTGTACATTTTACTCTTCCACCAAGAGAACTTTTCTGGGTCACCAGTAAACATTGGGGGTTTAATGTGTGACCTGGATTTTCTATCATCTGTACCATAGTCATATGATACAGAAGTATGTCTACCAGGAGGAGGAGGAGGTGGAGGAGGAGGGGAACCACTAGATGACATGTTTTTCTCAGGATCTTACTGACACACTGTTAAGTGTGAATATCAGAACCGGAGCTCTGATACCAACTGAAGGTGAGAAAAACACACAAGAAGGGGGGTTGAATTGTGTGTGGGCTGATTTTAAAAATTCTTTCTCAAAAGCTTAAGTTAAGATCAGAACCTGATGTTGATCAGTTCTGAATCTTTTTCAGAGTTAGTAAATGCAGCGGATTAAAGCTTAAAAGAGAGAAGGGAAGAGAGACACACAATGTTTTTATACTAGTTCCTTCCACAAGTTGGAAGTAGTCTAGTCCCCTTGTTACTAACAAGAGATTTGAACTATAATCAAACTGATTACAATTGCTCAGACCACAAAGGAATGAAACTTCCAGTTGCTCAACCACAAAGGAAGAGACTTCTAATGTTCAGACCACAAAGGAATGAAACTACCTTGCTCAGACCACAAAGGAATGAGACTTCCCTGCTCAGACCACAAAGGAATGAGACTTTAATGTTCAGACCACAAAGGAATGAAACTACCTTTCTCAGACCACAAAGGAATGAGACTGCAAATGCTCAGTACGCACACTGAGACTTAAACCAAACTGAATTACAAAGAAAGTAAGTTTGGGTTGAACACTTGATAAAATATCAGAGGTGTTCACTTAATACAACTCAGGATTAACACTCTTAACCTTAAGAAATTCAAAGATACAAAGATTGAAAGAATTTCTATAAGTTTGGTGAACTACGAATTCTGGACAGAAAAACAGAGCACAAGTTCAGTTGTTTTGTTTCAAGAGTCTTAGCAGTTTTCTTCTTCAATTCTTCTTCCTTATATAGAGGAAAATAGAGATGTTGAAGAAAGCCAGGAATTAAGCAAAGAGCCGTTGCAAATCTTGAGCTAGGATAGCTGAAATTGTGTGCTGAACTTAGCAGAAAACCAGAGCAGCAACCATTTTTGAATTTGCTTTCCTTAAAAGTTGGGGAATGTTCAGGTTAGCGAGACAACTGTTCCATTGGAGTTGTTCTGACATTGCAGGCATTAAATGCGCACAGTAACAGTTGCTTTTCTTGCCACATCAGACTTCAGAAGCTTCTTCGTGAACAGTACTTCAGAAGCTCTCTTCAGACTCAGACTTCAGAAACACTGTTCATCAGACGCACTTCTTCAGACGTTGACTTTTGTTGACCTTCAGAAGCACTGTTCATCAGGCGCTCCCTTCAGACGTTGACTTTCGTTGACCCTCAGACTCAGCCTTCAGACTCTGCCTTCAGACGCAAGCTTCAGACACACCCTTCAGACTCAGTCTTCAGACTCAGCCTTCAGACCCAGTTTTCCTTCAAACTTGCAACTTAGCTTCTAAGCTTTCCTTCTTGCTCTTAATTTGTTCTTCCATAACCATTATCAATTGCCAATCATTAAGAACGTGGTCTGCATAACTTAGAACAAAGCATTAGCAATAACCAATTTTCTTTTTAACACTTTGTTATCATCAAAACCTTAAAGAGAGATGTTCATACAAATTGTTCCAACAATCTCCCCCTTTATCCAAAAGAGAGTTGTTTCACATTTTGTTCCAACACAGAAAACTGGTGGAATAGACGCATGAGCAAGGAGGGTTCTGATTATATTATTGATTGGACGAATTTTTCTTTCAGCTTTTCCATTTTGAGGGGAGGTATGAGGACAAGAAAAACGAAAAGACATTCCATGTTGTGCACAAAACTAATGAAAGAGAGCATTATCGTACTTCTTGCCATTATCACATTGAAAACATTTTATTTCATGTTCAAATTGTGTTGTAATGTGAGCACGGATTTGGAGAAAAATGGAATGTACTTGTGATTTGTTTGAGATCGGAAAAGTCCACAAAAAATTAGTAAAATCATCAAGAAATAACACATAGTAACGATGCTCTCCGGAGCTTAATACCGGAGAAGTCCAAAGATCGCTATGAACAATGTCAAAAGGCATCCAAGTAAATGACAATGAATTAGAAAAAAGCAATTTTATTTGTTTCCCAAGAGGACAAGACTGACAGAAGAAATCATTTCGAAACTTATTACATAGCAAAAATTTGTTTCGATGTAGAGAATTTAAAATAGGAGCTCCTGGATGTCCTAAACGACTATGTCATAACTCATTAGATGAAGCAGCAAAGGTGGATGGTGGTAGTATTGTTGTCTTTGGTCTTGTGGGAATAGGGTAAAGGTCGCCAGAACTATTACATCTCATTAAAAGTGTTCCTGTCTGGAAATCTTTCACAGAAAAACCGAGAGAATCAAATTCAACAGAAACATCATTATCAATTGTAAATTTTCTGACAGAAATAAGGTTTTTGATAAGTTTTGGTGCATGCAAAACATTGTTTAAGGTTAGGGAATTGGGTAAAGATGCATTGCCACAACCAATTACAGGAATATGATAACCACTTCCAACAGTAATATTATTACTCATATTAAAATAAGATGTGAGATTACCTCCAGTGCCCGTCATATGAGAAGTTGCTCCGCTGTCCATATACCATTGATCATCAGGAGGAGAGAAGGAGAAAGTATGCATAGCAACTTGGATGTCAATCGGAGCATAAGAAGAGAAGGCTTGATGACTGTTCATATGAGGTGGAGCAGTTGCCATGTGAGTTTGTTGAGGTTTAGGACCGAGTATGCTTGATTTTTGCTGGGGAGCACCAGTTGTCGGATATGGACATGGTGGAGTGGCCCATGGCTGCCATGGATATGCCCACTGCTGTTGTCTGGGATAAGTGGGAGTGGTCCACTAAGGCTGCTGATAGGGAGACAGAGGCCACTGAGGCTGGGAACGACCTCCACCACGACCATTGTTTCGACCCCTGCCACGACCACCACAACCATTGCCACGACCACCACGATCAGGACCACAGTTGTTGCGGTTGTTGCACTGTTGAGGGGGGAGTGGTTGAGGTTGTGTTATCATCAAGAGATGATACGAAAGCAGAGTTGCTGATGGAATTTGCTGCTTTCTTTGCTTTGGTTGTTTCTTCCAGGATTATCATAGAACGAACTTTGTAAAATGGTGGAAGAGAGTCTCCATGACGAATTTGTGAACCCATCGTGGCATACGCATCGGTTAGGCCAGAGATGAGTTGAAGAACAAGCCTTTCGTTAGACACGGGGGAGCACCAACATTAGAGAGTTGATCAGACAGAGATTTGAGATGTTGACAATAGGTGGAAGCATCAGGAAATTGTTCCATATGAACATTGGAAAATTCTTGCTCTAGGTAGAGAGCCCGATAATTTTTATTGTCATAAAAAATGTTGAATAATCTGTTCCACGCATTTTCCACGGTTGAATCGCGTTCAATGATGGTGTGAAGAAGATCATTAGAAATTGTGCCATAAATCCATTGAAGGACAACATCATCAAGACGGGCCCATAGATTAGGATCGGTGTCTTTGAGATTAGGAGAGGATGAGGTTTCAGTTGGGATGATATGATCAATGAACTGATGAACACGAGCATGGATTTTGAAAAGTTCAGACCAAGTGTTATATTGGCCTTTTTCAATACTTAGGGTAATTTTGATAAAATTGGTGATATTAGAGATGGTGAATGCGGGATGAATGGGAGGATTGATATTCTGTTTGGGAGGTGACTCCTCTTGAATGAGAGGATTGTTATTCTGTTTGGGAGATGATTCCTCGGTGGTCATGATGAGAGGAAAGGGGGGCGGCCGGTTTGTTTGAGGAGAGGAAGAAGAAGAAGGGCGGCCGGTCTTAGAGAGGGGGAGAAGGACGGCACAGGGAGGAAGAATAAATTAGGTTTTAGGAAAAGAGAAGGGAGAGAAGAAATTAGGTTTTAGGATCAGTACCTAAGCATATAGTGTCAGTTTCTCTGACTATTTTACTATACAATCATTACTATTTAATGACAATTATATGCTAATAATATATAAAGATATTCTAATAATATATAAAGATATTATGATAATATATAACGATATTCTACGATATTCTAATAATATATAAAGATATTCTAATGCAACCTTACAAACTGCAACCTTAAATAATAAAATATCATGAGTCTGACAATTCAAAATAGATTAACAAAAGAAATGAGTCTGACAATTCAAACTGAGTCTGACAATTCAAAATGTTATGAGTCTCTTTGAGCACTTCAAAATGACTAAAAAGTGTATCTCTCGCTCTAAGTCCCTTAAGTACTTGGTTCATCGTACAAGTGTATCTCTTCTACTTCCACCACATCTGGCTTTGGGTTAGGCGAGAGCGTAAAATAGATTAGGGTTTTGTGTTGGACTTGGAGTGGGCCTAAAAAATAAGTGGGCTTTTTTTCTAAAAAAAAATAAATAAACACATACCAAAGTATTTTTTTAATTAAATTTTTTTATATTTATTTTAAATGGGCCGGCCCAAAGCCCGAGGGCCAGCCCGGTCTGGCCCGTGTTTTAAATTAGGTTGAATGGGCTGGGTCAAAAGGCCCGATTGCTTTTTGGTCTGACTTTTTTAGTCCCAACCCGGCCCAAAAATGGGCTAATGGGCCTGACCCGTTAGCCCGGCCAATTTTTTACAGTTCTAAATGTATGTGCAGATATTTTTCCTAAGTTGGGAAGGAATTCTTCTCTTGGAGTAACAACTTCAGTGACACCTCTTGATGGGCTGCTCTCGTTGCTTAACTTTGATGCGTTCTTTTTTTTTTTAAGGAAACTTTGATACTTTCGACTTCTAGTTAGCGTTTTGTTTTTTTTTTTTTGTATGAACTTCAAAAAAAATCTGGCATGATAATTCAACAAAAAAAACATCAAACAAACTAATCTAGCACTGGCATGGTATATGTTGTCCATACTTTTCAAAAAAGAAATTGACGCCAATTCTTTAAAAATTTAAGTTTTTTTTAAAGATAAAAATTTAAGAAATAAAAATTGTAAAAACAATCATTTCTATACCAATAGTCTAGCAAAATTCCTCTAAAAAAAAGTCTAGAACAAGAGTTTAAAAAAAAAATTAAACAAAAAAGTCTAGCACAAGTGTTAGTGTGCAATATATGTAAGTGAGTAGTGACCAATGTAAGTGAACAATTTTTAATCACACCTCAGGAAATTCTTATTATACCTCAAAATAACCAAAGGTCCATAAAAATGAAATAAACAGTTTTAACTAGTGACTAATTGTATTCAACGTCATGTAGCGCTCACAAATTGAGTTTAAGTAGCTTACCTAAATTGAGTTGACATAGTTTGCATAAGTAAACTAGGTTTACCTATTCTTTGTTCGTTAATTGAGTTTATATAAACTAAGATTACACGCAATGTATATGTAAACTCAGTTTGTGTAGCCGCTTACGTAAACTTAGTTTACGTACGACGTACAATGTAAATTTAAACTCAGTTTAAGTATTTTCATAATATTTGAATTTTGAGACGTACATACACTTATATGAACAAGGCTAATTTCGGATGATGAATTAATTTTCGGTCACTCGTAATCGCCACCGTGAGAAAATACCTAATCATCGTCGTATCTACTTATTGCCACCATTGTGCAATTCCAGATCTCAATCGTTAGGCGTTTTCCACTCGTCGTAGTCGTATGTGAGGCAGGGTGATCGTCCTCGTCCTAGGCCCCCAAAAATAAGTTCAAAATTTGGGTCCTAAAATATAAAAAAACAGGGGTCCATTAAAAGAATACTTAAGGCTTAGTTCTTTGTTGGCTCGTTTAGAATATTCACATGATGTTATTAACAGAAGTTCAAATCCCTAATCTGGAACACCAACAATGTCGCAGCGTATAACAAAATAGAAAGGAACACGAGAGAAAGACAAAGTTGCAACGGCATCTTAAAGAGAAAGAAGAAAAAGGGTTCCGTTGGCAGCTTCATCGTCGAGCACGATTTAGGTGCTATTATTTTATTTGTTTTGTTTCATTGTTTTATCATATAATGTTGTCGCGAAAACATGCATCTGGTAATGAAAAAAGTAAGAAAAAAAATAGCAATAAAATCACAAAAGAGATCAATAAATAAATTTATTTGTAAACGAGTAGAAGAGACTACAAGTAATGGTAGATTGGTTGTAGAAGAAGATAATCCTAAACAATCTAATAAAAAATTGAATGACGACAATTCCATCAAGGACAATGATAATGTTCTTGATGTGTCAAATATTGATGTAGACATATGACCACTCCATCCCCCTTTATATATATATATATATATATATATATATATATATATATATATATATATGATTCTAGAAATTGAAATATTTTTTATGCTAAAAACATAGACATGTTAATTGAAAAAGGGACTATTAGGGAATTGAACATCACTTTTTCTATAGCCAGACTTTCTACACATTTTTCATATTCTAATTTTTTTTTTAGAAAGTTGAGTAATGGACTTTTGAAAGAAAATGGTTGGTTTACTCAAAACACATGGCTAAAGTATATTGTTTTTGTTGTAAATTGTTCAGTTTTCAAAATAGCATTCAGATGGGTCTTTTAACAAATGATGAAGCGAATGATTGGAAGCATTTAAGTGAGAAACTAAAATAACTTGAGAATAGTGTTGACTATATCACTAATATTTAAAAACTACTTGTGATAGTCAATGTCACAATAATGTTGAATGATCGAGTCATTTTACCTATTGAGAAAAATATGATAGAACATTTAAATTTAAAAACAATTATTAGTGACTTTGCATCTAGAAATATGTGTGGAAATTGTGTTGCATGAGCATTTGTATACATAAAAAATTCAATGTTTTTTTATATAACGTCTGATGTTTTTATTATATTATTTATTAACGTAAAATGGATTATTTCTCTCTCAATTTTGTCTGGATTATTTCTTGTTCCTTCTGTTTGCAGCACAGTTTTTAGACTTAATATGCTGATTTCATTTGTCTGTTTTATTGAATGTGTTGATTCTGCAAGTGGTAACTAAATTATGGGATCCATTTATTCCCCTTTATTATTATGGCCATTGAATATGTTCTTTTGGTGTGTGGTCTGCTGTATTTCGATTGAAATGAGCATAATTAGTTGGAATTATCGAGGTGTAGGTGGTGTTCACATTGTTCCAAAGTTTAAGTACGTGTTTATAAATCAGATGTTTTATTTTTGTTTGAAACATTGGCTAATGTGAATAAGACTGGGAAATTGAGACATGACTAGACTTTGATTCTTGGAACTTTTTGAGACAATAATATATTATATCCCAAGAATAAAATCATTTTGGGTGTGTTATAGGGGACTTTAATGACATTCTATCAAACACTGAGAAAAAAAGGGAGAACAGTTCAAGCGGAGTCCTGTCATATTAATCAGTTTAGATCAGCTGTTACATGTGTGGGCCTCCTGGATATTCATATGGAAGGTTGCCCTTTCACCTGGTCCATGATCCAGATTTTCATGATTATGTTCGTGATACATGGCATTTTTATTGCCATCATTGGTGACAAACTTAAGTTGTGTGCCAATTATATTTTCATGTCAAGTATATCAGGCAAGATATTAATATATGTAGGAAAAAAAAGTGGATCGACGATCCATCGTCAACCTACTAAGAACATCTACATTCATGCTATCTATATAGGTGGTATAAATGGATCCCACTTAATTCTTTATAATATTTCACATTTTTTAATTATTTAAATTACTTCACTACATTTTCTAAACATTTATACCATCCATAAAAACTCTAATACGAGTTCCACTAAACCCCACAATACACACTACAATTATATTTTATATTAATATAATATATAGCACCTTTTGAAATGATAATTAATTTTATATTAGTTTATAAATTGAGCAAAGCACAAAGGCACGGCAGCTTTGCAGTGCAACGATTGCAACAATATACCATTGCCAAAAGGCCAAATATCTTTGCCACACTGACACAATGTCTTTGGGAAAAGTGAAAACATGTTAATAGTCAACCGATAATTGTGCTCTAGTGTCAACTATTTTAATGCCTTGAGAACTATATATCACATTTAGTTGTTCAGGATGATGTTTTTTGGTGCGAGTTTGGTAAAACACATTGGAAAGTTACCCGCATCACATCTCTAATGTACTAAAATTGTGTAATAGACTATTAGTTCACAATTTTCTGTAGGGCCGGTACAACATAAACTATCAGAGTGCATTATTATGTAATATAGGTAAAATAATTACTCCATTCGTCCTTTTTTTATAAGAGTAGTTTACAAAAAATCATGTGTATTAAGAAAAGTTGTTGGAGTTATAAAGTTGTCTCAAATTGGTGTGACTATTACTAGATTAATCTTAATTAAATATATATTGTATGTTAACTTTTCATATACCAAGACAAATTGATAGTATTAATAAGAGATATATTTGGCAAAAGAGTAATCAATGCATCTATGAATTTGAATATGATCTTACATTTAAGGACAAAATTTTTTTGTAAACTACTCCTATTTAGAAGGAGTATGTAATAGTCTATTACATAATTAATTTACATATATTTTCTCGAAGCAAAATAGTGATTTTAGTTCATATGCTTTGCAGTCATTGTTGTTTTTGGATTTTCAAACTGTTGTATTTGAATTTCCAAATTCTATTTTGAAATGGACTGTCTACCGAAGTTGTTACTAGGTTGAGTCACGACCAGGTCGCTCTCTTTAAGACGTTTCGTTGCACTGCCCAAAATTGTGCAAGACAGACTATCAACCACGTCGCCTCCAGGATAAAACAAGTCCAGCTACAACTGTGCAGTTAACTACTGCACTGTAGAAAACCGTTCGAGATTTACACCTTCAATATGGTACTAATTGACCACTCTTTAATGCTGAAACCACTTTCTAATATGGTATTGTGACCATCACCATTCTAACTAACTTTTTAACTTCTCCAAAAATAGAAAAATATCGAAAGAATATTTATATACCGTTAAGATCATTCTTAATTCCGGCGGGATATTATTATTTCAAAAGGGACTATGATCTTAAAAGTACTATTTATTCCGAAGGGACAATATTATCGAAGGAACTATGTTCTTAAGACCTTTCTTATTTCCGAAGGGACATTATATCGAATAGGAACTAAGGTTTTAAGAACACTCTTAAATTCGAAGGGACAGAAAATGAGATAAGGAGAAGAATAGCTCGTTAACACAAGCTGGGGGAGAAGAGAGAAAGAGTTCTCGACAACTCAATAGAACTCTTTGGTGTATTTTTTGAACTGAGAGGAGTCCTCTATTTATATAGAGATATTGTAACTGTTTTAGCTAAAATTGCGGCAGCAATTACTCTAATGGATAAGATCAAAATGAAACTTAATCACTAATCAGTTCAACAACATTTGTGGATAAGATAAAAAAGAAACAAATCCACAAAAGTGGAGAAAACAAACTCATTGGATATGAATGAAGGAAAATTAGGAAATTCAGTTGGTTTCTCAAACCTTATCACAAGCAACATAAACTAAAATTGTGGGAAGTGATATCTATGAATAAAAATAATAATTACTCTTATTTTTATCATTATCAAATATTTAAAATTAAATACCGCAATTTAAACACTACTAATGTATGTGTTCTATTTTACGTGGGACCCACACTCTATTTTTTCAATTCCCATCACACTAGCTCAAAGTCTTATTACTTGGTATTTAATCTTTCAATTTCCTTCCAACTTCACACCAATGTTCCAACAGCCATTCACCCCTCTATAATTTCAATGAAGCCAGTCAAATGTCACTAGCCATGAAGGCTTGAATCTGGGATTCTATCATCATTTTTTTGCCTTTATGTAATGAATAAATATTCCGTGATTGTTGCTCATGACCAGTAGTTTCCTTCAACTGTTAATTTAACTAACATTGATCTCATACCTAAAGAAGATCAACAAACATCTATGAAAGATTGGCAGTGGCTAGCTCATTGCAATGTCATCTACAAATTGGTTGCTAAAGTATTGGAAAATAAACTAAAGAATATTCTTGATAAGTGCATCTTAGACACTTAATTTGCTTTTGTATGTTAGTCCCTCCGTCCCAAAATAACCGAGCATTGCTATGTTGCAGCAACTTAACAAGGAAGATTCTAGTCTTTTTGCCACCATTCTTTGGAGTATATGGAATGAACACAATAACAAACCGTGAACAACAAAATTGATTTGACACGTATTGTTTTTGCGCGTGTTGCAGAGTTCCTCCACGACTCTTGTAGTGTGAGTGTATGTGTTGTGAAGACCCACACAACTACTGAGCATGTGGACAATGCTATCACTTCTTGGAAAAAGACCGACACTAGGAAGAGTTAAACTTAAATGTTATCTTTTCGTCTATTCATTATAGAGTAAAGAAATGGTATTTGCATCAGAGGTGTGAACGGAGTTTTTATTTTAGCTGAAACCGATTGTTTTTCTCCTACTTGTTGTGAGGTTCATGTTGGCGGTGGATAGCTTTTGCTATGAAAGTGAAATTTATTAAATTGATAGTAATAGTAATAAAAAATTAACTAATTATATGGTATAATTTGAGAAAAATAATTAATATTATATTAAAAATGACATTCATTTTAGGATAGTTTTATTATATAAACATGATCCTCTCCATTAATCAAAATAAATGAAGAATATCATTAAACTTTGTTTGGGAATTTGGAGGGGAGGGGAGGGGAGGGTTTTGGAGGGTGTGAAATATATTAAAAAAATGGAGAAATATTTCAAATTGTTTTAAAAGAACAATTTTTTAGATAATGATAAACTAAGGTTTATCATTAATATATTCTCAATTTTAAAAATATATATACTATATATAAAGAAAATAGGGTGTTTTGGAAGAATGTTGGACTGACTTTTTTGTTATTCCAATTAAACCCTTAAACAAATTTTCTTATAATAATGTTATATTGTTGTTGTTATTAAAAAAGAACTTTTGTTATATTTGTTATATTATTGTTATCATTTAAAAAGATAAATATGATTTGTTGAGTTCCAAAAAATAATATGATTTGTTGAGTTTGTTACATTTAAAAGTCACAAATATCTATATCTATACTTATAATTTTAATATATATATATATATATATATATATATATATATATATAAATTTATATAAAATATTGTTTGTCATTTACACGCAAATTTTTATAAAATATCGTTGATAATCTATACGTGTTAGCACAATAACGTGCCCGTCTTTTCGCTAGTTATAATAACAAAGATTGAATTTGAAAAGTTCATATAAATCCTCCCAACCCCAAAAAAAAAATTGAACATTACTTAACAAAAAAAAAGATTTGAACGTTAGAGTCTAAGAATGTGGTCTAAGAGTCTAATGTACCGTTTGGCCTGACTTTTTTTCTACTTCTTTACAATTTTAATGAGAAGGTAGGTCAAACACAATATCTATTAAGTACTTACTAAAAATATATTTTAAACATTTTTTCCCTTCAAAAAATATTTTAACATTTTTTTATTTATTATATATTTGTACAATATTTTGCCAAACAACTTTTAACTTAAAAATAGCTTTAAAACTAAAAAAATAATAAAGTAACAAAACAACTTTAACTTCTTGCTTAAAACCCTTAATTTTAACTTTGTTTTAAAGTTGTTTTTGGACTGTAAAAAAGTCAAGTCAAATGATGCCTACCGTTAACATTTCTCTCTCCCTCTAATATTAAACTAATATTATAACTCCAAATATTTGACTATAAAAAAATCTTATTCTTCTATATAAATTTCATTGGTCAATCAAATAATTAGAAACAAATTCATATTCATCAATACGTTATTTTAAATGAATCAAAACACATATTTGACTCACGATTTGAATTAGAAGAATATAAACTTACTAATATGCTTGGTATATTCCAAAATACTAACAAATATATAAAAATTAAAATTCTGCTTTAATCCAATATCTTCTTTGCATGAGACATATAAGGTTAAACTATTTATGAAATTGTGTGATCTAAATTTTTTAATAAGTAAGAGTATATTCAATAGGAGATGCTTTGCTATTAAAAAGTATGTGTTTATTAGGTATTTTTATTGGAGAGTCATTAGAAATGATGTCTAGTAGGAGAGAAGATAGAGAAAAGACTTGTAACTAAAATTCAAATTATTGATAGAAAAATACAAATTAGTGACATAATAACGTCTACTTTTTTTAAAGGAATAATGTCTAATTTTTTTTTTTAAGAAAGGAATAATGTCTAATTGTTGATACGACTCATTTAATGAATTTTGTAGATGTAATCATAGTTTTAAAAATCAAACCGATAATCGACTCGGTAAGGTCAATGAGTCACTGAGTCATTGGTCGAACTATTGGGTCATTGGTTGAACCGCATGACTGAACCGGTTTAAATCGGATGACTCGGTTGTATAACTCGGTCCTTATAACACCTGAATAGACATTTTTTTGTCAAGTAGTCTAGTGGCTAGAATTAACTTTTTAAGGTGAATAAGTGGGGTGTGCGAGGTTCAAACATCGACCCCTGCATATAACAATGCATTATCCCTGTCAACTGAACCATCTGTTGCATACTTTCTCGGTCTTCCTCTCTTCTTCTTTTTTGGCACCGTCGTAACTGCCGGAGCCGCCGTTACCACCGTCGTATATGGCGGTTGTTGTGGAGGAACACCTGCTTGAACCGTCACTAAAAGCTGAATCGCTGATCCAGTGGTCGGAGTTTGGTTGTCAGTTCTTGGAGCTACGTGGTACTTCGACGGAGCATCTGATCCGACCACCGTTAATATGGTTTTATCATTAGAGTGTTACCTTGATCGACCCAATTTTGAAGCACTGGAAATGGACTTCGCGTTGAAGGTTTGAATCGCGCAATTAGGTTCTTCAGATTCTGTTTATCTGAAAATGCAGAAACACTAGAATCTGCGCCCAAAAAGAAATTGATGCTGCTGCGAAATGTTTTGAGATGAGAAGATGAAGAGAGAAGAAGGAGTGATCGATTGAGTGAGTTTGGGGGAAGGGTTTGAGTGATTGAAGAGTTAGGTTTTCTCTAAAAGGGAAAACAGAAGTGTGAAAAGAGTGAAAGGGAAAGTGAAAATTGTAAAAGAGTTAGGTTTTTCCCCACAGGTGTAATGGATCTGATGTCAAATGTAGTTCATCAAAATTACAAAACTGCCACCGCATTTATCTTTCCCTACAGGTATAATTTCCACTGATGTGAAAAAGGTTCAACGACTAATTTTCCCCTCAGACATTTACTCAACCGATGTGGATTTCTTCAATAAAGTTCATTATAATTTCGATATTCCCACCGTGTTACTTTTCACATCAGGTATTTGACCACTGATGTGGATACCCTGTTGTGAAAGGTATATTTTCTAGTAGTTAAACCATCTTCTCTCCAAATAGCAATCAATTGGTGCATGGAAGAAGGAACTGCACCAATACCATGGATTCATTCTCTGCAAAATAAAAGGTTGAAATTTGCTTTGGAATGAACCACCATAAATAAAGTTGGCCTGGTGATGATGTAACAGTCAGATCTACTTGAAGGGCTCTCATTGAATGACCAATTTTGCCATCATAGTTCGACAGAACAATGTTGTGGGGTTTCATATTGTCGTGGTGATTTTCGGAGATCAAGCTATTGATTAGCGTTGACTCACTAATTTTAATTCACGACTGAACTTTTAATTTTTTAAATGAAAAGTGGAAAAAAGTTCTAAATTACCACATTTTTTTAAAATTAGGGTTCGGGGGTTAGTTACGTTTAGGGAAGGTGTTAGCACCCTAAACGTTCGTAGTACTCTACGAGAACCTCTTGATTTTATTTATTTATTTTGGCTATAACTTGCTTATTTATTAAAAGAAAGAAAAGAATGAATTAGAATAGTGAGAAAAAAAAAATAAACATGTTTTTTTGTATTTTTTATGATTTGGAAGGACGGAGTCCTCTGCCTACGTACCCGTGAGGGATCAAAACCTCGTAGTTCGGGGTAAAAATGACGTTTGATTTGTTTTGTGTTTTTTATTGGTTTTTAAAAAAAGTTTTAAAGATGAAAAGCCAAGTGGCAAAATGGGATTGGTTCGTGTTTTTTATTTTGAAAATGGTTAAAGTGTAATTAAAGTGGATTAATGATTTTTAAAGAAAATAAAAGAGAAAAAACGGACACTTGATTGAAAATCAAGGTTTATTAAGAAAAGATTTTTTTGATTTTTGATTATTTGAATGTTTTTGTTATTTTTTTAATAGTTGACGAAGACTAAAAATAAATAAAAGCTAAACGCGAGGAATTTCCGTGGTGACGTTGGATCACCACGAAACCCTTTGAAAAATAAACTAACCTAATATTTTTGTATATTTTTTTTTAGAAAGCGAAATAAATAAAAAGAAATAAAGGACATAAAGCAAAATAAATAGTGTGAGTGTCAGTGCATATTCTCATTTATATTTACATGGGTCCTAAATACATTCTAATAAAATAAAAATAAAAATGACAAGAAGATAAACAAAGAAAAAAAAAACGAAATTGCAAGGGCATTAAAATGAATATGCTAAGAATAAAACTAAAATGAAAATGCATGAAATAAAAGGAAAATAAAAAATAAAAATGCATGATGTGCTAAAAATAAAGGCAATAAAATAAAATGCATGAACTTAAATAACAAAAAAAAGTCTAAAAATAAAATGCAAGGAAAGAAAGAAAAAGGGAAAATAAAAAAAGAAAAAAAATAGAGAAAAAGGGGGTGTAGGGAGGAGGCCGTGTGGTGTGTGGTGGTTTAAGGCCGTATGTGTGTGTGAGGGTGGTGTTGTGTGGCCGAATCCGTATGGTGTATGTGGTGGTGGTAAGTGGTTGTGTGAGTTGGAGGAGAGGAATGGCGCGGCTGAGTTTGTATGGTTGTGATTAGTTTGGGGTGTTTTGTTACTGGTTGTTTTTGTGATGGGGGAAGGTGGTGGCCATGTAGTGTAGTGGTGGTCATGGAGGAGGCCGTGTGTGTGACTTTGTGTGATTCTGATTTTTATGAAATTTTTGAGAAGATGGAGATTAGGGTTTCGGCTACTGATGGGAGTTGTTTGTTTCTGTGTTGGTGACTGAATTTTTCCCCCCCTTTGGTTGCCGGGGCGTGTGCCTTTATATACACATTGGGGTGGACTTTTGACAATAAGGAGACAAGGATTAAATCCCCATCAAATGAGATTAAAGCCATTAAATCACATATGTCAAAGCCATTAAATCACATATGTCAAAGCCATTAAATCAAACATTTGACCTTGACCTTTGACCTTGGACTTTGGATAGGTTTGATTAGCAATAAAGACAAAAAAAATAACCATTAAGAATAAAAATAAAAACAAAATAGAATAAATGAAAAATTAAATAAAAATAGAAAAAAAAAAAAAAAAAAAAAAAAAATCCGAAAATTAAATAAGTAAAAAAGAAAAAAGATAAACAAAAAAACTAAAGTAAAATAAAATAATAATAAAAATGAAAAAAAGGTCGCCTTCGGAACCCTAAACGAGGTATTTTAAAATACCTCTCTGTCGAAATTTCGTCTGAGACGACGAAAAATTCCGAACCAAAAAGGCGAGTAAAAAAAGGAATTTTAGGTCAAAAATTGGGGTATGACAGATGCCCCTATTTAAGTCTCTTCGTCCGGAGATTTGAAGAGAAAATCTTTGATTCGGCGGGTCGAAGGGACTTAAATACAGAGTACGCCAATTTTGGACCTAACAAAAAAGTGAAATGCTCGTGGTGCAAAGGTGAATGCAAGACGGCGAGGATGGCCTGACTGGGGGATAAAGCAAAACAAAAGGATACCCGAGTTTGTTAAAGCAAGGGATCCGACTCCACTGGGGAATAACATAGTTTCACTGGGGAAGGGATCAACTATCGTATTGACAGCTGAGAAAGGAAATATGATATGGGAAAAGACACCGACCACAAACTGCCCGTTTGTAGGGCTTGCCATTTGAGGTAAAGACCGGTATAAAAGTAACACGCCACTGACGACAAGGAATAAAGGTGAATGTCAACTGTTCGGGTTGTTGCCGAACTGCCATTGACGACAAAAAACAAAGGGTAAATGCCAACTGTTCGGATTGTTGCCGAACTGCCATTGACGACAAGGAAAAAAGGTAGATGTCAACTGTTCGGGTTGTTGCCGAACTGCCATTGACGACAAGGAATAAATGGTAGATGTCAACTGTTCGGGTTGTTGCCGAACTGCCATTGACGACAAGGAATAAAGGTTGATGCCAACTGTTCGGGTTGTTGCCGAACTGCCATTGACGACAAGAAGTAAATGTAGATGTCAACTGTTCGGGTTGTTGCCGAACTGCCATTGACGACAAAGAAATAATGGTAGATGTCAACTGTTCGGGTTGTTGCCGAACTGCCATTGACGACAAGGAATAAAGGTAGATGCCAACTGTCCGGGTTGTTGCCGAACTGCCATTGACGACAAGGAATAAAGGTAGATGCCAACTATTCGGGTTGTTGCCGAACTGCCATTGACGACAAGAAGTAAATGTAGATGTCAACTGTTCGGGTTGTTGCCGAACTGCCATTGACGACAAAGAAATAAAGGTAGATGTCAACTGTTCGGGTTGTTGCCGAACTGCCATTGACAACAAAGAAATAAAGGTAGATGTCAACTGTTCGGGTTGTTGCCGAACTGCCATTGACGACAATGAACAAAGATAGATGCCAACTGTTCGGGTTGTTGCCGAACTGCCATTGACGACAAGGAAGTAAAGGTAGATGTCAACTGTTCGGGTTGTTGCCGAACTGCCATTGACGACAAGAAATAAATGTAGATGTCAACTGTTCGGGTTGTTGCCGAACTGCCATTGACGACAAGGAGCAAAAGTAGATGTCAACTGTTCGGGTTGTTGCCGAACTGCCATTGACGAGAAGGAATAAATGTTGATGTCAACTGTTCGGGTTGTTGCCGAACTGCCATTGACGACAAGGAATAAAGGTACGCACAAGCTGTTCGTTAAAGAACTGCCACTTGGCATAAAGAGGATGACATCTCTGGACCAGACACACTGGGGATGACATTTGGGGATAAAGAGAGTTAAAAAAAAATGTTCATGACCGATTGGTATGAAAAACAAGACTCAGGGTGGTTAATGCAACCATGTATTGAATGAGGTTATGTGCATGTTGTGTATGCATGAATGTGTATATGCATGAATGTATGAATGTATGTAAGACAATACGGCTTGTACGACTGTATGGAGGATTGACTTGTGGGATAGTATAACTGATGGACTTGATGAGACAAGATTGGACAGGTAAGATGGAAAGTGGACCGACGACGCATCACAAACACTCGGCAATCTTCAATGGGGATGATGCCACTGGGGACATATCAAAACATTAACGGGGTAAGGCCCGATGTATGCAACAACTGGTGGGGAGCAAACACTTCCTGGGGGAATCGTGCTAATCCAAAGACCTGGCAGAAGAACTGGTGTTTCTGTGGTCATGCTTTTTGTTCTTTTTCCTTTTTGAATCCCTAACTTTTGCCTGGACCGCCCTTTCGGGTTTTCAGTCCACCGGGAATATATTCTTTTTGTATGCCCCTAATTTTTGCCTGGACCGCCTTTTCAGGTTTTCGATCCACCGGGACGCTCATTTTTGCCTAAGCCGCCCTTTCGGGTTTTCGACTTACCGAGCTCTTTTTTCTTTTTCTTTCTCTCTTTTTTTTTTTAAGCAATGACCATGTTCAAACTGCAGAGTTTATCCGTTCTCAGGATAGCTGTTGACGCACACTTCACTTATTCATGAGCTCAGAGAGAATGTGTTTGTTGTTTATGCTTTCCAAAAATATAAAAAGATTTATGATTTATTTTGAAAAAAGTTTGCTTCAAGTACTACCATCAAAAATAGAAGGAATTTTATAAACAGAATAAACGGGAGTTCCAAATAAAAGGCACAGGCTCAAATTTATTTAACAGAGTGGTGGCCCGCCAATGGCGTGGCTCCACGGATCTCACAAAGTTTGGAAAATGGTAAATATAAGGGGAAGGTACATTGAACGCAATAACCGTTATTCTCCCTAACAACTTTGAATTCCACCGTTTAGATGCTTCAGATTCAGAGTCTTTTTGATCGCTAATGTGCCCCAAGTGAGTCATGGTCAACTTGATACAGTTACTTTGTCTTTTGATCCTTAATTTTTGCATAGACCGCCCTTTCGGGTTTTCGATCTATCCGGATGATTATTTATCTTTTATATGTCTCTAATTTTTGCCTGGACCGCCCTTTCGGGTTTTCAGTCCACCGAGACGCTCATTTTTGCCTAAGCCGCCCTTACAGGTTTTCGACTTACCGAGCTGTTCTTTTATTTTTTTAGACAAAGTACTTCTTGACTGCATCGGCGTTCACAGGACGGGGAAGTTCATCACCATCCATAGTCATAAGAGTCATTGCACCATCGGAGAACGCTCTCTTGACGACATATCGTCCTTCATAATTAGGCGTCCATTTGCCCCTGGAGTCGAGTTGAAATGATAAAATCTTTTTGAGCACAAGACCTCCTTCTTGGAACACACGGGTACTGCCCGTGACACAAAGCATTCATGCTTTCTCTTCAATCAAGTTTGAACTGATCATATTTGTTTTGACATCATTCGACCTCTGATAACTTGGGTTCCATTAAAACTCTCATTGATGGAATCTCAATCTCCACAGGGAGTACTGCTTCTATGCCATACACTAAAGAAGAGGGGGTTGCCCCTGTTGAGGTACACATGTAAAGCATATGATAACATCCCATGCAAATCCTTGTAAGTGGTTACCATCTTCTGCACCATCTTTTTGATGTATTTTCTTTCTCTTTTTTTTTTGCTTTTGTTCTTTTGTGATGTTTTTTTTTTGTTTGATTTTTTTTGTAGCCTCGATGGCACCACTCATCTGGGATTTGGACAGGGATACTGTGATGACAGTCCTTCGGAACCCAAGTTAATCATTTCGAGTGCTTCTTCCTGAGGCTGAATGATGTTTTTTTACATTCCAATAACAAAGAGATCTTTTTGGGAATCTGTTCATCCTCCTCCTCTTCAGCTTCGTGAACAGGGAACTCAAAGTCGGGAGAGAGCATAGGGTTACAGTGTTCAACGGGCTTATTGATGTTCGGTCTACATATGATTGATGACTGATTTTAAAAAATGAGTGAAAAATGCAGACCTTTTGAAATTGATTTAAAATAAAATAAAATAAAATATTTTTTGGGTTTTTTGTGTTACCATTTTCCAAGAAAAAGCAGTAAAATAAAAATAAAAAGTCGTGAAAGAAACGACAATTTTTCATTGATAGTGGTAACTTGAAGACAAAAGTAGAGCCCTAGATGATTTCACTTTCGTATCGGGCGAAACGAAAGGATTTTTGAAAAGGTAAGACAACTAAAACACATTACTTTGACCCATGAGTAACTGAGAGAATGTCAACAGCGACCCAATTGCGGCAAATCCTTCCTTGTGTTTGCATGACCACATCCATTTTCTCTCTTCTGTTTGCACGAGTATTGTAGGTGCGAGTCGGTTTGTAATGAATTCGTCGGACCACTTTCTTGGACTAGGCAGATGGACCTTTGGAAAGACAAAATGTAAGACTCGGTTTGGGAAACTATGAATGCGATATGATGCATGATTATGCTTATGCAAAAAAGAAGGGTTTGTTATCGAAGGACTTTATTGAAGTTATTGTAAACATCATGGTTTGAACATTTCGTTTGAGCATCAAGGCATTACAAAATAATTCTTTTTTAGAAACTAAACCAAGGGACCAATTCAAAAGTCCTTTAGTGGAAGCTAGATTTTAATAGGAATTTTTTAAAGACTCCTAGCTTCCTTAAATTCAACAAATCAGGGCTCTTGAAGGTGTACTTCCTTGTGCTTCTCTATGATGTTCACAAAAAAAAACTTGTTTAAGTCCTTCGGTAATTGGATGAAAAAAAAGAGTTTATGCATGGATGCATGGATGCATGATTATGTTTAAAGAAGCGGAGAAAACATGGTGAGGTTAAGTCCAAAATGTTGGAGTCAAAGGGTAAACACGCCATTTGGTAAGGACTATGGTTTCATATGTACCTGTATCACGGGTTCTACCAAGTTCCCAAAGTCATCAACCACTTCCGAATATTGTCGGATTTCGGGACTGACTCCCGGTCCAACGACGTTCGTAGGAAAGTCTCGTTTGAGTGTAGTATCGCGTATCAACCAATTCAAGACTACTCTTGATTAGCCACCGCACTACGTCCTAAAAGGCCAAGATGGGTTAAAGGTAACTAAAGGTCCTCAACTTCATAGGTCACTTGAAAATAACAATGCCGAACACGACTACTCATGTCAACATAGTAATACTTCCAAGATTCCTCCATTGAGTGGGGTTATCACATGTGCCACATCCGAAACTCACTCTCGGAAAGACACTTTGATTATACCACCGTCCTATCTTATGTTTCCCTCAAGTCCGGGTGCAGGACTTATCTCACCACTCACGTAAAAGGAAAAAACACATATTCACATATTTACATTTTTTTATTTTAAGCAAGTTATAGCACAAAATAATTAAATAAATTCAAGTTAGGCTCAACCCTCTTAGGGAATTCCCCAGTGAAGTCGCCATTTCTGTCGTGGTGATTTTCGGAGATCAAGCTATTGATTAGCGTTGACTCACTAATTTTAATTCACGACTGAACTTTTAATTTTTTAAATGAAAAGTGGAAAAAAGTTCTAAATTACCACATTTTTTTAAAATTAGGGTTCGGGGGTTAGTTACGTTTAGGGAAGGTGTTAGCACCCTAAACGTTCGTAGTACTCTACGAGAACCTCTTGATTTTATTTATTTATTTTGGCTATAACTTGCTTATTTATTAAAAGAAAGAAAAGAATGAATTAGAATAGTGAGAAAAAAAAAATAAACATGTTTTTTTGTATTTTTTATGATTTGGAAGGACGGAGTCCTCTGCCTACGTACCCGTGAGGGATCAAAACCTCGTAGTTCGGGGTAAAAATGACGTTTGATTTGTTTTGTGTTTTTTATTGGTTTTTAAAAAAAGTTTTAAAGATGAAAAGCCAAGTGGCAAAATGGGATTGGTTCGTGTTTTTTATTTTGAAAATGGTTAAAGTGTAATTAAAGTGGATTAATGATTTTTAAAGAAAATAAAAGAGAAAAAACGGACACTTGATTGAAAATCAAGGTTTATTAAGAAAAGATTTTTTTGATTTTTGATTATTTGAATGTTTTTGTTATTTTTTTAATAGTTGACGAAGACTAAAAATAAATAAAAGCTAAACGCGAGGAATTTCCGTGGTGACGTTGGATCACCACGAAACCCTTTGAGAAATAAACTAACCTAATATTTTTGTATATTTTTTTTTAGAAAGCGAAATAAATAAAAAGAAATAAAGGACATAAAGCAAAATAAATAGTGTGAGTGTCAGTGCATATTCTCATTTATATTTACATGGGTCCTAAATACATTCTAATAAAATAAAAATAAAAATGACAAGAAGATAAACAAAGAAAAAAAAAAACGAAATTGCAAGGGCATTAAAATGAATATGCTAAGAATAAAACTAAAATGAAAATGCATGAAATAAAAGGAAAATAAAAAATAAAAATGCATGATGTGCTAAAAATAAAGGCAATAAAATAAAATGCATGAACTTAAATAACAAAAAAAAGTCTAAAAATAAAATGCAAGGAAAGAAAGAAAAAGGGAAAATAAAAAAAGAAAAAAAATAGAGAAAAAGGGGGTGTAGGGAGGAGGCCGTGTGGTGTGTGGTGGTTTAAGGCCGTATGTGTGTGTGAGGGTGGTGTTGTGTGGCCGAATCCGTATGGTGTATGTGGTGGTGGTAAGTGGTTGTGTGAGTTGGAGGAGAGGAATGGCGCGGCTGAGTTTGTATGGTTGTGATTAGTTTGGGGTGTTTTGTTACTGGTTGTTTTTGTGATGGGGGAAGGTGGTGGCCATGTAGTGTAGTGGTGGTCATGGAGGAGGCCGTGTGTGTGACTTTGTGTGATTCTGATTTTTATGAAATTTTTGAGAAGATGGAGATTAGGGTTTCGGCTACTGATGGGAGTTGTTTGTTTCTGTGTTGGTGACTGAATTTTTCCCCCCCTTTGGTTGCCGGGGCGTGTGCCTTTATATACACATTGGGGTGGACTTTTGACAATAAGGAGACAAGGATTAAATCCCCATCAAATGAGATTAAAGCCATTAAATCACATATGTCAAAGCCATTAAATCACATATGTCAAAGCCATTAAATCAAACATTTGACCTTGACCTTTGACCTTGGACTTTGGATAGGTTTGATTAGCAATAAAGACAAAAAAAATAACCATTAAGAATAAAAATAAAAACAAAATAGAATAAATGAAAAATTAAATAAAAATAGAAAAAAAAAAAAAAAAAAAAAAAAATCCGAAAATTAAATAAGTAAAAAAGAAAAAAGATAAACAAAAAAACTAAAGTAAAATAAAATAATAATAAAAATGAAAAAAAGGTCGCCTTCGGAACCCTAAACGAGGTATTTTAAAATACCTCTCTGTCGAAATTTCGTCTGAGACGACGAAAAATTCCGAACCAAAAAGGCGAGTAAAAAAAGGAATTTTAGGTCAAAAATTGGGGTATGACACATATCAGTGTCAAACTTACCAATCTTTTTCAGCAAAGATTGGGGCATCAAATTTACAACAGCCCCTCCATCCACCAAGACTTTGTTGATCCTTATATCATCAACCCTTGCATGGATGAACAATGGTTTCAGGTGACTCTTCATGGAGCCATTTGGTTTTTCAAACACAGCTTGTTGGTCTTCGACACAACCAAAGTTTGTTACATAGTAGAACATTGGCCTATGGTTGGCCATATTTTCAAGATTGAAATCCTCATCTGAATCTTCAACTTCAGAAACAATGTCATATTCTGCTGGGAGGATTGAAACCACATTGCAAATAACGTCGAAATCTGGCTCAGAATCCATCAAATTAGAATCTACTTCCTCGTCTTCGACAGAGTTTTCTTTCACTGGGGAAAGAGGAGGAGAAAGTCTCTCCTTCACTGGCCTTTTGGCCAATTCAACCACTTTTTGTTTCCCTTTAGGGTCCACATCCACATCTGCAAAGGCTACAACAGCAGCCTTCTTGTACCTCTGGTACCTCCTCCATTGGGTCCTAGTCATGGGATTTTTGCCTTTGTAATTATTATTGTAAGAAAATTTCTTGGGCTCAGCTGAATTGTTTGTGCCAGCAACACTGGTACTTCCTTTCACCGTTTTGTTGTTTCTAGGTTGGGAAACTTGTTGGGTTGAATGGACCTATTTTTGCACTGGTGCCTTAATAGTAGGCACAAATGTTTTGTTTTGACCATCTTTAGAAAAATAGGTAGTGGTCGAATGGGAAGAGTTTGTGAAAGGAATAAAACTCTTGTTGAAAGAAAAATTTGGTCTATGATCAGCAGACCATTTTCCCTTTTTCTTGGATTGGGGTTTGTAATTTTCAAGGCCTTTAGTGGCCTTCTTGTCAAAGACAGAACTGCACCTTGAGCACAACAGGACTTTAGAATTATTCAGTTTACATCGATGGATGAAGTCAATCAATTCTTCCTTTGTCATGGGATAAGCCACTTTCATTTTCTCGGAAAACTGAGACTCAGAAATCACCTCAGTGGCTATCTTGGGGTCGTCACTAGCCTCCACCACTTGACAATCATCCACATCAGTATTGGCTTCGATTGTCAAATCTCTTACAACATCAACTACATCATCCATCATCATACAGTCAATAGGTTTTGCATACATGACGTTTGAGATAGGATCAGCATCAATCTGTATTTGAGGCTTAGACTTGTCCCCAAACTTCAGCCTTCCCTCATTCAGAGTTTTCTGTACCAAATCCCTGAAAAGAACACAGTGTGAGGTTTTATGTCCCAAAAAATTATGAAATTTACAGAAACCTCTCTTTTTACGTTATTCTAATGGTGGAGTTTTTAGGCTATTAGGCACTATAACCTGACCATCTGCAACTAAGAGGTCGAAAATTTCATCACATTTAGTCACATCAAAAGTGTAAGTTTTAGGAAGATATTTATTATTTTTTTGGTTCGACGAAATTTTTTCCATTAGATGGCCTCAACACTTTACATGTATATAGAGGCCTAGGTTTTAATTCTGCAACGTTAACCTCGTTATCTTCGACATCCTCATAGGCTATGTCGAATTCTTAGTCACTATCGTTAGTTTCGACATAAGCAAGTGTTTCTTTTTTATGATATTTACTAGTTCTTGCATTTTCAGCCTTTAGTCTTTCGACCTGTCGAACTCTATCAGTTAGTTGGGCCATATCGCTTAAGTGATGGGTGTCTAGTTTCTTCCTAATGGAATAATCAAGGCCACCAGCAGGAACTTGGGTGAAACACCTAACCTTTAAGTGTTTAAACCTATTGAGATAATCATCAGTAGACTCTGGCATTTTACGTCTAACACTAGCCAATTCTTTCAAACTTATCTTAGATTGGCTCATATAAAACTGTTCATGGAACACCCTTTCTAATTGATTCCAATTATGAATTGAATGTGGTGAAAGAGTGGTAAACCATGTAAAGACATTTTTTGTTAGAGAATTAGAGGAGTACTTCTTCCTTAAATTCTCATTATTGGCAATATCTCCTGCCTCAGTCAGATAACACGCAATGTGTTCGACTGTAGATTCACTGGTGTCACCAGCAAATTTTGTGAACTTGAGAATTTTCTATCCCCTAGGAAGTATAGTTTGTAGAACATATTCTAAAAAGGCTGAAACAAAAGTAGTCCTATGCATGCCTATATTAAGGCCATTTTGAGCCATAATGGTTTCGACCAAATTGGCTATGTTATTATCTCGTCCTAAATTGTTATGTTGGACATTTCTAACCACGATATCAGCATCCTGGTTCCTATTCACCAAAATCACTGGAGGATTTCTAACATCTTCCACTTGGGCCACAAGTTCGACTGGATGAACTTGGGGTGTAGGTTGATGTCCCCGATTTCCCTCATTGTTTGGCCTTTCGACTATTTGTAAAGGCCCGGAATTCTGGACTTGGGGAATTTGTTGATCCCTTACTTGGGCAGGGGCGAAGAAATCTGCTATTCTCCCCATTTGGGTGGCTAACATTTGGTAACTTTGGTTTGTGTTATGGATTAAAGGATTGAACACTATTCCAATTTGATGTGTTAACATGTTTACCATTTCATGGTTACTCTCATCAATTTGTTGTCTTAAAGAAATTAAAGAATTTGTTGTCAAAGATGGTAGAGAATTTCGACCTGGGATTCTTGATCCTAAAGGCAATGTGTATTATATGGGGTAAACACAGTTATGTTATCTGCATATGTGGATGCACTGGTTTGCAGGCCAACCATCATTGTTGTTGGCATGCCATAGGGATATTCCCTTGTGACCACAGCCATAGTGAATTGTTGCATAGAAAGAAATCTATTATCCAACGAAGTTGTAATTTGATGATTAATGACCATAGGGATCAAAGGGAAAGTTACTGATGGTGGCATAGAAGCCACAAAATATGATTGTGTCAATGCAACAGTTATGAAAACAGATGCACGAGCAGTTACCCCCATACCTATCGAAACTGGGATGGGAGCAGTTACTCTCATGGTGGTTGACACATTGGCACCCACTGTAGGAGCAGATGCATGGGTAGATTGTGCTTCTGAAGATTGAGCGTTACTTTGTGAAGATGATGCAAAAGTACCACTAGTATTAGGGTGAGCCATTTCTTTAAGGGCTTTGCCACTTCTTAAATGCATGCACAAATAAAGTTCTTCCAGAAAAGTCTATCAAAACGATTGAAAAATATTCCATAAACACTATTTTCACAAGAACTCTTAGAAAAATTTGAAGTAATGAAACTTCCTTCCAAAATTTGCACAAACTGTCCCACTGAGCGTGCCAATTTGTTTACCGGTGTTTTAGGTAAACAAGAAGACTAGTTTAAAATATTACTTCCAGAATCAAACTAGAAATTCTATGACATATTGTGCAAAGATTTTCCAGAAAATGTATGAATATTCATCATATTCATGAATTTGTTTATGAACAAGATGAATAAAACTGTTTTGTGATGAAGATAATTGTCTTTCGACAGGAATCAACAATGTGCTTTAGGATTAAAAGACTAAAAGACTTGGAATTTAAAAGGTAAAGAAACTTAAAAGAAAGTAAATTGCATTGCATAAATAAAAATGGTTCATCAAATCATGTTACATACATTCTGAATCTTTTCTCTCTGTGTGCTTGAATAATTCGAGTTTAAAAACTTTTAGTAATGATTTGTGACACGTTTTTCCTATGAAAAACTACTATATATACATAAGAAAAATAACTACTTATGCCAACGGTCAGAAACTAAACTCTTTCGACAGTTTTGGCTTATGTTTCCACGTGTTTGATCCTTCAATTCTGCCTTTTCAGTGAGGACTTGAATCCCACCAGTCGAATCCACAATCCCGTCAAATCCCAGCTTGTCGAAATCATCAACTTTTGTCTTGGACCTAGAGAATTCTATAATCTTGGCTTTCCCTTGCTTGTCGAAACACATACTCAAAAATATATGTTAACATCAGTCAAAGTGAACAAACACTTGTCGAAAACCTTATCATAACTCCTAACAAAATACTTGTGTTTCCACTTGTACATAGAATTTCGTGGTCTTCATAACCATATTGTCTGTCGAAATGCATGTTTAAAAATTCAGGCTAACACTATCCCACAAAGAAACTACATGCACACAACAAATTGTACCCTCCAAAGGGTATATGGTTTATAAATTGGAGACGACACAGTCAACATGACATACACACATGCACCACCACCATCTGAATCTATGCGTTAACTTGTGTTATGTGGTGTATTATTTTTCTTATTAAAAAATAAGCCAAATACAAAATTAAATTTACTTAAAATTAATTTAATATCAGAAAATAAAATAATATAACATAAATGATGGGATATTTGACATTTTGTTTTTTAAAATGGCTCTTTTTGACTTTTTATACATAAATTAATAATTAACAAAAGATACAACAAGTTTCCCTCAAAAAAAATAAAAAATAAAAAAACAAGAGGTGAGCCGCAATATCATGATATCATCATAATCCGGCAACTACACCAATTTCACGGGCGAATAGAGCTAAGGGAAGACGACGTCGTCGAATAAGAAAATGACGAAACACTCCCCGAATCTCCACCAACAACCCCATACAAAATATTACCCAAATAACTCTCTATATATTCCGGTTCATATCTAACACCCGACCCGACCCTATTCTTCTCATAGAATCCACCATACTTCGCCACCAACTTCGAACCAATCAACGCTTTAATCTCATCCCTTAATTTTGGGTCGGATACAACCCATGAAGTTTGTTTCTTACACTCTTCATCAAACGCTGCATTGAATTTTACAAAAATAGCCTTAACCTGCTCCACCGTCATCTCCGCCGTGGAATTTTCATTTTCCGGCAACGTTGACAAAACCTTATTCCATCCAATTTGAACAAATTTGTTCACATACTCTTTAACCTTCGATTCATGATTCGTTAACCATTCTTCTCCGAGAAGAAACCCTAGATTCGATCTTCGAACTTTTACAACGACGTATTGCATGTTATTCGCAAGAAAGAGATAAGAAAGTGCTACGTCTTTGTAGAGTTCAGCTTTTGTATCGAGTTTGCAGAGAAGAACAAGTATCAGCCACGCGATTTTCTCTGATATCTCTGACGAAGATGAGGATGACGACGATGACGCTGAATTCTCGCTGCGCATCGGACTTCGATAGTACGACTCCGGTAACGGAGATTGCGGCATATCGAAGACGATATCGGCGAGAATTCCACCGTAATCGGCGAGGAAGGTTATGTAATTCATGACATAGCGTGTGAGAGGATGAACACCACCACCGGAGACTCGTTTCTTTGAAGAGTCTTTCTGAATCGCTGATTCGAATTCCTTTAACATCGTTTTAACAGCTTCTGCGAGTTTCACCATTGAATTAACGGCTTGTAAACGGACGTTGGAAGTTGATTCAAATGAGAAAATCGATTGAATTTGTGGAAAATGATCTGAAATTGCTTCGTATAAATCAAGAGTTCTGAACATTTTCTCAGGAGTTTTCTTGCATTTTGCTACCATCTCCGGAAAAGTAAAAAGAGATGTAGCACCTTCTTTGGTAATCTCTGCGAAACAAGACTCGGCAATTCTCTTCCCTGCGGCGGCGAACACGTCGTCGCATAGAATTCTTTCGCCGTGGAAAAGTGTTCCCACGGCGACTTTAACAGCCTTCAACCACGTCTTGATTTTCAACTCAATGACTTCCCAATCCATTTTCTGAATCTGAGAGAACGTTAATCTTTCAATACCAAGATGATAAAGTGCTTCATCAACAATAGATTTTCTCATAACAATGTAAACCTTAACACACTCTTTTCCATACCCACAATTTATCATGCAATCAGCAATAGCTTTTAAATCCGCCATAGCAAGCATGGAAACTCTCTCCGTTTCCGAGATTTGGTTTCCGACGATGAATTTCTCGTCGTCGGAAACATCATCGTCGTAATCGGAAATGGAGAAACTGCTTCGACGATCAGTCGAGGAACGGTTAGAAACGGATTCAGGGTCTAAATGTTCTCTATTTGTTGAGAGTATTTGGTAAAACTCTTTTTGAAGAGTTTTCATAGCGAGTTGCATTAAAAATTGAGCTCTTACAAGAGTGTTGGAGGTAGAATCACGTGTGACAAGATATTGCATGGCGGATTGTAGACCCTTGACAGCGTTAAGGTAGTGTTTGGCTTCAAAGCGTGTGTTACCGCTGAAAAGTGGGTTGATTATTTGGTTTGTGCTGGAATAATCCCATTTGGTTATAAGTGATTCTGCGGTTAAGATATTTTCTTCCATTAAGGAGTCTGAGAAAGTGAAAGTGTGGTGAGGTGAGGAAGGTGGTGGTAATGTTGATGGTGAAGGAGGTGTTGGATGGAAGAAAATGCTTCTCATTCCTTTTCTAGGCATTTTGATAATTCAAAGAAAAGTGGTTCTATTCTGTTTGATTTGTTGTTTTTTTTGTTATTGTAGTTGTTGGTTTGGGTTGTTTATATAGAGAAAATTAAGTGTAATTATGGTTGACTTTTTCATTAGATGAGTTTGGAAGAGTAATACTGGCGTGTCATAGTTGGACTGCAAAGTTGGGTTAATCAAAACATACATACGCGGAAGGAGTGAGAAACGTTTCTTGTTTTTTTTCTATTCTATTCTATGCGTGACACAAATAAGCCAGTGCATTAATAAGAAGAAAACATGTAGCCACTTTTGGATCATACTGTAACTTACTATTTGCCAACCTGAAAAGAAAGATGGTGGAGAATGACTTCCTAAATAATCATCATTCTCAGATTTTATTCAAGATATAAAATCCCAATTAAAAGACAAAAAAGACATCAAATCAGAACATTTTACTTCTTATTTTACGCGCTTGAGATTCAGTTTGATGGAGTAATATTACGTGTACAACAATACTTCTAGTACTCTGATATAAAAGATTAAAAAAGTTAAGAAAATGTTAAACAAATATAAAACGGAATTTATGCACACAAACATGTGAAAAATATATTTTTTTCAATGTAAATTTTTTTTTCTTTAACTAGTGCCTTAGAGATATTAGTTAACGTAACAAAAAGAAAAAAAAGATTAAAATTAGAATATGATAAAGAAGAGAATATCAATATACTATCGATTAACATTTTAACATATACATTAATAAATTCATTCATAAATAAATCTATGTTTAATATATATACACGCATAACAAATATCATGAGTTGTTAATATCAATCAATTGTCAATCTTCTTAATTTAAAGGAGTAGGTTTTATCAAAAACAATCTATGTAAATGTGTTGTATCAATCTTACCAATTTGTATACAGTGATAGTTCAAGGATGAAATTAACACCTTATTCATTATTTATTTGATTAGATATAATTAATTTAAAAAGTGATAATTGATTGAAATTTCAACTTGAAGAGCAATTAAAAATGCACCACTAGAATCACCCACGTGCCTAAATTGGCTCAAATGCTAAATCCACATTGGTGTGCCCAATCTGGTGAGGTTATAATATTTTGTAAGGAGTTCTTAGAAGATCACTCTATTTTTAAGATTGACTTTTTTATTAGATGAAATTCATACGTGTTTCATTATTTTGGAAATGGACTACACATTTTTTTTTTGAAGGATGGAAATGGACTACACATAAAATGGTAGGATCCATATAATTTCATCTAATAAATAAGTGTTGGAAAGAAGATGTTAAAGTGAATGTTCTTAACCTTGACCAAAAAAAAAAAGTGAATGTTCTTAACACTTCTCATAGACCATACTCTTTCTCTGTTTTAAAATATTTTTCTTAACGATTCTATTTAAAAATGAATGTCATTTAAAAATTTTACACATATATTAATAAATACAATAAATAAAAGAAAGACAATAACCAAATTATATTTACTAACTATGTGTGTTTCTTTGCTAAAAAAAAAAAACTATTGTGTGTTTCTCACTGTTATAATGTAAAATAAAATATAATATTTTGAGATTATCACACGTAATATTAGTTAGAAGATACAATTAAAAGAAGAAAAACAATAATTTTGATTCATTATAAAAGACAGGTAATATTACATTAAAAAATTAAAAATGTCATTTAATTTTGAAGAAGTAAAAATGACATTTATATCAAAAGAAATTTGTTACTTCAAAAAAAAAAATTGTTTTTCTTTAAGTAACGTTCATTTTAAAACACAGTAGTGTTGATAATCAAGGATTGATCGCATATATATAGGTCAGAAGGTATAGAGCAAGTTGCACCTAATAACTGGTACTTAGGCTGGGCTAGTCACGTAGTCTCAAAAGGTGCTATTTTGAGTCAAATTATAATATTTTGGTGCTAATTTGACTGCATATTTCAGTCCAATTTAAACTCCGTCTCAAGTCTCAACTTTCTGGTGCAATTGAAATGGCGCGGAAGGAATTAGTCTCACATCGTGTTTAATGTTAGAATACATATAAATCACTGTTTTTTTCTTATAAGTATAATTTTCTACAATCATATTTATATTAAAAAAAATCTGAGGACAGGAGAAACATGAATATATTGATTAATTCTTATTAGAAACGCTTATCGATCTGGAATAGATTATAGATGGTGGCTAGAGTTTTTTTAGCAGCGGCAGGAGATGAAGGTACAACCCCTGTGAGAGTGGTGGTACATACAAGGACTAAAACGCTCAAGTTAGTGAGAGTTTTGAGAGAGTTAAAAGTTTAATTAACGTGAATGAATAATATATTTGTTACCAAGGACTTTTATTACGTAGGTTAATGAGACAGATGCAAAAAAAGGTTAGAGGTTTAGGATTGTTACATGAATTTGACATGATTCACGGATCACTCTTATAAGAGGCATAATGATTTGATCACAAGTTCAGCTAATATAGGACATATGCACCATAATATTTAGTGTATGTCTAATTTCACTTTTAAATGAATCAAAATTAATTTTAAAGATATAAGATTGATTTTGACATATTTAGATTTTCTCAAGTAAAATTAATTTTGTCTTTAGAATTAATTCTAACTTAAATCTAAAATTTGCAGCTTTTGACTACTATTGTTGAATTTTTGTCTTGATTTATTTTTCAATTCATTATTCAAACATAACTCACGTTACTCTCAAGTCTCAACTCAATTTTATTCAAAATCAATTTTATTACATCATACAAAAATCTCGTAGAGATAGTGACCACACACATACAATTGGGATTCTTGGACTATGGACAATGGATTATGGATCCATGAGGAGTGGACCTTGTCCCGGTTGGAAATGAAAATGATGATTGATTAACTGAATAAATTATACTGTGAACGAAGTACGTAGGCTAGAAAAATAATCTATGTAGGAAAAAGAAGTGTGTAAAATAAAATGTTGCACTCTCTTGTCGCATATCAATTTGGAGCGATCAGAATATGCTTTAATACTCAACTGAATGTGTCAACAAAGGTCCAGTGTTCTGCAAATGTCTTGTAATATAAAAAGTGGAAACTCCCTAAAATGTTGCTGAATTTTATTTAAGCTATATTGATTTTTTTTCCACCTCGAGGTTCTTTGCTTTGGTCATATTAGATTGTATTTCTGTGCCTTTTATAAATATATATATATATATATATATATATATATATATATATATATATATATATATATACAATATAATTATTTAGTATCTCCAGTAAAACATGTTTGCATTTTATGTCCTATTATTTAAACAGATATTTCCGTATCAAAATTTTGATGCGTTTAACATAAACCAATTTTTTTGGTAGTTGGTGGAGTTGCCTCTACGTAGTTATTTGATTGTGCTTTCGTCTCAGGTCGTATCTGCATATAAAGCATCAGTTGAGACATTTCGTCGTTTGTGGCAATAATCTATTAGACTGTTACCTCATTTGAGTCATTTCATTCACGTCTTTATCATTTTTATTTTTTGATGAAATCATGTTTACTAATTTAACTTATACTATTTTCAAATATTTAGCTTTATTTTTGCAGAGCACATGGGGTAGTTGCACACTTGCATCGCTCTTTGGGTCGATCATGTCATATATTAGTAGTATTTTAAAATGTAGTCTCTACCTCATTCTGTTTAATTTTTCTTTCATAAACATTAAGCTAATGTAAACCGTGCATGCTGAAAGGCACTGATGAGTATTTTTTATTAGGAAAATCACTGAACACGACGATTGATTGTCTTTATAAATTGCTGATGTATAAAAAAGTCAAAGTTCATATGGCCTTACATATAAATGCAATACACATTAATAGTTTTTTTTGTCAATTAGTCTATTGGTTAGAAATTCACTTCTTAAACTGAATAAGTGAGATATTTATGGTTCGAACTCCGATATATATATATATATAGGGCCGTTCCTATGAATCTGGAGGTTCGGCTCTAAAAGTAAAAAGAGGCCCATAATAAAATAAAAACGGCAGAGAAAAGGAATGATTGTTGTGATTCTTTGAGAGACGGCGGTCAGCGAAAACGGTGGAGACAATCCGTATCAGTCAATATATCACTGTATGCCTCCTAAACGACGGAAACGGTCGAAACAGAAAGAAAGAACGAAAAAAGAATCTCAACCCGTATCAGTGTATCACCGTATGCCTCCTAAACGGCGGAAACGGTCGAAACAGAAAGAAAGAACGGCGCTGCGTTGGTTGTTGGTTGAGACTTGAGAGAATAAAGAACGAAGAAGAAAGAAAGAACGCATTGTGTCTGTATTGGTGGAAGAAAGAACAAACGAAGAAGAAGAAAGAAAGAACGCACAAGCAGAGGAATTGAAAAGAACGCACAAAATAGGAAGGAAGAAGAAAGAAATAAGAAAGAATACGCTGCCAATAGAAAATGAGGAATAATTGAATTTTTTTTAATGGGGGATACTGGGCTATAAATTTTTTTTAGGCCCATGCCTTTGGGAGGCCCAGCTCGGTTGAGCTGTTTGCACCTCCCTTAGGCTGACCCTGTATATATAATGTAATATCCATATCAAATGAGTTCAATTCACAGAGGCTCACATTAATTGTTTGTTATTGATTATAAAAATAATTGTTTTTGATAATGTAATGGTACGAGCCTCTTAGGCACAAGAACTCGTGTGATAACAATGTCTTTTAACCATTAATAAGGTTTTGAGTAGAGATCCATGTCTTTTTTTTTAATGTATAAGAGCAATATTTATAGGCTCAATGTCATTAAAGTCTAGAGCCTTCGTATGGGTTGATTTGGCCTTTAAGTCCAGAGCCCTCTTTAAGGTTTACTTGGTTTACGTTCAAATCCCTCAAAGGGTTTGACTTAGCGAAACAAGGGTCGCTAACTTTTAGGTTAGATCCCTTTGTGGGGTACCCTTGTCGAGACAAGGCTTGCCAACTTTTAGGTCATAGCCCTCTGTAGGCTAGCTGTGTTCTTTGATTATGACCTTAGCAAGGCTAGCTGGGATGTCGCGAGTTTGGGGCATGTTATGTATTAGAGGCTGCAATCTTTTGATTCAATACAAGATGTGTTTATTGTTGTTTTCTCGACTGAAACACGAGAGTTGAGTGGTCATGATGCTATGGTTGTGTAGGAATCATTGGCTTTGGAACGAGTGAAGCTTGGTGCTACTCATATGTGCAATCTACCAAGATTTGGAAGGAACAAAAGAGTCATAATTTACAAAGATCTAATCATCCTACTGACAATCCGAAAAATACTGTGTTTTTGTAGGAAAAATCAATCCACGATTGGTCTAAGTGGAACGTTGATGTTGGCTTTCATATATATAGAGGTGGGGATTACGAGTACATGCTTTTGTTTGAGCGCGTGATTGTGGGTTGTTTATCAAGGACTATACTAGTTGGTGCAATGTTGAATTGCCCACTGTTGAGAGGGAGGTAGATGTGTTGCTTGTAGCAATCAAGTGGGTTAATGGTTTTGGACATAATAACATGATTTTTTAGAGTGATTCGCAAGTCCCCGTGAAGGAAATTCGTTTTCATCCGGTAGGAGTGTCTGACTTTAGTCTTTTGATATTCCATTTCAAAAGTATTTTGACTTTATATTCAAATTTTGAGGTTGAATTTATTAAGCAGCAGACGTGTATATGGTTGCTCGTACTCTAACTAGAATAGTCATTTCTTAACCTAGTTGTTGTATCTTTGAGTTTATTACTTCACGTATTAAAAAATATTTAATTAACGATAATATTTAATTAATAATATGAGTTGAGTTTGGTTTGTTAAAAAAAAACAACATTGCTTATAATTTAGTTTGGAGGGAATATACTATGAAAAGTCAATGGATGGATTGGCCAAATAGGTGAGAAGGTCTAGGGCAAGTTGCACCAAATAACCGGCCGGGACTTTCGCTTGGAGTGACATCGTTTTCAACTAGAATACGTACCGTACGTGCTATATTCTGCCAAATAACAATATTTTACTTATTGCGTACTCTTCTTTGTCTGGAACAGTTGAATATTTTTTAGATATATGGAACAGATTTTTTTAAAAGGCAAAATATATAAATATTCTCAGAATATATTAAGTTTGCAAGATACATAAAGACTTCAATACCTACAAAAATAAATAATTCACATTGATAAATGGAACAGTTGAATTTTAACTCAGTTTTAGCCGTCGTGTGCAATTGAAATGGCCCAAAGGAATGAGTCTTGCAACATATTTGATGGTTACAACATTTTCATCCTACGACAACGTCAAAAATTGTTGCAAAAACCAAAATATCCGTTTCGGTTGGATACTAAAATGGTTTCTTGTCGTGGCAAACATAAGCGTTGTCTTAACAATACACAACAGTTTTGATATCAAACAGGAACAGGGTTAAGAAATCCGTAGTATTAGATTTCTTTTAAGAACGGTTCTCGAAGCCTACCACTACAAAATCAGATAAGCGTTGCCTATGTGACTCTATTAAAACGGTTTTTTACCTTCCAAAATTTAGGCGTTGTCTTAGAGTCAAAATGTTGTAGTTTGACTTTAACCAGATGTCTGAATTTAAATATAATTCTGAAAATATATTATCGTTATCTCTTTGTTTTTTGAACGGCTATCATTATTATCTCTATTCTTTAAATTACTCCGTTATCAACAACTTGATAAAAAAAGTTTATAAAAATATATAATGCTGAACTCTCTAGTTCTAGGTCGCTTATCAATTGGATAATTGTATAGATATGATCAGCGTAAGCTCCTTACAAATTAAGTATACTCCCATGAATTGGTCAACAAAAGCTCTCTGCAAAATGAATAGCCTTGTAGTTGTAATATAAAAAGTGTAAATCTCCTAAAACGTTGCTGATTTTTATTGAAGCTTAATTCGTTGATTTTTATTTTTCCTTCGAGGTTCTTTGTTTTGGTCATATTGTTGGATGTTTTAAATCAATATGCATAATTATTTAATATTTCCGGTAAAACATGCTTGCGTTTTATGTCTTATTTAAAGTCTTAAAATTTACGTAACAACTATTGAAATTTTCCTTTAACATACACAAATTTTCGTGGTAGTTATGTGATTGTGATTTTGTCTCATGTCGTATTCTGCATATATCAGCCTTCAATATATCAATGAGGGAGACATTTCGTCGTTTGTGGCAATATTTTGTTAGACCGTTACCTCATTTCATTCACTTTTTTTTAGTGGTTAAGGAATTCACTCGTTAAGATAAATAAGTGGGCCATCGCCTACATATTACAATGTCTCTACTAACTTAAAAGTTTTAATGCATTTGTTTCTTAAATCAATGAATTAATAAGCATTTTTCAATTTAAAAATTTGTTTGATGACTTTAAATTTAGAAAATATTATTTCATGAAAAAAAACATCATTTCTTGTTTATAACATCGTATTAATTTTTTTTTATTTTAATGTAAAAAATATTCAATATTAATTATTATCAATAAAAAAATTTGAAAACCTTGACAAAAAAAATTTAAAATTCAGAAAACTTGACCCAAAAAAAAATAAAAAATTAATTTTATACTGCTGACAATTTCAATAAATCATATCTAGTTCTTTTTTAAAATGATAGGAAATAGTTTTTCCCTTAAAAAAAGGAAAAAAAAATTCAAAAAAAATCAATTTATCTATTAATTTAAAGATCAAATGTATCTGTATATATTGAATTGCCAGATGTATAATAGGAAATCACATTTAACATATATACATTCAAAATGTGTAGTCTTTGGTGTATATATATTTTTTGGATGGCAAAATATCTGTATATAAAATAAAAGAAATAAGAGTCAAGAGTACAATGACGTTAAAGTACCAAAAGTACCAAGCACCCCTAGCAAGAGATGACAAGAAATAAAGAAAAACAAAAACACCCAGAAACATCCGGAGAATGGTGAGAGCTAACAACCCAACGACACCAATAGGCTAGAAACCCTCTAAAAAGAAGTCATCCCAAGGAGGGATGGACCAAGCATAATACCCCAAGAACAAAGACACATAGACCAAAAATAAACCCCGAACCCTGCTCAAAGGAACCCAAACAACCCCTCCGCAACCGACTATTGGTCTTAACAAATAGTTGGTTGCACCACCCACTGAATATACAGTCCACACCAACAAGATTGTCACTGAATATGCAGTCCACATCAACGAGATTGTCACTAAATATATAAAAAAGATGATGATTTTTTGAATGACAAATGTTAGTATGTTAATTGTTATATTATTTTTCTCTTTGTCATAACTTAAATTCCCGACTTTTAACTCTCCAACTCCTGTAATCTACTTAGCTCAAACCGGTTGAGCTACTCAACCCTCTGAATTTTTTGTTTTTTTTTTTTATAATTTATATATTTTTTAAAAAGTAGTCATACTTTGTGTTTGTTCACCTTATTGATAATGAATTTTTAATAACATCCATCTATCAAAAATAATTTTCCAAAGAAACTACTTAAAACCGGTTTTTAATTTGAAACAATTTTTACACATCTTGAGATTCTCATATTTTTTACTTTAAAGTTGTAGCAAACAAACTAAAGTTCCAACAAAAGATATTATCTGAAAAATGTTTTTTTTTTTAAGTTCTAACAAGAAGACCCTATGAATACATTTGTTTAAGATTATTTGGCGATAATAAAATCACTTTTTTAATTAATGAATCATTTTTAATTATGCTTGTGTAAGATTTTTAAAAAAGAATCATTTTTATGCTAAAAATAAAAAGTAGTGTTGATCAACTTGCGAAATATTTTTAATTGGAGATATAGTCAATACAAAATGAACTTTTATGAACATAAACAAACACATAATGATCTATGATGTTCTTAAAAATCTTAAAAATATAATCTTGAAATTATGTTATATTAAAATCAATTTTATCATAATTTGTAACAAATAAACCCAAAATAAATAACTTAAGAACGCTTAAATGAAATGGCACAAGTCTCTTAGTGAGAGTTAAAGGCTCATTGGGACTCTAATTTTTTTGAAGGATTAGTCTGTTCAGTTGCGAGCATATGATATCCGATTTAAAATTAAAAAACAAAAAATAAATAGTTAATCATTTTCTCTCAAACATTTTCAAATCATAGTTAATCATTTTCCACAATCAATTTATTTGTCAATTTAGTACCGCCGATTTATATATTTCATCAACTTGTCATGTTACTTCTAAAAAAAAAACTGTTTAACTATTTCATCTTTATTTTTTCAAAACTTACAATAGTTTAGTTGAATTTAACTATTTTGAATAAAAGTAACCAAAAAAAAACTATTTTGAATAAAAGTGTCAAACCTCACACTTCTATTTGCCGCCAAGAGAGAAAGACAAAAGTTGGAGTCACCCCCGCACGGGTTGTTACCTCTCTATTACATTTGTAGTCTTAATCAGCACAACTTTTTTTAATGTTAAGACTTTGTTAGCTTTATATCTCAATTTTGAGGTGAAGTTTGTAAGATGTCAAACGAACATAGCAGCTTATACGATTGTTAGAGCGGTTTGTTTTTGGTTTAGTCGTCAAGTTTTTGAGATATGTCCTTTATGTATTGAACCTATTTTAATTAAGGTAAAATATCTCTTTTGGTCTTTTAAATTTGACAAAAATATCATATTAGTCTTTTAAGTTTTTTAAGTTTCAAATAGGTCTTTATTACCCTTTTAAGGACCTATTTGAAACATAAAAACTTAAAAAACTTCAAAAAGATGCATTAAATTAACAACTTAAAGAACCTATTTAAAACTTAAAAAAACTTAAAAAACCTATTTGAAAGGTAAAAAAAAACTTAAAAACCTATTTAAAATTTCAAAAACTAACTCGGTATTTTTGTCACACTTAAAAAACCAAAAAAAATATTTTACTTTTAATTAATGACATCAGTTAAGTTTGTTTGGTAAAAAAAATAAGCATAACTTTTTTTTGACAAATTAATCAACACAACTTACACAAGTTGAAATTGGTCATTTAAAACTTAAGATGAAGGGCCCACGTTGACAATGCAAAGCTTTACTTATCCACCCACCATCTAATTTTTATTTTTCTCAAAGTTTTACAACTTAAGATGAAGTGTATGCATGCGGTTGTGCTTATCCTCCCACCACTTAATTTTTTTTTTCTCATAGTTCTCTAATTGGTGGTAGTAATTCTATTTGAAATACAGTCGTGCGTTGACATTTTTCATGATATCTTGGGATTCGAATCATGGTAAAAAGCCACATAAGGCTGATTTGAATCATGGCAGTTTTTATATAAAACGGAGTTAGTGAAACGCTTTTTAACAAAGGGAAGTTTTTTTGACACAACAAAGGGAAGATTAGGGCCTTATGTTGTGTTGAGTGTTTTTATTATGAGGTTTTAGGGTTGAGAAACTCATTGTAAACACTTTGAAAGTTATGCATCATTAGAGAAAGGAATCATTGTAAACACTTTGAAAGTTATGAATCATTGTAAACACTTTGAAACACATTATAAACACTTTGAAAGTTATGAATCATTGAGTGTTTTATCATGATATCTATTATATGATTGAGTTAAAATCAACGAGGTGGAGAGAACGGGAAAATGTAGAAATTAGGGTTTGTTATTCTTGAACTTTTGGGGCTAATATCATGTAATTTTTTTTATCTCTTGTAAAGACTTGTTGATATTAAATTAGAGAGATGCTCTCTCCCGCAAACCTATGTCTATTTTGGGCTAAACTACGTAAACAATCACAGTGTCATTCCTCTACTCTTTTTATCATTGTCTTCGGGTTGATTTTATCTCCTATACACATATAATCTAGGTTGAATGTTTATTTGCTTGGACTGTTCAATTTGGTTTCCATTGTTATTTGACCCTACTTTATTGTTAAATTCAGAACAAATGTCATCGTCTATATGGAGGGAACAAATCTTCCAGGTGTGCACCATGGGTTCTAAATGGGCTGGATATCAAGAATATTTTTTAAAACAACGATCTTGGTTTATAGAAAGTGAAGTTGGAAGCAATTTTGATTCAATAGAAGTGCATAAATGTTTTGAAGCGTGAGACAAAGATGTGGGTCCTTCTGACTCAGTCATTGAAGATATAAATGATAGATAAGGTAAGAAGTACCATTTTCTTCTTGATGAATTATTAGGTTATAATATTAGAATTGAGTGTGACATGATGGAAAATTTGCATGGTGCATTGATGATAAGTGCCAAAAACTTGTTATTTGTAAGCATGTTCGATGGATTAGGTTATAGTTGCTGAAAGCGTAGTAGCCCAGTATAACTATTATCCTTTTCTTGCTCCATTTACATTATTGTTATTCAATTCCCTTCAAGTGTATTCAATTTGTTTTATTATTTTTATCAGCTCTTGTTGTAAGTATGTAATGTGTATCTTTCAAATACTTCCTTCGTTCCAAAATATAAGCAAAAATAGGTAAACATAAGTTGATGTATTTAGTACAAATTTTGAACCAAATACATTCGCTTTTGTTGACCAATTTTTTCTTATATTTTAAGACGGAGGGAGTAAGACACAAAAAAACATTATACAATTGCCTCACTTATATTGAACACTACATATAAATACCTCTTTCAATTAGGATTTTAATCTTTGTCCGGCAAGTTGTAAGAGACGAATATTTTATGTTAGTTTCAATCTCACGATTAACTATCATATTTAATATTTCATCTGTTTTAAAATACATGTCACATTTGTACTATTTATATAACTTATTTTGACCATATTTTTTAACTTATATATAAATACAACGTTCTTTCAAAAAAAATATAAATACAACGTTATCATATAGGATGTCATTCAATTTGTCTCGATAATTATTTTCAAAATATAAAAATTTTATAATTTTTTACTATATATAATTAAATATATCAACGGTTAAAATTATGTATTAGTATGTGTGAAATGCTTGACTTCGACATATATTTTAAAACGGAGGAAAAATATATTTGTTTATGGTTGAGTTGGGGAAGTATACTAAATAAAAAAGTCAAAGGATGGATGTACATATCTAATCATAACACATACCGTACGTTTTCCTTCTCTTATATACAGCGGTGATACGTAAGTGCTATTTTCAGTCAAATAATAATATTTTAAATTGTTTAAGAGAAAAATTAATTCATAATTTTTTTTTTTCTGAAAGAGTGTAAATATTTTAATTGTTGCGTACTCTTTTTGTTTGTAGCAGTAGAATATTTGAATTGTTTTGCAGGGAAATTCTTGTTTACCCATCAATAAAAAGTGGGTAATACTACCCATGTTGAGTTGGCCCAATCAAAACAATGTATTTATATAACATTAAAAATAATAGAAAACAAACAAATAACTTTGATTGGTGTCAACTCAGCATGGGTTGTGTTACCCACCTTTTATTGATGGGTACCCAAGTTGTCACCTTGTTTGCATACTCTTATATAAAAAAGGACTTGACACAAAAAAAAAAAAAAATCTCGTAACATCCTCTCAAAATAAAAGTCTTGTTAATTTGTGTATGTAAGTAAGGCACATGCTACACATTCCAGAAATATAAGTTTTACGTTAAAAATACAATATTTAACTTTTAAAAAGTTTAATACATCTTTTAAAAAAAGTTGGATGCATTATTTTTAAGATGAATATTTTTGTGTTGAGCTCTTTGATCAGGGCCGTTCCTATAAAATTGGAGACCCGGTTCTAAAATTAAAAATAGACCCTAATAAAATTAAAACACAATTTTTTAAAAGAGCAATCTTCTATTCAAACTGAAAATAAGATCTGAAAAAAAATAAGAAATGGTCATCATTGTAACTAGTACAAAGAACATCAATATTGTAATTGATAAAATTAACATACAATTTTAATTGAGTATTTTTATCAACCTTCCACGTTATTTTCTTTAGTTTATAATGAGGCAAAAAAAAATAAAGTTTATAATATTTTTTTAGAGAATGATTTTTTTGAAGGATTTCTAGAGAATGATTATAATGTTCGTTATTAGAACTTTGTTATTTTATACGACAAGTATGAGCAAAAAACTAGAAGAAATGCTCTAACAAAAATAAGAAAAAAAAAGTTATATTGTGTTTTTATTTGTAAATATATAATCCAATATGTTGATGAGAGTTGGGCTGAATTGGAGGAATAAGAAATAGTGAGGATAGATGGATCTCAAATATATGGTAAATTATGTTTAAATGAAGGTCTCTCTTACTAAAAAAAATTAAATTAAAGAAGCAAAAAGGAAATCATGGGTGTTGAACCATGGACCCAAAGCACACCAAAGCTAACTTGAACCACTGGGCCATGGTTACAACATTGTTACTTTAGACACATTATTTATATATATTCGTTTTTTATATGCAGAATATGTATAAAAAAAATATTTTGGGCCCCCAAATTTTGGAGGCCCAGCTCAGTAGAGCTGTTTGCACCCCTTCATGGCCGGCCCTGTCTTTGATATGTGTAGGCATAGAAAAACATTTGTACATACCGTACTCTTTTTGATTGTAATCTTTAGCTCTCTCAAAGTAGGGGTGGACATCAGTCGATTTCGGTCAGAAATCGGTCCCAAAACCTGAAACCAAACTAACCCACGGTTCCAAAACCTACATCCAATTCCGCCAAAATTAAGGATCGGTTTAGTCGGTTTCGGTTTAATGGGTTTAGGTGGATAATCGGGTGGGTTCAATCGGTTAATTCAAAATCCCAATAATTTTTTTAAGATATCATTGAACAAATAAATTATGGTTTAGATTCTTAGTAATTTGAAAATTTGGCCTAAGTTGTGATTAATTTTAAGCCCATTCATATTCGTTTGAGGGCTAATAAAAAATCACAGGCTAAAATAAAAGTAAATTCCAATATAAAACTGATGTCACTAATTTAAGGCCATTAATAATTTTATAACACCATTTTAGGTCTGAGGCCATTAATACTATTGTAATATGCTTGCGTCAGTTCAAAGCACATCACAAACTACCACAACACAGCCAACAAGTATTGAGTCACAAGTATTAAGTATTAAATTACAGTCATCCAAATACTAAACTTAAACATTCAAATATTAAAATGATATTTGCAGCTTGCTGATGCTTCAACATGGTGAAACTTGAAGTTGCGTCTGGATAAATAAAAAAAACAAAAAATTAAGCTTTTTATATACAAATCAGAATTGCACCTAGCAACTAGCAATAGAGCTCACCATTTTTTCATAAAAAGAAGACCTTTTTAGCTTTTGCTAAATTTTTATTCCTCAATATTTCCCATTGCAAGCACCTAACATAAAAAAAAATACTCATCACCAATTCTAAACTACATGATCAAACAACTTTTTATGCAACATGCTAGATAAGGGAAAACAACATACACTGTACAGCCAAGCAACCAGCAGAAAGGACCTTACAAATAGTCCAGATTCACCATGGAGCCAAGCAAGCAATTAGAATTCATTTCAATATGAACCAAAAATAAAGAGAGGCACGTGTTGTGTAGTACGAGTCATACGTGACTCCAAAAAAGGATTCAAACTGCATGTGAATTCATTACAACAGAATTAGGAAATAATAATCAACCATACTAAAATTTAAAAGACATAAGAGTAAGTTGTAATCTACTTACAAAACATAATTATAATTTTACTCAATCACAACCAGATGGTTGTGATTGAGTTGTTGGCACAAACCCTACAGCTGCTTCCCAACACCAAATGGTCGATCCTTGATTAACTTTTGTTATCAAATCAAAACAAAAAAATATTAAATACCAATCAACAACAATAATAAATAAAAAATGATAGAGAAAGTAATTTAAAGCACCTGGAACAACACCCTTGTTAACCTCAAACTCTTATGTTGGCTTCAACAAATTTTGGGAGCATATCAAAGCTTCTGCAATTCTCGGACTCACGGAACTTTTGTAACTGTCTAACATCCTAACTCTCTTGCTGAAAATGCTTTCTGAAGATGTTGTAGTTGGAATGGCCAAAATATCTCTAACCATTGCAGCCACATCATTGGATGATGCATTGTCAATGGTGACTGCAGACACATTCCTAAGACCCCAATCCCTCATTGACTCTTCAACTTTCCGACCTATTGTGTCACTTGTGCGGTTTGGAACCAAACTAAAGCTAAGGAGCCTTTTTTGGTATTTCAATTCATTATCAATGAAGTGGGCAGTTAGGGAAATGTAGCTAAAGTTTTGAATAGAAGTCCATACTTCAGGAGTAAGTGTTAGCCTACTACAGTCAGATTTAAAATAAGCTTTGAGCTTCAATTTTTCATCTTGATACATCCTAAAACAATCCCTAGCCACAGTCCTTCTAGTCGGGATATTCAAATGGGGCTGCAAATACTTACATAAGCGCTTGAAGCTGTCAGACTCAACTACTCCAAAGGGCAGCTTAGAAAGGATAAAAAATCTAGCAATTGCCTTCCTACAAGCATCATTTGGCAAGAGGGTAGCAGCTGCTCCAGTTTCAACAATTGCAGTTGCACCATAATCATATTCAGCACACATACGAAGCATACATATTCAGAAACAAGATTACGAAAAAACACTAGATCATAACAAAAGAGATGGAGGAGGAAAAACACTTAGATCATGACACAAATATAACTTAAGGCAAGATTATAACATAATCATATTCTTAAGGCAGGATTAGAGAAAAAACACAAATATAACACAAACTTCATTATAGAGAAAAAATAATTAGATCATAACAGAATCATATTCTTAAGCTATGCATTGAAACATATAAACTATTTTATTTAGAAGCATGTTTATAAACAACAAAAGCATGTTTATCACTTGTTTAGATACTCTATTTTTTAGAAAAAGCATTATTCATTACTCATTACTCATAGAAACATATACACTGTTTTTATTTAGAAGCATGTTTATAAACAACAAAAACATGTTTATCACTTACATAGATACTCATTATTTTTTTTTAGAAAAAGCATTATTCATTACTCATCACTCATAGAACTTAATCAAAACATGTCAGAAGCAAAAAGAGAGACAATCAAAACTTAATACTTCTCACTTGCATACTCAAAATCAAACAGTGGGGACATAAAAACAAACCAATTCCTTGGCCAGCAACTCCATGACTTCCTTCAACATCACCTTGACTGCTACTGTGTACTTGATCCATCTTTCTAAGTTACAAACTATCCAAGTCTCCAATAGCATAAAAAAAGAGTTAGAAATCTACTTAAAAATAATGACATCATTAAACAATATAAAATCAGAACACTCTAGCTTAGTAACTTTTACCTTTTTTATCAATCAGTGATAAAATAAACTAGCTTCTAACCAACATGTAATGAGCTGAAATAGAAATAACAACATAGAAAAAATGTGTTAAGAAAATAAATAACAAAGACAGAAATATAAGTAATTGATTAACTAAGAACCATAATAATAAGTTGAAAACTAAGAAAAACACATAGTAATTAATTAATTAATTAATTAATTAATGATTATAATATAAACACATAGAAAAACGCATAGCCTAATCTCGTGGTTGCTGGAAGCTTGAAATCAAAACAAACAAAAAGAAAATGAACAAATTTCCTGGAAGCTGCTTGAATAAAAAAAACAGAGATGATGCAAAGCAAATTCTGAAATGCTGAGACAGAGAATAAACCAAACAGCTAAACCAAACATGCACTTATTTCTTTTATCAGTTGCAAAATCATAAGAAATCACAAAATTGCTTATCAAAAACCCTAATCTAAGAAAGACACAATCAAAACCCTAACTTTTACCTTTGATCAATCAGTGACTAACTTCATTTTTTTCAAACGATTTTGAACGATTGAAGCAAAGAGAGTGAGATGATAAACCTAGATCAAAACAAAAGAGTGGAACAGTGGTTGGTTAGCAGTGAACATTGAATCTTAGAGAAAGAGGAAAAGAAAACAAACACATAACTTACACTGTAACAACCGTGTGAGAAATAGCGGAATGAGAATCGGCGTTACGGCGAGATGAGAAGCGGCTGGTGCTAAGTGCTATCTAGGGTTTTTGTGTTGAGACAGGATGTGAGTTCTGTGTGAAGTATATATGACATGGCAATACGGCAGCATTTCATTTCTTTGAAGTAACTATTATTTCTATTTTTTTATTATATATAATAATAAATATGAGAAGTGTATGGGTCGGTCGGTATTGGCTTTCGATGGGACGGTAAATTCAAACCGAACCGACCCGAACATATCCAGCCCAAACCATTGTTATGAACCCGCATGACCCGGTTTAACCGAATAACCCGACCGACTCGGTTCGGTCTAAACGGGCTGGGCAGTTTGGGCCGGTTTGTGTGTTTTTTGTCCAGCCCTATCTCAAAGTATATTTTCTACTCTCTCTATCACATATGATAAGTCATTTTACGATAATAATGAAACATCAATGTCATTTTCTATTTGAACTTTAACTATTTATTATTTTTGTCTCTTTCAATTCTTTAATTTATATTTTTCATATCAATAATGAAAGATAATTTTCTAAAATAACTCATAATTTTTCTTTCTCATATAAAATTAATAATATTTAATCGGTGTGAAATGTCCAAAGTAATTTACTGTTCGAAGTAGAGGGAGCACTTTGAAGTGTGTGTTCTATTTCTCTTAATAAAATTATTTGCTTATTAAAAAAAAAACCATATGTCAGTATTCTGGTGCAATGGAAATGGCACAAAGGAATAATGAAGTCTAGTATTGTCCCTGTAAGCATAATTCAGTTGGTAGGAATATCATATTATATATGTAAAGGTTAAAGTTCGAACTTGAGATTCCCTACTTATTCACTTGAAGTGGTGAATTTGTAGTCATTAGACTACTTGATTAAAAAAAATATAATCTCGCATCATATTTAGTGCTAGAATATACTCTTTTTTGTGTGTTAACCTTTTGGTTTCTAATGGAAGAGGTCCTAGTAATCCGGAGTTCAGCCAAAAAGGTAAGTAAAGTGTGACCAATAATTATTACACCCAAAAATCAAAATCGTGTTCTTCTGAAAGATTCGTCATTTGGTAAAGTTCATTAACCACTTGAGCTCAATCACTTAGTTAGAGTATACTTTTTTTTCCCGATACAATGTTAGAATATACTTGTATATATGTGCTACATTATTTTTCCGACAAAGTATATTGAACAAAGAGAAAAGAAAGTACAAAGAAAAGATGAGGGCGACTAGACCAAAACTTCCTCAAATAATAAACCTAAAATTAGGCCAACCAATCTTGTTTTTCACAATACTATCTCCAATAACCAAAGGAATGGCACGCCAGATAGTGAAATGATCTATGGATAAATTAATGTTAGCTAAGTCATCTGCACATTGATATCCTTCTCTAAAGATATGAGAAACAAAATTCATGTTGCTAATTAACATCATACAGTTGTTCCAATGGTTTCTTAAGTTCCAAGGAATAGAAGTGGAAAACTTAAAGGCAAGGACCACTAAAGATGAATATGATTCAAGCCACAAGTTACTCAAATTATTCTGAGATGCAATTTCAATAGCTCTAATTTCCCTGAGAGTTCAGCATGGTAAGCAGTTCCAATACATGTATTCTAAGCAAAACAACATATAAGATTGACTTTGTTGTTCCTGAAAATTTCACCACATGATGAAGTGTTTGTAGTAGAGGCACCATAAGTGTTACACCTTATCCAACTAGCAAAAGGAGGTTGTCGAATGACTTCTTTAATTATTAGTGCCTTTGGAGGATGCATGCTAACATTTAGCTTCTTCGAAATGACAAAATCACTCCTAGAAGAAGACGAGACAAACTAGTGTTGTTTCATGCTAATGACACACTTGTGATGACTGAAGAAATATGATTTTCAGTGAATTCTCCTATTATTGATTATTGTTTATTTCCTAGCAAATCAAATAAAATTGATGATATTAATCAAGGTAGCTTTGATAACTACTTTGCGTTGTTGATTCAAAGTTCTATCACAAAGAGTCCAAATATCCTCCATAGATTGAAAATGAAGGTTAAGGTTCAATGATAACCGACAAAATAGTAGGTTATCACATTGCATTTATCCCCCCATAATGAACAAGAAATTGAGGGAATGCATGACCTAAAGCATCAAATCAGTGTCTATTTAAGATTTTATGGTTTTAATTAGTTTTTAGTGGTATTAGATCATTTTGAACTAGTAATGCTTTATTTTGGATGTTTGATGGAACAGGATGAAGAATGGCATTTGTTATCTGGGAAGCTACAACGTGGAATGGATGATGCATCGTTGAAGATATGGAAGAATGTAGCGCTTTGGATCGCCAGCTGGGTCGTACAGCAGTACGAATACATGGGACCCTCTCCTATCATTGCGTAATGGTTAAGTTCTATGAGCTGGCGCCAATGATTGTGTACGAGGAAGAAAGGAATATTCCTGGAGTAGGTAGAATAAGATAAGGAAAACTCATAGAGGAAATGACAATAGGGTACAACTTGTAGTGGTTTCCCTTGTACTATAAAAGAACAACCACATGTCAGTGCCAAGGGTCCAAAATTTTACAATTGTGAATTGAGCGGCCAAGTCCAGCTAGGGTTAGCAGCACTAAAGTTCTCTCTCCATCTCATCTTCTTCATAGATGAGGATGAGTCCTAGTTCGTAGTGATTTAGAGTTAGGATTATTTAGGTGATGCTTCAAGCTCACCTCCTTCCTTCTTGAACTGTAATCTTATATTAACTTTATTTTATCTATTAATTTCGTTTTTCATGTTTTCATTTATGTTGCATTTCATTTTCATCTTTGTGGTTAAGCTCATAATGAGTTAAACCCCTTCTTGTGGTTTAGACATGATGATGTTATGATATATTCCTTGCTTAAGATTTACAAAGTTATAGCTTTGTGCTTCTTTTAAATAAATTGTTTTAACTCAAAATCTTTGAAAGTGAAACGATCTATTTTGCTTTTAAAGATATAGTTCCCTGATACTGAAATGGTATGGGAATGAAAAATGTTTGTTTGATATGAGTAACGTCCCTATGAACTGAAAGGTGACGGGAACAAGAAAGACTACTTTGCACGAGTAGTAGATCTTGGAGGAGCCTGAAGGCGCTGAGATCTAACTATGACTCTTGTCATAGATCAAAGGCTCAACTTAGTATTACTTCGGTTGCTGATGACCTAACCTAACAATGTTGCATATTAAGATTATGTGATTGTACTCTGAGAGGAAGTCTTCACGTGCTTAACATGATGGATATGAGTGAACCAACTCTTAGAGGCCACCAGGTTGCTAGGAAGCCATATAAAGCTATAACTCTATATATGGTAGCAAAGCTCTGTCATAATTGATTCTTTGTTTAAACCACGCTTTTACCATTGAGAATTTCTAAGTGGTTTTAACTGTTTTACCAAACCTTTAATTTTATTTTATTGTTGTGACAATGATTTATTTTATTTTCTTGCAAATAAGTTTTCTGCTGGAAAGCTATAGCTTCCCAGTCCCTATGAGATTGATATCTTTTTATACATAACTTTCACAGTATATACTTGCACTTAGTCTTTCCACCCTCTAATACTCAGCATATTCTGGGAGACACCATTCAACATAGAAGCAAACCAACACCACATGTTGAAAGCATAAGGACATTACAAAAATAATGGGACAACAGTTTCCATAGTGTATAGGCAAAATGAGCACGTTGAAGGTAAGCACCAACCTCTTTTAGTAAGCTTCTCATCAATAAGCATTTTTCAATGAGAGATCGCCAGAAGAGGTATCCATCCAAAGCAGCTAATCTTCCTGATTCTAAGGAGGGGTAGTAACTTAAGTGACAAGATTCTTGAGATAAGGGAATAAAGTATCTAATTCCTCTTAAATGTGCCATTATTAATACATTATATAGTCACTAATTTTATATGGAAGCCAAGTGAGCATATTCGGAGTGATTTGAAAAGTTTGAGCATGGATTTCTCCAACCAAATATCAATGTTGTTTCCATTTCCAATGAGCCAAGTTGAATTGTTCAAGATGGCATGAAATTCAGTTTTTATATTATTTTAAATAGAGGAAAACATGTGATGATTAATGATTTGGCCTCTTCAAATTGCCCCGTTCCACATCAACAAAGCCCATTACTCCTCAGAGTGAACTAAATCACATCATAAGTTTAAATTGAATGCTTCATTGAGACAAAGTAGATATTTAACACCAAAGCCTCCCTCTTCATAATTTGAACAAACCTTCTTCCAACCCACAGTAGCAAGTTTTTTTTAGATACATCACCACTTCAAATAAAGTTTTTATCCACTTCTTCCTAAATCAGATAAGTAGGCCAAGAAAAGATAGATAAACATTGTATAAAGGGGCAAGTTGTGCACCACAAATTTAATTAATTGAACCCTTGATGACAAGAAATCATATAGGGTTTTGAGTCATCAATTAGTGTCATTTTAGCAGTAAATTAGGAAGTTTATGTTAGTTTTAGTCAGATTGTGTAAGGAAATCATTCAAAAATTTATGAAAGATCTAAAGATGGGGAAAAGTCTTGAAGCCATGGAAATTCATCCCAACAAGACAAATATGTAACCGTGCTATACTTTTTACAAGTTTATCATTGAGTAAGATTGGGGAATAGTCGTTACGGATGTTCTGGTGAGAAGAAATGGAGCAAGGAATTAAGAAATCAAGGAGACAGTTTTTGTCTAACTTGTATCATGGGCTATAATCCCCACATCGTGAGAGTACGATGGAAATCAAGAAGATCGCTATCTTGCATCGTGCACTGTGAGCCCCACATTGTGAGATAGAGAGGCAGGGCCAAAAGAGATTCTCACTGCCTACCTCACATGGCGAGGATTAGGCTCGCATCTTAAATTGTTTTCCGTAAAACTTAAGGAAATTGACACCTATAAATATTGAACCCCTAGGTTAGTAGAAAAAACACATTTTGACGAGCAGACAAAGAATGAAACGCAATTTGTGAAGGACAAGAGCGACCAGAGCCATTCGTGAGCAAGGAATCATCAACCGATGATCCTTTTCTCATGCTTTTTCATTCATATTTAATTATATGTATTTAGAAGCTATGAGTAGATAATCCTATCTAGGTTAAGTAATGAAAGAAGAACTTCCTAGTAATTAATTGCTCATGTTACTTTAAATGATTATATGAATATTTAGTCGATTACTATCTTATTTCATTTGGTTTATCTTGTTCTTAATGCTTTTTATGTTTTCAATGATTATTAACCATTACTTTATTCATAAATCAATTTTTAGGTCACAATGATTATTAACCCTAACTTTGTTGGCTTGACCTATTTTAACCATTCAATTATTGATCAATTTAGACATAAACTAATAATAATTGTTACTCCCTCCGTTCCTTTTTAATTGTCACTTTTGAAGAAAAAATTTGTTCCTTTTTAACTGTCACTTTCAAAGTTCAATGCAACTTTAAATAATGTTTTACCAATTTTATCCTTAGTTATTTATTACGGAGAGAGAAATATATGAGATGATATATTAAATGAATAAGGTTATTATAGTAAAAGTATAAATTATTGTATCAAAAGTAGTGACATTTATTAATTGTCTTGGTTTGTGTAAAATGTAAAAAAGTGACAATTAAAAAGGAACGGAGGTAGTAGTTACTTTGGCATTCTTCAACCTTCATTGGTTAGGGCTCACCTAAGACATTAGGGAGCGGTAACCATTGGAGAGAGTTAGTGACCAAGATATTGGCCTAACTATTTTGTTCAAATGTATTGAAATCAAGAAATCAAATATTACTACTTGTCAACACACTAGTACAATTGCTACTTATTTTTGTAATCAAGTTTTTGGCGCCGTTTTCGGAGATTGTTGAGTCGTTTCAACAAAGCAATTGCGACGTTGTTTAGGATATCCGTTTTAAATTTTATCTTTGTATATATATTTCGATCCAACTTTTTTTAGTACCTCTATTTTAATTGATTGATTGCATGCAGTGCTATAAAAAGGTTATATTTTTATTTATGCGCAACAAGAAAGGTGTTGAACCACTTCTTCACTATCCTAAAATCGAGAGGACTGCGCATGCAAGTCGAAAGGTTGTGAGGAAACTCAAATTTGAGGGAGAAGAAGAGATGGCAGAAAATAATCAACCACCACCCCCAAGACATAGCTTGGTAGACTTGGGCTGAAGGACCAACATGGGGAAGATCACTCATGGATTTCAACCAACTTATCTGGTGTCCTTCAAAATCAAGAATTTAGTGCTAACCATCTTGAAGGACGATGTGTAAGATGGAGGAGTAGTATAGGACCCCAACGAACACCTTAGCAAGTGCTATGAGACTTTCTAGTATTGTTGCCCAGATGGTATCACATGGGATTAGAAAAGAATGTGAGTTTTTCCTATGTCACTAATTGGAAGGTCCAAAGACTAGTTAACAACTTTACGAAGTAGAACCATTGATACTTGGAATGATCTTGAAGAAAAATTTCTTGAACGGTTGTTTTTGGTCACTAAGTTTATGGCAAAGTATGCCGATACAACTCACTTTGAGCGGGAGGATTATGAGTCACTTTACAACGTTTGGGAGCATTTCAAATTATTGCTAACGAGGTGTCCTGATAATGAAATTGACGAGCTTAACCAGATGCAAATATTCAAAAAGGGACTGATGTTCGGATTTAGGCAAGTGTACCAAATCGTTTACTAAGTAATAAAGTGATAAGTAGAGTATCGTATCCACATGGATTGTCGTTTCAACCAAACAATTCGCGTTACTTATTTGAGAACAATAAAAATAAATAAAAGATAAGGGTTTTGAGTTTTGCAATTTAATCTGTTTTTAACAGAGCAAAGTTTACCTATTTTGATTGTAGAATTTTAGCGGCGGTTAGGATTTCCTCTCAATTCATTTGTTGGAGTTAATTAAGTAACAATCAAGTCTATTTCAGTATTTAACGGGGGACTATTCAAGTGATGAGTTCGTTGAGCTTTACTACCTATTAGTTGTCAAGTTGCACCTGCTGATCACACATAACAATACGTGTGGGGTCTTACTCTCTCAGAGATATGGGTTATTTCCCTCCAGCTGTCAGTTGCAACCATTACAACAGAGTGCCTACAAGTTTCAGTGCTTAGAGAGAGAGGTACACGTACGCTCATAGGTTTACGTGTAGGTTCTTACTTTCTCAGAGGTATTTGAAACAATGACGGATAATAGGGTTCCTAAATTCAAAGTGTCCTAAAGGTTCCTCGCCTATTGAATCTTAGAAGTACATAGCACACTCTCCCTCTTGGTAGTTCTACAAACGGACAACCCTATCAGTGTCTACCTTACCAAGGTGTGAGGAGAATGAAGTTACTTAGCTGATTTATGTCGTGAAGTCACTCCGTATCGATGTCCCAGAATTTGGCCAAGTGACCACATCTTGTAGACATTTTTTTCTATTCATTTTACAAACTCTCATGTTGAGTTTACTAAGAGACAAGCAAATATGGTAGTTCACACCCTTGTCGAGATTGCCATATCATTAGCTCGTCCCACCACTTATTCTAATGTACCTCATTGTATGGATACTCTTATTCCTAATGAAATGCTATAGACACCTTTTCCTTAAAAAAAACACGGAGGCGCATAAGTTTATATAAAGGGTAGGATTATCAAATTATTTTCTGATCAACATTTTTTATTTTTTCGTGAATTTTCTGAGTAGCTATTATGAACTAAGTTATTATGCTTAATAATTTTTTTTAAGAAATGATTAATAATTTATTGTCTTATATAATCTCAAATATTTAACTATCAAATCAATTGTTCATATTAGGTAGATTATTCCAAAAAAATGAATAACATTTCAAATTTATATGATATATACTTTATTAAATAAATTCGTATGAACATATATAAGTAAATATCAATTAATAACCACAAATTTTAGTGTTTTGATCGTTAATATAATATGACAATAATCAATGATTAAATTTGCGAAATTCGTTTCTCTTTTTTCACAAAAAAAATAAAAAAATTGCAAAAATTGATTTGACAATAAAAAATTATTCACTCTCTCGCCCCCTATCAGTTGGAGCGATCAAAGTAATAAAGGTGCATGCAGTAATCTACAACATTTTGATTAAACTTCCTAAAATGTTGCTAAATTTTACTTAAGCATTATTGATTATTTATTTCCTCAAGGTTCTTTGTTTTGGTCATATTGGATTGTTTTAAACAATACACATAATCATTTAATATTTCCGGTAAAACATGCTTGCGTTTCATGTCTTATTTAAAATTTTAAACAGAGATTTACGTATCAAACATTGAATTTTGCGATTAACATACACCAATTTTTCTTTCCCTCAAAAAAAAAAAATACACCAATTTTTCTTTTATATTTTTAAAGTTGGAGTTTCCTTGACGTAGTTACTTGATTGTGCTTTTGTCTCAACTCATATTCTGCATAGCATAATTCTAACACAATTATGACATTTTTCGTCGTTTTGGCAATATTCTGTTACACCGTTGCCTAATTTCATTTACGTCTTAATCATGTCTTTTATTTTATACAAATCTTCTTTATCATGTTTACTAATTTAACATACATATTGATATTCCCCTTCAAAAGAAAAATTTAACATAGATATTCAAATATTTAGCTTTATTTTTGCAGTGCGCACATGGGGTAGTTGCATCTCTTTGGTTTGATAAGTCTTATATTATTATTTTTAAATGTAGTCTCTATCTCATTCTGTTTAATTTTTCTTTTATAAACGCATTAAGCAAATGTGAACCGTGCATGCTGAAAGGCATAAAGAATACTCTTATTAATTATTAAAATAAATTGATGAAATACAATAAAGTCAAATTTCATATGGGCCGTACTCGATGAAATACAATAGTCAAATTTCATATGGCCGTACATATGCGATCCACACCAACCGGGGATGTCACTAATTATAAAAAGTGTGGTGCTAACTAGTGCGTTGGAGTTAAAAGAGGAAATTTTAAGTTGAAAATAATACTTTTTAGACTTTTCAGACATTGACTACACAACTTCTAATGTATTGTTTCTATATTTGCTTCCTTAACTAGTGTCCCGGGGACACTGATTGACATTTCCCTTATAAAAAATATAATTTGAAAATTTATAATTAAGAGATTTGTACCTAAAAAAAAATAATATAATTTAGAGATATTTATTAGACTTTTTTATAAAAAAAAAAACAAGTAGACATACTTTGGGTTTGTTTACCGTATTGATAATCATTTTATTATAAATTCTGTAAGTACAACTCAATTGGTGGTAGCAAGGACGTTGATACACACCAGTAGAGTTCAAAGTCCTGATTCTTCACTTCATCACATTTAGGGTGTGTAAGTTTAGCCACGAAACTAGTTGATCAAATCATACATTATTACTTTAAAATGTACGGTCTCTATCTATTTCTGGTTAATTTTTCTTTTATAAACGTTAAGCAAATGTAAACCGTGCATGCTGAAAGGCACTAATGACTTTTTTTAGGGGATCATTAATGACCGATCACTTTTATAAATTGATGATGTATAGTAAAGTCAAATTTCATAACCCAAAATAATGTATGTCCATGGCCTCTTGAAAAGTCTTTGTGTTGAACATCTCATAACCCTTTATTAACCAAAAAAAATTATATAACGGAGTTTAAAATTGTTTATAAACAAAAATTCAGCCTCCGAAGATATTATGGAGATGAGAAGTGTATTAGGTTGGTCTCTTTAAAATATTTTGCGACATTGCCCAATCTTGCGCAAACATACTATCAATCACGAGATCTTGAGGATAAAACATGAGTTCAGGTACAACGGTATCAAAGTCCTGCTACATTGTAAGACCCGTTCTAAAAATACACCTTAAATATGGCAATAAGATCACTTGAATATGGTAATAAGACCACTCTATAACTACCGAAGGGACAAATTTATCGAAGGAATGATTTTTCGAAGGGACGGAAAGAAAGGGGGCTTAGAATTCTACCGAGTTGAAGAAGGAGAAGAGATAAAACTCAGAAATGGTTCGAGCTTTGGTGTACTTAGAAATGGGACCTGAGCACTCTTTGGCTAGTGCGAAAACCAAAATGGTAAGAAAAATTGATGGATCAGATCCCGTAATAAAAAAAATTAGTTAATCATTTTTCTCAAGTATTATAACTAGTAACAAACGGATAAAAAATTAGCTAGCCAAACTAATATTGTTTTTGTCTCATCTTCATATACTAGTTAATCGTTTTCCACAATGCAATAAAAAAAATCGTTTTCCGAAAGCAATTTACTGTCAACATAATACTGCTGATTTGTATATTTCACCAACTTGTCATGTTACTTGAATTGCTTGAATATTTCGAAGAGATTTCCGTTTATGTTTTCACATGTTTACTGTGAAAGTAATCACTGTGCTGATAGAATTGCTAATTAATCTTGGTTTTGATATTAATGAGATGGAATGGTGGGACTCCATTCCTACACTCCGTGAGGCCTTAAATGGGAATAGGCTCGGTCTTCCTGAGTTTATATTTTGCTAGTCATGTTCTTTTGTTGCTTATTTGCATTGCATTGCACTCTTTTTTTCTTCATAATGATTTTATCCTAACAGGTTTTTATGATAAGGTTTTTAATGAGACAATAGTAAAATATTAATTGGATTGTTACCCTAGGTATTGGTTTGGTCCCCAAACTCTTCTTTCATCATTTTATTTTATATTAATAAATATTTTAGAGTGTTACAAATGGTATTTGATAGTTTTAGGGTGCAACTTAGTTGGAATGTCAATGTTGCCATGTAATACTTTTGCATTCTTATTTTTACCTTAAAAAAAATTTAATAGGTAATCAGAAATCCACACCACAACTTCAACTCCACACTGTCCACGTGAGCTTAACTCACTTGATAAGGACTAAGGTATAATATATACATGAGCCGAGGGTCGAACTCTGAACACCCAATTTATTCACTCCACTCTAAAAAAACTTCAACTCCACACTAAAAACCGCCTATTTTCATGGAACGTCTAGTTAAATACATGTTGGACTATTGGTACATATATGTCTGGTCTACTATTTTAATTTTCAAAAGTCTCCATTTGAAAGGCAAATTATTCAACACAACTCACACAAGTCGAAATTGATCAATTAAAACTTAATAAAGGGCAAATTAATCAACACACAACTTACACAAGGGAAAACCCGCCTTTTTTTTGGCAAATTAATCAACACAACTTACGCAAGTGGAAATTGAGCAATTAAAACTTAAGATAAAGGGCAAATTAATTAACACAACTTAAACAAGGGAAAACACACCCTTTTTTTGGGCTAATTAATCAACACAACTTACACTAGTGGAAATTGAGCAGTTAAATAAAACTTAAGATAAAGGGCAAATTAAACAGCACAACTTACACAATAGAAAACACACCTTTTTTTTGGCAAACTAAATCAACACAACTTACACAACTGGAAATTGAGCAATTAAAACTTAAGATAAAGGGCAGATTAAACAACACAACTTACACAAGGGAAAACACACTTTTTTTTCTTTGGCAAATTAATCAACACAACTTTGTTAGCCTTCGACAGACTCAATTATATGCAGTCAATAAAGGTTGACTTGTCATTCCAAGGAAAAAGATGTTATTTTCAACATTGAAGAGTTTGTCGAAATTATGCTAAAAAAGAAGTGTTTCGACAGTGTCAAAGACTTGGCAGAATTAAGAAAGTTGAAGGATGATACATTCGACAAGTAGAAGTTTCAACACTGATAAATGATAAGATCAAGTAACTGTTGTCGAAGGAAGAAGATTCAAATTCAAAATCAGAAGGTCCTCTCGTTGAAAGACGTTGGTAGCAGTTATAGTTTAGATGAGATTGTACAATTATGTTTCTTAGTATAAATAAGAGTTTTTTATGAGGAAAACGGGGTCACAAATCACATCCAAGAACTTAGAAACTCATTAAATAATTAGAGAATAACCGGTTGTAGTAGGTAAACTGCATAGGTCCACCAATGGACCTTTATTTTTTGGGTCCATATTAAGGGCTCCCCCAAAAACAAGTCAACAATTTTGGGCAAAAACAAAACAAGAATTTCAATTAGGTTAAACAATATCCTTAGATCTAGTAGAGAACAACACAGTGATCACACCAATTTTCGATTCATGATTATTGGAATCGTATTTGCAACATGAAATAATGATACTTAATAAAAATTCACTACAATAGCATAAATTTAAACATTAAAATTTCAACAACAAACATAATTCTCACATAATCACATAACGATCAACAGTAACAAATAATTCAAAACAAAAAAAAAGGAAAAGCAACAGGTAGGTAGATAAGCAATTGAGCAACGAAAATCAATGAAATTGAAAAAGGAACAGATAGAGATAAAGAAGAAAACTGACTTGGTTGCGGTGGCCGGAGAAGAAGAACACCTCAATCAAGCTCTGCGGCGAGAAGACACTGAAACCCTACTTTTTGCTTTATGCTTTCTCTTATTGGAAATTTTACCGTATACCCTTGCGTTCGTACTTTCACCCTTACAATTTATAAAAATTCCAATAATACCCTTTTTCATTTAACTTTTTTTTACACTTTGTTTTCCACCCTCAATTGCAACATTTTTTAATTCTGCATAAAAAGGATTTAACGAAAATGCGTTTTGTGGAAACATTTTGTGAACCATATATGAATTGCGAAACTAATACAGATGAAAAGGCAAAGAAAAATCGAACCAAATCTGAAACGGAATACTCACTGTGGCGAAAAGGTGATGATTTGAATCCAACTAGAAAAATAGAACGTGATAAACGCAATTAGGAAACGATCTGAAGATTACTCGATTTGAATAGGAACTGCAGATTACAACTGGAGATTACTCGATTTCCGGTAGTTTTGCATTGGGAGAGGGTGAACCGGTAAATTTTTGTAAAAAATTGTTGTTTTAACTTTTATAAAAAGGTTAAAATAGGCAACTCAAGTAAAATGTAGGGGTGATGGAATAGATGTAGGGGTATATGGTAAAATTTTCTCTCTTATTTATTTAATTTTTTAAAACCCTAAACAAATTCATGGGTTGGCCCAATAATGTTGTCAACTATCTACCACAACCTGAAAATTATACTCATACCCCCTAATTATACACCTACCCCCTCAAACACATTAACTTTCGAAAATACCCTAAATTCCTACAAATTTAAAAAAATATTCAAAAACTATATGGCCCAAATGAACCTTTCTGGCACATGATCACGACATATCATCATCACCATGTTCAAAGCCCAGCCTCAGCTCCACGACCAAGTAGTGATGTTGCTTCTTTTGGTTCAGTCCGTAGTGTCTCTTTGTTGCCTACCATTTGAGTATGCATGCATAACACACACATGTGCTTATGTTTGGGAAGAAGAGGAAGCTAAGAAGAGATGAGGAAGTAGTTTTATTGCTCAACTTTTTTTAGATAATATTGTTCAATATGTCTTTATGTTTGGTTTTGTGCTTCTAATATCCTGTTATAAATATTGTTCAATTATACTTGTAGCAACAAAAAGAGGTTTTGTATTCCGCTATATTCTTTAAAAAAAAAAAGGTATCCCATTATATTATGTGGGTTTTATGGTAGTTATATTATATATATGTTTCCTTAAAAAAAAATATATATATTATGTGGTTTGGATAAAACAATATATTTTGATCAAGCTTTTTTTTTTAAAAAAGAAAAAGGGCTTACTTGCATACAAGTTGAAGACAATCCTTGCTAGAACCAAGAAATAAGCTTTATGTCTTCCGCATTCTTCGACATCTCCATAGTGAAATGAAAATGCATATTAAGGGCATTTTCTTCTTTTTCATGCCATATTCATACACGTGGTTTCAAAATTTCAAACATCTTGTATAAATATTCATACAAGATCTTTAGATTTTTGAGACTTTTGATAATTTTTTTTTTTACAAAAACTTACTTTTATTTTCTGAATCTTTGAGCATCTGGGATGGTATTTACAAAAACGTAGATAAATGTTTTAATTTATTCAAATCAATGGTATTTTGAAAAGTTCTGGGGAAGGGGAACAAACTATGTCGTTTTTGCATCTAGGCTAAGCCTATTATTAACAAAAAAAAAGTGCATAAATTTTCATTAATAAAGTGCATAGAAATATATCATTTTTTTAGGCTTAATTACACTTTTGGTCCTCGTATTTTCACCAACTCACGAAACTGGTTCTCTCATTTCAAAACTGAACTAAATTGCCACTATACTACCATTATTTTTGCAATTTTAGTCCTTTCCCCCATTTTGCCCTCCAAAAACGCTGATATTTTGGTCATTTCCTCCATGTTACATACAAAAATTCTACTTTATTCAACACAATAACCAAAATATCAGCGTTTTTGGAGGCAAAATGGGGGAAAGGACCAAAATATCAGCGTTTTTGGAGGGCAAAATGGGGAAAAGGACCAATTTAGTTCGGTTTTGAAATAAGAGGACCAGTTTCGTGAGTTGGTGAAAATATGAGGACCAAAAGTGTAATTAAGTCTTTTTTTTAAATAGATATTTTATTTAGTTATTTTGAATTTATCGTGGTTTTACGATTTTGGTCCATATTCTTTTAAGCAACTATGACCCATTATATTTTTCTCGTTTGTAATTTGGTAGTCTCTTCCAATTTTTTCAACATTTGCTAAGTTGACATCATTTATTTATTTGACACCAAATTCTTATATCCAACATAACTTTTCTTTACGATTAAAAACAAAAAAACACCAAAAATTAGCTCAGCGAAAGTGAGGAAAAGTTGGAAGGTGAACTACCAAATCACAAGTGAAAAAGATGGAGGCTAAAATCGCTAAAAAAAAGTTCAAAAGTGAAATTTAATCTAATTTATTTATTGGAATTTTATGATCAAGCATATATGTTAGATTAAACTTTATTTTTAAAGAATAAATATTTTCAATAATAATTTTGTTATATTTAATTTTTTTAAAACTTCAAATGTTTTTACAATATATTTTTCTCTTAGTAGATTAATTTGTTCGTTATTGTTGACTCTTTACGGTTTTTTTTTGTTGTCGTTGGTCTAGTGACCAACTATACTCAAATAAACATACATGGAAAAGGGGAAGTATGAAGACCTTGAATCGAACCAAGACACCCACATAAAATATCATCATTTTCAAACCACTAGGTTGTAAACAAATACAATCTTTATGGATATCAAAGTATTTAAAAAATTTACAAAAATTTATGGAAATAATACAATATAAATTTTCATTCCAACGATCGATTTTGTAAAATATTTAACCAGAAAAACATTATTAAACAATGTAATATTACACCGGTGTAATTCAATCTCTTTAGTGTATGATCCCTGAATATATTATAGGGACCAAAACCAAAAACAAAAAGGTACAGAGGGACAAAATTAAAAACCCCTAAATAACAAAATTTGAAATTTAGGTGGCATTCCAGATGATCTCTGACTATATTACAAGGACCAAAACCAAAAATGAAAAGTTACAGAGGGACGAAATTAAAAATCACGAAGTTACAAAAAATGAAATTAAAAACCTTCGTCGTTTCCATCTTCTTCCTCTCTCTCAGTCATATTATTCTTCTTCTGCGCCCCTGAAATCACATGCCCTGCTAACAATGTCTTCGTTGTCCATTAAGTCTTTTTCTCCAATTGAATTCCACAACTTATACAACATCATACAAAATCGAGAACAAGCTTCCTTTCTCTATGTATTGATAGATCAAAAACATGATTCTTTTGTGCAAGCAGAATCCATAAAGCTTAACAATATTTATGTGCTTTATTTATGATAATATTCTCACTTCATTTCTGAAACTCGCATCAAAAGATGGCACTCTGCTTCATGGTTGTGAAGTTTCTTTAAGGCGACAACGTTGCCACATGGTAATTGAGTCTTTTATAGACTTCCATATGCTCTTGCCCCAATGCAATATCTAATGTCAAAGTGTTGTGTTGCTTTAATAATGTCAACATATGCTATTTTTCCACCATAATTCCATATGCAAAACATATTCTCATTCTTTTCTTACATTGTGAGGTGGTCTCAAAAGTATGGCTAAAGGTGTTTAATTGGTTGCAATTTCATTTCATTACACCTCCGAATTTGTTTTTGCATCTTGATTGTTGGTTAAAGGAGGCGACATCCAAAAAACTAACAAAAGTTTTTTGGTTGATTTGGCATGCTGTAATTTGGAGGATTTGGAAAGAGAGGAATGATAGGATTTTCAATGATTGTGTCAAGGAGGTTGATGAAATTGTGGATTCTATCAAGGTTTTATCTTGGTATTGGAGTCTTAATAGATTGAAGATTGGTGCTTCCATGTATTATGAGTGGTGTTGGAACCCTAGAGATTGTTTGTCTAGGTAAGTGGTGGCTCTTGTGGTTTTGTTTTTTACTGGGGCAGCTGTTCTGTTTTAAAGGGGTAGTTGTTTTTTGTCTGTAATAGGAGTGTTTTGGTGTTTTTTGCATTTGCTGGTTTACGTTGTAGGCCAGGCGTTTTTGTGTTATTTTTTCAGCTTTAGGAGCTTTACTGTTTTGCTTCCTTTGGTTTTGCCTTTTGCTTTTGGCTGGGCTTTGTATCTCGGTGCCCCTTTCCTGCTCGTCTTGAGTGGATAGGGCTGTTATAAATAAATTCTAGCAGTTCAATAAAAAAAGCAGAAAGCTCACATTCATCAATATAATTGTGAATGACTTCTTGTGCAAGAGAACAAGATTAATTTATGGAATGATTATTGACTTAACTTTTCTATCGTTGATCATCTTGATATTCCGGACGGCAAGTATCATTTGCTTCAAGCCATTATGATGGATTTCATTAGGAATAATGAATGGTATATTCATCATTTCATTATTTTCAATTATCGTGATATTGTTACTATTTTGTAGGATGTTCGTATTTCTAATTTTAAGACGGATGACAAGCTAGTTTGAAAAGACACTAAGTTTGGCCCAGTTTTTTATTAACTTACCTTCTCCTTAACGGTAAAATTTGGGCCAAACACATTTTTGTAAAAGCTTTAACTATATTAAGTAGCTTAGTTCTAATGAATAAAACCAAAGAAGAAGGACTTTAACCAAAAGTTAGTTCTTGCAGCTTATTTTCAAATACACAGAGCTTTTTCTTATGTACCACTCTTCGACTCCAGCCGCCAACAAAACTCTTTTTTATTTTCTCTTTTTATTGGCAAGTCCGTAAGTTTTTTTTTAAAAAATAAAATAATACAATTTATTTTATGAATTCAGTGATTGAATACATCATTATTTCTTTCACAAAAAAAAACATCATTCTTATATTATATTTTTTATATTAATATTCAAATTGACCTGGAACACATCACACATGCATATTTTTACATTCTTCCAGAAAAAAAAATCCACATTGGTTGTAATTTATTTTAGTTTTTTTTATTCAAATTTCTTTACGTTGTAGCCAATAGTATTTTTTTCCATTTTTTTCTTTTATACTATATGAATCATGGTCCAAGTCGAACAATAGTTTAAACATAAATACCTTTTGCTTATATACTTTGTCAGATTATTAAATCATATTGAAATAATATAGTTCTCTTAATTTATTATTTTAAATGATATTATTTATATCATGAAAAATTTCCTTAATATATTCATTTATATTTATCAATAGTAAAATATGACTTTATACAAATATTTTATCAAACAATTTTCCTTAAAAATATATTTTAAGCTGAATACAAAATAGTAATAGTAACCAAACAACTTTATCTGTAAAGCTCTTATTTTTTGTTTTAAGCTTAATGTAGCTTTTAAAGTTGAAAAAAGTTAGGCCAAATGGTACCTAATAACAATGAGCTTTGCTTTCGAGAGAATTATCTTTTTCTAAAACCTTCCCTTACGGCCTGTTTGTTTTGACAGAGTTAGAGGCGAGAGAGATAGAGACGAGAGAAAGAGGAAAGAGAGAACACATTTCCATAGTTTGGAACATCAAAGAAATAGGTGCGAGAGACCAAATATATGTGGGTCCCATAGCGGTTTGTTCTTCTCTCATAAACAGCGAAGAAATGGAAAAGGAAGCTTCACTCTTATAGCTTCCTATTTCGTCAAATTCCTACTCCATTTTTCATCTTACAATTAACCTTAGTTGTTGCAGCCACCCACATATTTGTCTTTTTTCTCAAGCCCTTTCGCCAGCTGCGTGTCATAGCCGAAATTCTGGTTAGTTGTTTTCTTTTCAAACACAAAAAACTGTGATCATCTCATAATGCTGATAGATGTAGTATAATAGGTTTTTTTTTGTGGGTCACAATTTTATGTTCTGATAATTTGTTTATCTTCTGAGTCAATTTTTTGTGGGTCATTTTTTGTTTATCTTCTGGGATAATTGTAATTGTTTGTTAGCTGTCTTGTCCTGGTCTGTTGATTTAGGTTGATATGCATTAAACTGGTTGATTTGCATTAAAATTCATGAAACATGAACCATAACAATAACCTTATGGTTCCTCTTAGGCTGAGATTTCTGCTCAGTTTTCTTTGGTGCTACCTTAGAAGCTCTAGCTTTGGGAGTAGTCCCACTAGTTTTGGCAGCAGGCTCTTTCTTGACCTGCCCTGATGGTTGAGAGCTACCAGATTTCTCAGTTGGTTTCTCAGCTTTGAGTGATGCCATTTTATACACTACTTCTAAGGATAGTTTTCTAGCTTCAATGTTAATTATAGCATTACAAGATACATCCATTTATAGCTCAATTTTAGCATTATGATATACCATCAATTCAACAAAATAGGATATTATATAAGAGTTTCAATTAGGCATTTTAACTTTGCTAAGGAATACATAAGTTCATTTTGTAGCGTGCACTGAATAATAGCCTTAAACTTTTGATTTGCATTAAACTTTTCTGGCATAGGAAAGGCTTGCTTTTTATTCTTTTTGGTAATTGTAAAAAACCAAAAGCCTAAGCCATCCAACTTGCTAACTTTGAGGTTTTATTACTGCATAATGTTTTAAGATTTTAGATACTCACTTTGCTTAGATACTATGATTGATTTTATGTACTGACTCATGAGGCACAAAGATAAAGAAGCTTTTGTAAACACTTAAATTGCATCCATCATAGTTAGTCATCCTAGTACTTAAAAAATGAAAATCACTTCAAAAGTTGTTGAATTGAATGTAATGTTAACATGACACATAATGTCCCATATTACATGCATGGTCTTTTCAATGCTCTTGAAAAAGAGCTTGAAATGTTAGACATCCATTCCAGTTTGAGGGGAGATGTTAACTGATAGTCTAGTAGATTTTTCACCTACTACTGTTTTATGTAAGGACATTCTTCTGGGTTTCTACTACATTACTTTTAGTTTGCATCTTATGTTGTATCTGCTTTCCATATGTTTTGTATATTGTTTTGCTATTGATTTGCATCTGTTTTATTTTTGTTGTGTTATTATTAGTTTGCTACTGGTTTTGTATCATGTGGGGCTACTGACTTTCTTCGGGCTGTTCTACTAATTTGCATTTGTTTTAGTTTTGGTGTGCTATTAGTTTCCTGCTGGTTTTGTATCTACTTGAAATGCTATTTACATTCAATCCCAGGAAAAATATGCTTAACATCTGACTTGTGGTCGGCGATAAATACAGACCAATATATGATCTTGACTGCCCATTTTATTAATAGGAGGTGGGAGTTAGAGAAAAAAGTGTTAGCTTTTTTTCACTTTCCACCACCTCATACTGGGGTTAATTTGGCCGAGAAGTTAGTAAGTCTCGTAAAGGATTGGGGCATTGAGAAAAAAATCTTCACACTTACTCTGGATAATGCATCTAATAATGATGCAATGGTAAATATTTTGAAGAAACATCCATCATTTGGATCTTCTCTTATGGCTGGTGGGGTATATTTTCATGTTCGATGTGGGGCACATGTTTTAAACTTGATTGTTCATGAGGGTATAAAGGTTATCGAAGGTTCTTTGGATAAAATTAGATTGTGTGTGAAATATATAAGAGGCTCAGAGGCAAGAAAGTTAAAGTTCAAAAGTTGTTTAGACCAACTCTCGGATGTAAGTTCTAAGCAACTTCGTCAAGACATGCCTATTAGATGGAATTCCACTTATTTGATGCTTGAGAGTCTGTTGGTTTAAGGGACGCATTTACCCTCCTACAAGACTTTGATCCTCACTTTGAGAGTTTATCGGATAGGGAGTGGAATGAGGCAAAAACAATTGCAGAGTTTTTGAAGCCATTTTATGACATCACAACTTTATTCTCAGGTAGCAATTATCCAGCTGCAAACCTCTATTTTAGTGTTGTATGGAGAATTCATATGAAACTCAAGGAAGTTGCATGTGTTTATCATGATGAGTCTGGAAATCAAGATAAAATATGTTGCATGGCCAAAAGCATGAAGACCAAATTTGACAAATACTGGAGCTGTTACAGTGTTATTCTTTCTTTTGCGGTCATCTTAGATCCTAGATATAAGTTACAGTTCGTTGAATACTGCTATGTGAAGTTGTTTGGTAATGATGGAGTGAAAATTGCAAATGAGGTTCTTGATAAGATGAAACTTTTTTTTCAAGAATATCTCATGTCCTCTAATGAGCTAAGTGTTTCATCTTCACAAAGGTCTGTTAGAGGTAGTCCAATCATTCCTTCAAGTGAATTAGAAGTTTTAGTAATTATCAAAGTAAATTGTGTGGACCTTCAAGAAAAGAGACCGATTTGCAAACTTATTTGGATGAAGAGAGACTTGATCATAATCAATATGTTAACTTGGATGTTCTTGAATATTGGAAAGCGAATGAGGGTAAATACCCCGAAGTTTCTAAGATGGCACGTGATATTTTGAGCATCCCAATTACTAAAGTGGCATTAGAGTCCTCATTCAGTATAGGTGGACGGATACTTGACAAATACAGAAGTGTTCTTTTGCCAGATAATGTTGAAGCATTATTGTGTGCACATGATTGGCTTTGTGGAAATCCTGGTTAGTATCTACCAATTTGCTATTTATAATCTTTTCATTTAACATGTGTCTTTTTTAATTCAGTGTGTTCTCTTTTGTAGCTGGAATATCTCATGATGGTCCGCAATTTGTTGAGGAACTGTCAAGCTTCTCTTATATGCATTTAACATGAAGCATTATTGTGCACACATGATTGGCTTTGTGGAACTCCTGGTTAGTATCTACCAACTTGCTATTTATAATATTTTCATTTAACATGTACTTTAAATTGGTCTTTTGTTATCTATGGTGTCTTGCTGTGTATGATAAGGCAATTTGGACCTTATGTCATTTTGGCTTGATTTAGATTGGTAGAAATAAAAGATGGTAGGTTAGTAATATACTTTTTGAAAAATTATAAATATATAGCACAATACAATTCAAGCACATTGCTGCAAAAATGTCCATTTTCTGGTATCTGCTTGTGTACTTCTATTTGAGTATTAAAATGACTTCAAAGTTTTAGCTTCATTTGGTTTTACGTGTCTATTCTCTAGTCTCAGTTCATTTTACCTCACCTATTGGGGAAAATATACCATTTTACTACAAAAAGTGAAGGATTTTCTCTTGCAGTAAGAACATTAATATCCATTAATAGATTGCTCAGTTGCAGAAAGAAAACATTGTTAAAATGGCTGCATTTAAAAATCAAATTGTCAATTAGACTACAGAGGTTTTTGTGGCTAACCACACTTCCATGATTGATTTCATTGTCTTAGAAAAGATGACTGCATTTGTTGTTATCATGCAGAGATATGTGTTTGAATTGTATTCCACATACATGTATATGTACTGACCTCCTATGTGTTGATTGTTGAATTTTTTTTCATTCTTATACAGGTGAATCTAATGAAGAGTGCAAGGAGCAGTCTATTGATGATCCACTAAGTTAGGGACTTTTTTTTTTGAAAGAAATTTGGGGACTTATTTATTAGTTTATGCTTAGATAAGTTAGACTTTAATATTGACCTTTTTATAAGATTAATGGATTAATGTATGACATTGTTTATTTTGACATCAGAGCTTGTTTTGGTCCCACAATTTAGTCCTAGTGACTTGTTTAAGTACATTGGTCTATTTGGAAGGGAATTATGTAGTTCAGTTTACACTCCTTGTTTATTTTCTTATATATATCTCCAATTTGTTAATGAAAACCATATTTTCTTGGTGAAATTAACCAAGATTCGCATTGTGTTATCTCGTGGAAACACCATCTTGGTCATTGTTCTAATCAAGGAACATCGTTATAACATGGAGAGAGAGAGAGAGAGAGAGAGAGAGAGAGAGAGAGAGAGATTTTAGAGAGAGAGAGAGAGAGAGATTTTAGAGAAAGAGAGAGAGATTTTAAAAAAAAATTGTTCAGAATTTTAAAAAAGAAAAAAAAATTGTTCAGAATATTTTTTTTAAAAAAATTTATGTTAATTATTTTAAGAATAAAAAAATAATTTAACAAAAATAATTTAAAAATATATGGATCGGATGGATAATCCATCCATTAAAATCTAGTAATTGATGGATTTGATGGACTTTATTCTTAATGGATGGATTGGATGGTTTTTTATAACAAAACAAAATAGTGGATTGTAATGGACTAATGGACTTTTTTGATCCATCCATTAGGATCCAAAATCCATATCCATCCAATCCATCCATTTTGCCACCTCTAACTTTTACCATCCTTTTTTTGCAAACTGTGCAACGGTGAATGAATTTTGAGGTGACAATTAATCACCTTTCCTTGAATCCGTATTGCATATAGAGGAAGGGAAAGTGATTATGCCACAGTACTGGGTAGTGTTTTTTTTTTTGTTAAATAGGTAGTCATTATTTTTAAAGGTGGTTATTGTTTTTAAGTAATAATATCACCATCAAATTAATTGTATTAATAATTATGGAACATTCTTAAAAATAAAATAAAATTATGGAACAGAATGTGTACGCTGGTGTTATTTTATTAGATAGAAAGGTAAACAAGCAATGGAAATGGACTTGTGAGGAGTTAACTAAATTAATTTATTTTTTTACAAGAACTTATTTAAGCCCTGTCAAAAAAACTAAATTTATTAATTAATTAATCTAATCAACTAAATTATGTTAATTTGTAGTTCAGTAAATTAATTAAATGAATTCACATACATAATGTAATTATATGTTGATTGAAGGATTTTTTAATTTGGTGTTAAGCAAAAAATGATTTTTAATTTGGGGCATTTTAGTACTTTCAAAAGTAATCAACACTTCTATCTTTTCTATTTTTTCTATATTTCTCTTCTACTAAACAATACATCAAATCTACTCTATTTCTCACATATTTCTCTCTTCTCTAACTCTCTCACTTATTTCTCTCTTCACAAACAAACAAAGCCTTAATCAGGTTTATAGGGAGAATCTTATCTCGGGCCCCACACTCAACCTTCTAAATTTCTTTTGAATTGGAGGCTTTATCACAAAGAAGTTCCTACATATGAGAATTTGTATGGTAGAGGTTGCGATAACGTTTCTGAGTGTAACTTATGTGGCAAGGCAATAGAGACTAGTCAACATCTTTTCGAAAAAATATTTGGACATGGCTTACTTCTACTCTTAACATTGTTATTGAAACTTCTTTTATTGATGCTGATCTGAATATATGTAAAATATCTTGGTCTCCTCAATGCAAAATTGTTATTATTGATGCTATTATCAACTTAATTGATGTGATTTGGTTATGTAGAAATAAAAGAGGTTTAAAATCGGCCTCAAAAGGAAGCCTCTAAAGGAAGCCCTTAATGCTATTATCAACTTAGCTAAGCATGGAAACTACTCTAAAGGAAGCCCTTTCTTAGCTAAGCATGAACTTGTGATTCTTAAGACTTTTTTTTTTTTAGTCCATGCTCCTCAGATTAAAGAGGTTTTATGACACCCTCCTATTTTCTCTTGGATCAAAACAACATTGACGGTACGTCAATAGGTTGCCTTGGACCACCCGCTTGTGGTGGTATTTTGAGGGATAACAATATTGCGGCAATGGGTTGTTTTGCTCAAACTTTAAACATATCTACTACTTTCTCTACAAAGCTCACTAGGGTTATGTATACAATTGAGATAACTTCAAAAAATGCTTGGAAACAAACTCTTAGTTGGCTACTTTTACTTTCAAGAATCAAGTTCTTGTTACTTTTGTTACTTGGTGGTTAAGAAATAGATGGATGAATTGTGTTGAGTTAACTAAGAATATGCAAACATCTTCAAAGCAAAGAAGAAAATCATTGTGCAGGCTATATTGCTTCCTTGGTGCTCCAAAACAATGGTTTTGTTTGGTGGGACTTTATCCATTCTTGTTTTGGAGTACAGAGGAACCAACTAAGAGTTTTTTTTACAACTTAATTGTTACAAGAAACTATGCTGCTTTTATCATAAAAAAAATATAAAAGAATATGCAGCAAATAAATTTGTGGTAAAAACAAGATAATTAACAAATTATCGAACTCAACATCATACTTAATAGCAAAATAAGAAAAGTCGTCAACATAAAACAAATCCACAACATAAAACAAATTCTAAAATAAATCCAAAAAATCAAAATAAATCTAAAAGGATAAAATAAGTCTAAAAAAACGAGTTAAGCGGACCGGCCCGTCTTGCACCGTGTCCGCCCCGTTTTTTCAACGAGTTAAACATGATAAATTAACTATAGAAAGCGAGTTCAAAACATCGACTCAGCTTGTCAAAAATAGCGTGCTAAATGGACCGTCGGGTTTGACCCGTTTTGTCACCCCTACCTGCAAATGATTCATACACATGTATTATATTTTTGTTCAAAATTTTACGTAGAAGATATTCAACACAACACTAATGAAAGACTGTATTCAAAGATTTTTTTAAAGGACCGGCTTATAAGAAATTGACTAGTGAAAAATATGTATCTCGTGTACAATTTATACGATAAATTATAATTAGTGTATTGTAAGTTTGTTCAAATTTTTATTTAAATGATAATGAGAAAATACAATACTAATGAAATTCATATATCATCTTTATTTAAGTTTGTTCAAATTTTTATTTAAATTGATTAGTTGAAAACCATCTTCTAACTAGTTGATCGATGATTTTTTTTTCGTATATGATTTATACATTTGAATAAATTTGTTCAATTTTTAAAAATCATAGTAATAATGAAATATATATTTCTCTTTTAACTAATTGATTAATGAAAGACCTTCTGCCAATCAATTGATGAATGAAAATAATTATCCAGTATATAGTTTATACCTTAAATTATACATAATTAGTCTAATATAATTTTGTTCAAATTTTTCATTTAAAAGACATTGAAAACACAATACTATTCTTCTTATATATAATTTTATTGTAATAGTAGTAATTTTGTTTTAGGGGCGTAATAAATAGTTTTATATTTAGTGACTATATTTGATTTGATTTTTCTAATTGGACGTGTTTTTCGTAGGTCAAGGATAAAGGTTTAGGATGAGGACTGTGAGAGGTGAAATTAGGTTGCACGACCCAGCATGGAGCCCACACGGTGGAAATACATCATTATTATGTGAAGACAATGCCATCATTTGCACGTGTTTATGGACCATACACATTACAATCACACGAACTAACACAGCACCAACAAAATTAGTATATCATGGCTTTTAATCATGATGTATAGTATTTTTTGGCAATGAAAAGAAAACTAGCATGGTTAAATTTGGAAGCAAATGACAGTTGTTGTGAAACAGGTTGCTCATATTCCTATAAAAAAGAAGTTTGCTCATAAAAGAATTGATATGTTAATCATCTTTGAACAATTATCTAGAGTTTAATTACATGACTTTGTTAAAGGTAGTGCGATTAAATTAAATAATTGAGTTTAAGTGATTAATGAGCCTCCATATTATGAATTTGAGTTTAACTTTTTGTGAGAACAATTTTTGACTAACATTTATTATTCCTTGTCATTGTCAAACTCTGGATTATTAGGGTTTTCCTTTCTCTTAAAAACTAAAGGGTCAACAAAAAAAAGTAAGCATGATTATTTTTTTGGAAAATGCTAACGAGCTTCTTGATACATTCTTTCGGTTATTTAAATGATAATTTTTTATAAAAATTTGTATAATCAATGCATTATAATTTGAAATATTTGACTTTTTTGTAATTTTTTATTTTAAAATCCTTAAAGAGTGTCACACAACACTCGTTAGCAAAATCTTTATTGATTTATCACCGCAATTGGTTTATATATAAAATTAAGTTGCTTAAAAATGGAATGATGTTGACAAGGCGTGGCCATAGACGAGGCCAAATTATATTTTGCAAGGTTCTAGTATGATATGGATAATAAATTTTAGAGCTAAATATGATATATATTTAAATAAGTAATTTGATTTACGGTACATTTTTTTTGACAAGATTTACGGTAAATTTTATTATTATGATATGGATAATATATTTTTTTACTGTAATAATCTATGTATCATTTTTTAGTTAAATAGACTTCTAAAAAAATTTAATTTTTTTATTTAAAAAATATACATAGTTTGATCAACGTTAGGCTTATGTTGGTTAGTTTAGTCTATTTCTACATCTAATTGTCCGGATGCTCACGAGTCCGAGTTGATACAATCAACCTAATAAATAAATATAATTCAAGTATTAGATTTGATTTTTTTTTGTGTGTGCAATTTTTAGTCCAACTAAAATCAACTTGACCAAGCTTAAGAAAGTTTGGTTTGAGTTAATCATGATCCCAAACCCATGAATCCGACCAGTTGCAATTAACTTTTTTTTTTTTACATGTGAAGTTGTTTAGGCTGGTGAAGAGGCTGTTGGTGATGGGAGAGAGACATCACAAATACAATATATAAGTACTGTGATACTACTACTGTCAAGTTCTATTCACAAATATTCAAATGATAATAATCTTAGACTCATTCCGGTTTTTTTTTTTTTTTAAGTAGACTAGTGGCTAGAATTCATCTTATATGTTTTTTTTTGTTTTTTATCTTGAAATTTTTAAAAACCAAAATCAATATTAGTTTTGAGTTTTAAAATTTTAAAATACAAAAACCAGTTTTAATTTTACGTTTTTGAAGTGTCTCATTACCTTGTCATTTTCGCATGTTCAATGCATACACGGACAATATGTCTATAGACCAGTTAATGTTAATAGACCATATCGTATTCTAATTCTAAAAAATTTCACGTATACATATCATATGCACCCCTAATGTATATACGGGCTTCATGCTTATTTAGATTAGTCCGGATTTGACAAGAAAAGTAGACTTTTTTTTTTTACCTAAATTAAATAGAAAAATTAAATTTAATTGGATCGAATGACGATAGACAATTATACAATTTTTTTTTTACAAGGAAATACAATTATACATGTCTACTTGTTTTCAAGGACATCATATATAAAATTTATCTATCGGTGAAAATAAAAGAACGACAAAGAAAGATGTCATTTAATTTGTGCTTATTATTATTTGATGGGCAAGTAACTTTTGATCTTTAAATTTATCCCTCATTTTGCTTGGAAGCCTTTTTAGCTTGGAATATAATGAAAAGGGACTGTTGATACTAATAACATTCCTGATTGCTTTATATAATGACAAAGAAAATGAAATGTGGGCAACATCATTGTTTGGATGGAAATTTTGTCACAACTAGACATCTTTATAATATAGTTCACTAATTAACTCACGACTTTATGTTATACAATGTTAATTTTCCTTTTCTTTTCATTTTTTCTCTAGAAAGAAAAAGTTGAGGGCATGATCACATTTGGCATGAAATATTTGTCACTTCATGTAAGGGAAAAGTCAATGTACAATGCGGGGAAAAAAGGGTTTTGTAAATGGATGACAGTGGCAAAATACGATCCTTTTCAGTTTTTCCTGTAAAAACTTTTTCACTCTTATATTCCTTATTTGCCTTTTTCTTCTTTTTACTTTCTTTTACTTAATTTTAAGGAATTTTTCTTTCCTGAGTTTGGTTGATCATTTCAAAGGGGTCCAACTTTACCGTGGTGGCTATTAAGGATATTTATAGAAAAATCATTGTCTCTAAATTTGCATATAGATTTTTTTCATGAGAATTCTTTAGATTTTTTGGGATGTGGAGAGTACCTGCTGATTCTTTCTATGAAACCCACCTTGAATGCACCGATGTTCCCAAGTCTAGATTTAGGATCAAGGTAAGTTTTTAATCCATATGCATCATATATATGTTAAGAGTTTCGCATTTAGTGAGATATAGTCCGATAACGTGTTTATAAGTGGTGGACGGTTTCTATTGACAAAATACATGCAAGTTTAGTAATATGTTTGCATGGATGTATTGGATTGAAGAAAATATATGTTTTTTTATGAACAATGTATATGTAAGAATGATGGGTTATTATTTATATTTTAAATGGAACCTTTATAGAGGGTGAACAATGGTTCTCATCATGATGATGGTGTTTTATCATAATTAATAGAAATATCTATGTTGTGCTATGTATCTTTGGCTTGTAATGAGTTTTGAATTGATTGAATGGATGCCATTGAGTTTTACATTTGATCAATGAAGCCCATTTGTGCATACAAGAATCCACTATTAGAAGTTACAATATGTATACACAACCATACAAGTTTGTGATAGAACTTGATAAATATAATTCTTGTCATATTTATATCTTATGCAAAATTAAAAACCATATCACATACACTAATTAGTTTCTCTGTACCTTAATGCAACAATTGTATGCATTTAGCTGAAAAATTCGAGATTCCTTTAGATTTTCGGTCTTTGAAACATTAATATATAATGTTCATTAAATTTGAACTAGTTTTTGTTGTTCTGCAGGCTGGTAAAACACTAAGTGAAAGAAGGTGGAGTGATGCATTTTCACCGGAAGGGTATTTGGATATAGGCAGGACTCTAAGCCGAATCCACCATGGGGTAATTGCATTTTCAATCATAAAATTCTGCTTTCATATGTTTCAAGAAATAAAGTTTGCTCTTTCTCCCATACTTCATTTACATGTTAATTAGGTTCATAAAGAAACTTTATCTTTTGAATAAAAGTTGGTGTTATAAAGTTATCTTGTGATAGAAGATAGCTTAGTTTGTATCATGAAATTCTACGTAATTCGTCTTACATTACCGAAATTTCCAAACCAGGGAATCCATCCATCAATTAGAGGAGAAGTTTGGGAATTTCTACTCGGTTGCTATGAACCCACGAGTACATTCGAGGAAAGAGATGAGATAAGGCTGCGCCGAAGGTAATCATTTTTCCTTTCATAAGCTCCTAATTACTGTCACATTCTACTCTGCACCTTAAGATTGTTGTGTTTTACATTATAAATTTAATTGATCGTTAATTAGTTTGTTGTATAACTTCTTTCTACATTTTCAGGACGCAATATGTTGAATGGAAGGAAGAATGTCGCCAACTGTTTCCTCTTGTAGGAAGTGGTAGATTTATCACAGCACCTGTAGTTACCGACGATGGTATACCGATTCAAGATCCATCTGTTATGTTAGAAAATAATCTAGAAAAGGGAGTGATTGTACCTCCTCAGGAAGTAGGTGCTCCAAACCCTAATAATGCAGCAAAGAAGGTGACAGGCAAAAAAGTAATTCAATGGATGTTAACTCTACATCAAATAGGTTTGTGAAATATTTTTTGGTTCTCAATGCACTAAAATATGTATACTATTAGATGTTTTTCACATGAAGAAATGTAAAATTCTATCATTATAAAATAATTCACATGGTGAATTATCTTATTATCTTTTTCTGATATAAATAGATTTCAGGTCTTGACATGATTCGTACCGATAGGACACTGGTTTTTTTATGAGAAGAAAGAGAATTTACCAAAATTATGGGATATTCTTGTTGTTTATGCTAGGATAGATACTGATGTTGGCTATGGTCAAGGTTAGTCATTAGATATGTGATTCATTCGAATGTAAAAGATATTTTGCCTCTTTTCGACATTGACTAATACTTAGTCATTGACTTAAAATAGCAGAAAATGTCTACATATATAGTTATAATTGTGGTTGTAGATATCTTTTAAACCCTGATACCGGAGTTGCATGTTGATAGATTAATTTTAATTATGATTCACTTGTAATCTTATGACAAACTAAATGTAACCAGAATTTGAAACTAATGTAAACTTCTGGTTATATTTATACAATTTGTACGAATGAGTGACCTATGCTCTCCTATGATAATATTTCTCGATGATGAAGTTGATGCCTTCTGGTGTTTTGAGCGTCTGATGCGTAGATTAGTAAGCTCTACTCACTCTCTCTCTCTCTCTCTCTCTCTCTCTCTCTCTCTCTCTCTCTCACTCACTCACTCACTCACTCACTCACTCACTCACTCTCTCTCTCTCTCTCTCTCACTCACTCTCTCTCTCTCTCTCTCTCTCTCTCTCTCTCTATATATATATATATATATATATATATATATGTGTGTGTGTGTGTGTGTGTGTGTGATTTATTTCATTATTAATACGGTCTTAATCACGGTTAGTCTGAAATGATTTCTTGAAAAGCAAGAAATTCTTAGGTTTGGTTATTGTTTCATTGTTTTTTTACCCAACTTGAAGAATTTTCTAGTGTATTAGAATACAATAACGAGGGCGCAAAATGCAAGATGTGTTTAAATGTTATTATTTGTATCTACAATTTTTACTAAATTTGACTCTCTTTGTTTCTTATGATCTTTATTGTAATTTTTAAAGCGAGGGAATTTCATATGCACCAATAACAGTGTGGGGGTAGAGACTCAACTAAACAATTTGGCTTCAATCACTCAAGTAGTCGATCCAAAACTTCATCAACATATAGGTATTTCCTTGAATTTGTTCTTCAATGTTATATCAATATTGTTTTGACATTTAAAGGTTCAATATTTTCCTCCATATTATGTTACATGCCTTTTTTGTATTCTGTAACAAATTTTTTCATAACTTAATGTTCTTAAAAATGGAAAGTAACTATGAACTGTCTTTTAATGTTGATGTACAGAGCATATTGGTGGAGGTGACTATCTGTTCGCTTTTCGGATGTTGATGGTTCTATGTCGTCGAGAATTCTCCTTTTGTGATTCATTGTACCTTTGGGAGGTTAGCTTAGCTTCTTTTCTCCTCATTTTATTCTATCTCATTTCCCAAGCAGATGAACATTGAGTCACATAGTAGAAAATGTGCCCTCAGTATGCAAACAATGTCCAATTTTTATTATGCCATAGCACATTTTCTTCATTGCTAATCATGCCAATTTTTAATAAAATTTACATAAATTAGAAACTGTTGGTTGAAATCAAGTTCTTAAATTGCTTCCTGCATTAGATTAGTTTTATGTTGTATGATTGTGTCAGTCTTATATGCATGTATGGCCTAGTGTGTAGTGGTTTTCCTCATTGGAAATAATTTATAGTGATTGTAATAACTAATTACTAGAAGTATTTAACAGATGATGTGGGCACTAGAATATGATCCCAACATGTTTTGGATGTATGAAGATTCTGAAGAAACTGCTGAGGAATCTAAAGCAAGATTAAAGTCAATACGTCATTATGGAAAATTTGAGAGAGAGAATATGAGAAATGGAGCAAAGAATACAGAAGAACCTCCTCTTCCCATATCTATTTACCTTGTTGCTAGCGTGTTGAAAGAAAAAAGTGCAACACTACTCCAGCAAGTACGAGGCCTAGATGATGTCGTCAAGGTTTGTTGTCACAAAAAAGTTCAGCTTTGTTTCTTTTTTACTGAACAAAAATTAGTTTTCTTTGTTCATATATGTATTGACTTTGGCCATTGATTTAATACTTTTCAGATATTGAATGACACAAATGGAAATCTAGATGCCAAAAAAGCTTGCATGGTAGCATTGAAACTTCACAAGAAATATATGAAAAAGGTACAACAATCATGTCATTAGTATTTATGTTCAGATAATGTGATGAGGTTGCAGAACACGAGTCTTATTTTTCCAGCAGTAGGTTCAGCCAAATCTCAATCGTTGGGTTGAGTTGTAACCCAAATTCAACGAATGAGATTGAACTCGCTACGCAACTAATGAGGATCCCTACTGAACAATTTATAGTATAGGATAACTAGATATATTATGCATCAACCTCTATTTCTAGTTACTAAAGAAATATATGTTGATTGTGTCAAATGCAAACAAGATATGTGGCAAATAAACTCTCAATTTAGTCTTTAAAATATCATTTTCTCTCTAATTTAGTCCCTGAAGTATCAATTTATCTCCTGTTTAGTCGGCGGTCCATAAAGTATACACAATTTTGTCCTTACTCCTTCCTTAGTCCCTAACATAAATGAAAATTTGCCAATGTAGTCTCTCACATCTTGATTGTAGAGACTAACAAAAGGATTTCATATACTTTAGATGCAACTTATCATTTTTATATATTTAGAGACTAAATAGAAGAGAGATTGATATTTAGAAACAACATTGAAGGCTTATTCAATTCAATAAGTACATGACATTCTCATGGCTAACCAATGCTTATCACGCCTTTACATGCAAACATGTTGCTTCTTAGTTATTGGTTTCAATATCTCTTTCTCCTTTTTATTTATCTTATTTCCAATATAATTTTCTTTTGTTATCAACTGAGTGTTCCTCATAAAATTTGGATTAGGTTTTACAGAATTCAAAAAGGAATCCAACCATCAAATCTTCGTTGAGCAACAACTGTTGTTGTATGTTACGTTAAAATTCTTTTTCTTTCGTATATCTAAAATAACAAAGGTTGTGCATGAAGTTATTCTGCTCAACCAACTGTTCATACTTTGTAAAATATGTGATTAGACAAAAAGGGTAACTGGGTAAACAAAAAGGGAGTAACCATCCGTGTGAATGAAATTTGATGTTGACCAGCATTTCTTGCCTTCATGGTATTTATTCTTTCTCGCGGTAAAGTGATATATGTAGCTCTCATAGAATGGTCGATCGAATAACTCAATTCTTTAACAAAATTCAAAATCCTGCAAGACAACATCAATACAAATACTAGAACTCACATTCTTTCAAAGCAATGATAAGCCAATAAGCATGAAAGGGTAAGTTCAATGTGTGTAGATTTGGCTAATGCAATCAAGTGCCTAACAAAACTTATTAGATAGGCTCAAAGTAGAGCAGTAACACAACTCATCTGTTACTTGAGCAACATTTATCTTGAACCTCCGTAAGTACGCATAGTCCTCCTAGTGCGGGCATTTGTATGAGTTCGCTGTCCCCGACAGGGTAAACTATCGGCGTGCCTGATCCCTCTGTAGCATTGAATACCCACCAACCTTCCCACATCTCTCTGAACTAACTTTTTCTGAAAGAAAAAAAAAAAACAATCGCAGACATTATACATTATATTATGGAACAAAACATAGAGAAGGTGCAAAAGTAAAAATGTAACGAATACGAGAATACCAAATCATTTCCAATCAAGTACTTGGAAAGCAATTCGCGAAGAGAATATAGTTCTCTTTTGCTTAGGTCCTTCACATATTTGTTCTCAACCCCAAGCTCACACACAATGTGATGAGCTTTTCCACGGCCAATCCCATGGATATGCTGAAGAGCATACTCAAGGCGCTTGTTATCTGGAATCTCACCTCCAAGACCACCTCCAATGTTTATATATCGTACTTGCACACCGCGAAACTGTACAAAACCAAAATGGTTCAGCCAGTTTGATTCTTAATTGCACAGCATGACGAGAGGCAAACAATTCTCTAGGTTAAAGCTAAGAAAGAAACAAAGCCCTACACTAAGCAGAATCGTAAAAGCACGCTTGAGGCATAACGATCTAAAATGAAAAAGGACAATACTCAGAAACCCAGGATGATGACAGGAGAAAACTCACGGATAAGTTTTGTCGAAGGCAGGCAGCAATATTGGAAACAATTCCAGCAGAACCAAACATCTTGAAGTTGGGGGGTTTGGAGGTGCGCTTTGTTTTAAACCGGAACTGGGTCTGGCAGCACACAAACTTAAGAATCAATTATCAATCAAGTTTTCGAATAAAATAAGAATTGGTCATACTATAAAGTATAAACACAACAACCAAGTTTATAAGTTTTGTCGAAGGCAGGCTAGCAATTGGAAACAATTTCAGCGGAACCAAACATCTTGAAGTTGGGGGGTTTGGAGGTGCGGTTTGTTTTAAACCGGAACTCGGTCTGGCAGCACACAAACTTAAGAATCAATTATCAATCAAGTTTTCGAATAAAATAAGAATTGGTCATGCTATAACTATGCTCCAATAAGGCACATTGATAAAATAATGCCATTGCAGCAAAACTCTACAACGAAACCAATTTGCCCCAGTCCCCACAAATATAATAGTAACAAAGTGCATAAAGTAAAGACCCATATGTATTGTCCGCATAAACAATTATGAAAAAATGGGTAAATGGTTAGTCATCATTTAATGGTAACACATGCTGTGGCCTAAACCATGCAAGTTCAAGCTTAATCTTTGAGTTACTGAAGGAATGTGGCACAACATTACAGTCAAATCTGCCACGTTCCAAGCTTAGGGGGGTGTTTGTCTCAAGTCTTCCATATTTAGGGCGTGCTTAGGAGTTTAGGAGGGGAGGGCTGTGGATAAGAGGAAGGAGCAAGTGGAAGTAATAGAGGACTTCGGGAGGAAAGGGCTTTGGGGGTTCTATTTTTTTTCTTCATAATACAAATTCCCCTAATTTGGAAGAATTCTAAAATTGTATTGAAGGAGAGTTTTGGAGAGTTTAGATGAATTCTTCAAATTCAATCTATATTGTTATAGTATTCTCAAAATCTAAAACATATTAATCATTAGCATTCATTTCTATCATTCTCTACCAAAACACTTTCAAAAAATGTGGAAGATTTATCTATTTCCCTCTACTCCCTTCCCCCCAACGCTCTATCTCCCCTCCCTTCCAAACATTTATAATATTCCCAAAATTTATTTTAAAAGAGAGATTTATGGGTAATTTAAACACATTCATATATTCCAACCTACATGTTAACTTTTTTCTACCCCTATTTCCTTGGGAATAAATGTTCCCTATTCTTATATTCCACAATGTTGTCCATCGCAGATCACGGAAAATAGCGGTTTTTTCAAAGTCCACTATACTACTATGCTATAGCACCGTTTTCAAATTCCGCTATACTACCACGCTATAGCACCGCAATAGCGGCTGACAACACTTAGTACTACAGCAGACAGCGGAACAATACCGGTTTATTCAAATTCAGCTATGCAATAGCACCGCTAACAGCTGCTATTTGACAACACTAATATTCCCAAGAATCTACAAAGATAACTTGAAACAAACACACCCTAAAACAATAATGCTTACATTAATCCCAGAACGTCAATATTTAAAAGACACTCTAGAGTAATTGATCAGAACAAGAGAAGCTTCCATCCATCGTGAAAATCATTATTTAATTACAATTTTCAGCTATCCTCCCTTAATATAATATAAGAAGGGAAGATGTTGTGGAAAACCTTTTAATACCCCATGCTGGTTGCTTGCCAAATCACACAATTAGGGGTAAAAGTTGTCTAAAAATTACTTTATTCAACTAAATGACCACAACTAACTATGATGATGTCATGTAACTACAAAAAGCTTATAGTTTAGTTTATTTGCTCTTTAAAAAGTCATTTCCATTACATGCCAACTATATGACAGATTTTGGTTGACACAAAACCCAATAAATCAAATGTTTCACTATTTTCAATATTACTACTCATACATATCATTGGAGCCAAATTCTCAATTTCAATTTTCAAATACACTTTATATTTATCATTCAATACTCTCTTATTCTCTCATCTTTCTCTCATTTTCCTTGTCCTCTTCTTTCTGACTTATTATCATCTACATTTTTTCTTCTTCTCATTTTTTTAACTTCATTTTATTTTCTCTCATTGCAGGAAAATTGTTCTTTTTTAAAATGAAGAACACAGGCAGGTAAAAGAATTTCTTTTCATCTTCACACAGCTATGAATATGTAATTAAACTCATTATTTCTTTATTGTTTTGTCTTCATTTTTTTTAGCTTCATAAGATATATTTAACAAACTATACTTTGATGTTCAAATTCATCAACATCACATACGAGGCAAAATAAGAAAATGTAGAAAACGAGTCCAAACACAGTTTTACAATTATATCAACAAAAAAGCACATATCCAAACACAGTCCTAACACAATTTTACAATTATATCAACAACAAAAAAGTAAATATACAAAATATCTTCATAAGAAAACGTCTCAATTGTGACTTCTTTATCCTTTTGATTGGCAGGAAGATTCCAGACCACAGCAAGCAAGCAAAAAAAAAAAACGAGTGCATAAAGAAGAGAAAGATAAGATGTAAAGAACTTGACCTTAATGAAGACACGAACCGCGGTGGTTGCAATTTCCGGCGCGGAGGTCGTCGATGGTGGTTGAGATGTTTACAGATCTATTTGATCTGAAAATAAATTTAATAGATTGATAGAGGATAAGGAATAGATCAAGATTATGAGTGTGGTTGAGCCAGAGGCAGCCGGAGATTGATTATGGAGGCCGTGAACAGTGATTCGGCGGCGGCTAGGGTTTCTTAGAGCTTCTCAGATTCATTCATTTGGTAAAGAGAGAGAATAAAATTATGAGTATTTGTGTAAATAAAAATAATAGTAAAAGAGGGTGAGAGAGATAAATTAAAAATTGATACGAGTGTTTACGATTAGAAGTAAATTAAATATTATGTTTAATCAATAGTTGTGATCATTTAGTCAAAATTAAAAATGAAGATGTATTTTAAAAATTATTTGTATTTTTTTAACCGATCTAATGCTGAAAAATGTGGATCCTTAATTAATTTATTAAAAAATTTATCTGCAATGGGTGTCATTATTTAAGATTTATACAATTAATTTTTTTATTACGTATACAATAAAAATATAGATTACAACGTGTGTCGTTGATGCAAGTACAAGAAAATAAATCATCAATTTAACGGTAAAAGAAATTTTTTTATGTAGAAAATATAAAATTGCCCTTCTTAAAAAAAATGTGCATCGAAAAAAAAATTTAATTATTGTAGGTCCATCTTACGGTTGAAAAAAATGTCTGGATTATTTTTTTCGCCTATTCCAATTAGTTTTGTTATTAAAAAAATATTAGATTATATTTGACCTTTCTTTTTAACATTTTTAAGAAAATAAAATGTTACGTTGGATTACCACTATCTATATAATATGCGTCAAGAAGATCTTATAAACGAATATGGTGATAGTGGAATAGTGCGTGGGGCAGTCATACCAGTGCATAATATTATTATACATTGAAAAATTTGTTCATGCTAAAATGTTTCTACTATTTAGACTATCACATTGTTTCAATTCTATAAAAATATTTAAATCTTTTCAATTAAAATGCATTGGACAAGTTGACATTGCCATATAGAATTATCATACACAAAAAGAAGTTGGCATTTATTAAATTAAACTATCATGCACTTGACATATTTTCACTAATAAAATTTAAGAATTAACTCAAATTGTCCTTATTAAAAAAGCGTGCATCGCGAAAAAAATTTGTTCAAAGTATGTCCAACTCACCGTTGGAAAAAATATGTTTGGATTATATTTTTTCCGCATATTCCTATTATTTTTGTTATTAAAAATATTATATTATATTTGACCTTTTTTTAAACATTTTTAAGAAAATAAAATGTCACGTTGGATTACCACTATTTATACAATATAAGTAAAGAAAATCCTATAAATGATGACGGTGGAATAGTGCGTGAGGCAGTCGTAACAGTGCATAATATTGTTATACATGGAAAAACTTGTTCCTGCTAAAATGTTTCTACTATTTAGACTATTACATTGTTTCAATTCTATAAAAATATTTAACTCTTTTCAACTAAAATGCACTGGAGAGGTTCACATTGATTATATAGAATTATCATACACAAGAGAAGTTGACATTTATTAAATTAAACTATCATGCACTTGACAAATTTTCACTAATAAAATTTAAGAATTAACTCAAATGCACGAGATAAGTTGTTACTTACTAAACTAACTTTGATATACGGGACAGGTTGCCATTTATAAAATATTGTTCCTGCTAAAGAATTTCTACTATTTAGAATATCACTTCACTTCAATTTTACAATGATATTAAACGATCATCAACTAAAATGGACGAAATAAGTGGACATTGACTAAATTTAGTATATAACTGAAATGCACGAGGAAAAGTGGGCATTGACTAAAATTTCAAAGTTAAATCAAATGGACGAGATAAGTTGTCATTGATTACACTAACCTTGATTTATGGGACAAGTTGTCATTTATAAAAAAAAAATCTTCCTGCTAAAGGGTTTATACTATTTAGAATATCACTTCGCTTCAATTCTACAATGATATTGAACGTTCATCAACTAAAATGCACGGGATAAGTGGCATTGACTAAAAAATTCAGAAATAACAAAAATGCATTGGAGAAGTTAACATTGATTAAAGAAAACTATCATGCACAAACGAGTTGTGATTAATAAAGTGCACAAGAGAAATTTACATTGATTAATTTAAACTATCACGCACTTGACCAGTTTTAGTTGATAAAATTTTAGAATTAACTCAAATGCACGAGATAAGTTATCGCTGACAAAACTAACTTTGATGTTTGTGGACAAGTTGTCATTTATAAAAAAATTGTTCCTGCTAAAATGTGTATACTATTTAGAATATCACCTCACTTCAATTTTACAATTATATTGAATCCTCATAAACTAAAATGAACGGAATAAGTTGACATCGACTGGATTTTGTAAATATCTAAAATACATGGCAAAAATGAGGATTGATTAAAATTTCAGAATTAAATCAAATGCACGGGATAAGTTGTCATTGATTACATAACCTTGATTCACGGGACAAATTGTCATATTAAAAAATGTTCCTACTAAAGAGTTTCTACTATTTAGAATACCACCTTACTTCAATTCTGAAGTAGATAATATAGTCACAAGAAAGGGGGGTTTGAATTGTGACCCTTTTTAAAATCTAATCCTGTACTTAAAAAATTACTTCTCAAGTTGATTCTTGGAAGAACAAAGTTAAACAGACTTCAGAACGTTCTGAAGTGTCAGTGGCAGAATAAGATATTTAAGTTAAGTGTTGTGTGTGTGTTGTGTATGCAGTAGTGTAAAGAGTATAGGGAGAGAAGAAGAACACACAGAATTTTATAGTGGTTCACCCAATGTGGGCTAGTCCACTCCTCACAATCTTGTGAGAGTTTTCCACTATGATGCTTGAGATACCCTCTCAAATCATGCACCTTACAATCTTGTTCACTTGGAACGGTTATAACATGTATTCTCTAAGCCTCAGCAGGCTCTCAACTTTCTGTACTAAGTCACACCAGACTTTGTACTATGTTACTCAACCTAGACTTTAATACCCTTAAAACTAGATGAGATTTTCTCTTTTACAATAGATTTGATAATTGAAGAAGTGAGGTTAAGATGAAGACTTTCAGAAGAGAAGGGGGAGAGTTTATCTTTGACAAGATAAAGAGAATTGATTTACACTTTGAGAGATAATTTGGAATCTCAGTGATGATCAATTTGAGATGCTAAAGCTTCAAACACTTTTCAAATGTTTTCTTGTATGCTTTTGCAATTGTGTGTATAATGCTGAGCCTTTCACTTCTATTTATAGAGTTATTGGTCTCTTGTAACCGTTGGAGGGTGACCAATGGTCTTGTGCCATGTGTCCTGGGCCCCACTGACTTTTACTTGAAAATCTGGGTGAACATTCTGAATTTCAGAATGTTGTTGTGTTCTTGAGAATACTTCAGAATGTTGTTGCATTCTTGATGATATTCATCTGGGTTCATCATGTATGAATGAAGGTATGAATTTCTGGATTGTTGATGGACTTTTGTTTATGCGTGCAGTACATCAGAATGTTTCTGTGCCAAGAGCTTTGCAAATCTGTCTTGGATTGTGTGTAGGAGAGAGAAAAGTGGAACTATCACTTCATGCCCATGCTTTAGGGGATTTTGCTGATCTGTAACAGTACCAAATCCCTTTGGTGTCAAGATCTCATGGATTCTGACTTTGGGATTGTAATTTGGCTTTTGCTTTACTTTTCCAACTACTTTACTGTTGCTGTCAGAATTAAAGCATGTGCTGTATTGAACATTCTGAACTTCAAAATATTCTTTTTGTTTCACTTAGGATGACTTGTAAGACTTCCATTTGATGTAATCAAATCCCAATAGTGAAACATAAATGAAGTGCAGTAATTTGAACATCTAGGATGATATTCCCTTTTGGAATATTCCTGTTAATTCAATGTTCATAGTCTTAAATGAACATTGAATGTCCTTTTTGACATTCATCTTGTAAATGCTTTTATTGCTTGATTGATCCATGCAAGTATATTTTCCTGGACATTTATTTATGTCACGTGTGGCATGCATGTTCTTGAAGGTGTTCTTGAATTTCTGGGCTTGTGTAAGAGCAGCCTTATGACAAAGCTTCAGAACTGTGAACAAGCTTCTGAACTGCATTTCAGCTTCTGAACTATGTTCAGCTTCTGAACAACATTGCTGCATCTGAACAGGGTTCCAGCTTCTGAACTGTGTTTCAGCTTCTGAACTGCATTTTAGCTTCTGAACTATGTTCAGCTTCTGAGCTATGTCCAACCTTCTGAACTATGTTCAGCTTCTGAACTATGTCCAACCTTCTGAACTCTTGTTCAGCTTCTGAACTATGTCCAACCTTCTGAACTATGACAAAGTTCTTTCTTCTTAATGATCTTTGATTCCTTGTATCTTGGTATGGTTCATATCTTGTTTCTGTCTTAATTAAACACTCAAGAGCACAAGTTAAACACCAAGAGACTAATCAAAGTCCATTAATCCTTTAATCATTTAGGGTTTGTTATCTTTAAAATTAATTAGTTATTTTGCCTCAACAATCTCCCCCTTTTTGATGATGACAAACCTATGATTTAGGATTATGGATTTTGATTAAAAATATGAGAGGTTTAAGAGCTGAAAATTATTTTTATGCTCCCCCTCATTTTTATAATCCATGACATTGAGTTTTTAACAGTTTTTAAAAGCTCCCCCTTACTTTTATAATTCATGGCATTATTAAGAGATGCGGATTTTTGAACCAAATGCATTTTTTCATTAATCAATCATGCTCATTACATCATATATGGTTCAAAAACAAAAGAAAACTTAACAAACAAAGGTGATCAGGCAAAAGTTGAAGTTTTAAGAACTCCAATAACTATTGATCACTGACCTACTTGGGCCTAAAACATAAAGATTTAAAGACTGTAAAATCCTAAAGCTTCTCCCCCTTTTGTCAACAGCAAAAAAAGGTAGGGAGGGACAAGTGGAGGAAATTCAGGGAGTTGAGTCTCCAGAATCTGAGGAAGGCTCAGAATCAAAGACAGATGGATCCTCAAACACTGGAGGTTCCATGGCTAAGCCAGGAGCAGCAACTTCAGAAGTCCATTTTGCTAGGACACATGCAATCTTATGGGTTTTAGTTGCAACCCTAAGAGAACGTCTAGCAATTTTTTCAGCTTTGGATATTTGTGATGTGGGAGCGGAAGTGGGGGCATCCAAGTTTGTTTTTGAGTGACCTTCTTTTGAGACAAAGGTTTCAAGTGAGGCAAACAGAGTAGGGATATCTGGTAGTTGAGTGGTTGTTTTAAGTGTGGCTGGAGCAGGAGAAATATTTTGCGAAGTGTGAAGAGGAGATATCAGAAATTTGCTGCAAATAGCTTCTGATTCCATGGTGGAGGTAGATTGATTCAGGAGTGGTGGTGGTGGTTGTTGAGCCAGATGTTGGATTTGTTCAATAGGCAGAGATCCTGAGGCTATAGGAGCAGGATCTGCAGAGACTTCACATATGGAAGGAGTGGTATGATCAGGAAGAATGTTTCCTTCAACATTCTGTACTTCAGTTTCAGGCATTGTTTCAGGATTTTCTTTCTGAGAATCCTCAAATACACCATCTTCTGAGTTGAACTCTTCCACATTGAGATCAAAACCAGCTTGATTTCCATCTGATTTTTCAGTACCAGTTTCCAACTGGTCAGCATTGTCACTAAACATGTGGGTGACTAAGATTTCTGCAACATCATGCAGGTCCTGATCCTCAACAATCTTTTGTTCTCCTTCTTCAATCTGAGCTCCTTCTTCAGCATTTTCTTCAATGTCTTGCTGAAATTCTTCTTCAGCAGCTGTGGCTGTCTCAGCATTCTCTTTGAGAAGAGATTCATTATCCTGCTGGCTTTCTTCCTCAGCAATTTCTTGAGCTTCTTCAACATTCTGATCTTCTGCAACTTTCTGAGTTGCTTCTTTGGCAGGATCAGCAATCTCTTGGAATGTTTCTTTAGCAGGGGTTTCATCTTCTCTTTGATTTTCTGTAGGGTTTTCATCCATGGGCTCCTCTTGAACCACATTGTTGACAGCTTCTACTTCTTCCAGTGGAATATTTGAAGGGTTATTGACTTTCTCAATCTTCCTTTTCTTCTTTGTCTTTCCAACTTTCTGGTCTTGATGTCTTTTAACAGAACCAGATGTTTCAGATGCTGGAGGTGTGGGAAGATTGGAGGAAGTGATGTGCAACTGAGCTATGGTTTTTGCAGTGAATCTCATAAAGGTGTAATCACATTGTTCATCTTCAAGAGGTACCTTGTTATCCTTGAGGATAAGAGTGATTGGCATTCCATAGACTAGGGCACTGGTTTGTTTGGGATTCATACATGAATCAATCATGTGTTGAAGGATAATGAAGCAAAGGTTTAACTTTTTCTTGTTGATGAGATGAAACATGATGCAGAGATCTGTATCACTCACAACTTCATAGGTTCCTGACCTAGGAAGCAAGGTGTGGCGTACCATATTGTGAAAGATTTTGGGTAGGTCAGCAAGGTTTGTGGAGTTAAAGGGAAGGTTAGGTTTGGTGTATTCAAGTATGAGTTTGGCACGGTTTGTTCTAGCTTCAGAAAACCAAGAAGGGAAGAAGAGTTCATTACCTTCATTTGGGATTCTTAGAGCTTTTGAGAGGGAAGCTTGAGTGAGTTTGATCTTAATTCCTTTGACAGCTGTAATGAGGGTCTTCTTTCCATCTTTGTTTTTGATTTCCATGGAACTGTAGAATTCCCTTACCAAGTCTGGGTAGGTGAGTTCTTGAAGGGCTACAAAGCTTGTCCATCCTTGTGCATCAGTGTATTCACACAGGTTCCATCCCTTCTTCTTTAGATCAGCAAAATCAAAGTACTTAGCCCTGCTTATGGGTCTAGGTGCTTTTTCCTTTTTGGCTTTCAAAATGGAAGCTATCTTCCCAATGTCTTTTCCTTTTCCATGTTTTTTGGGAGGAGACACTTCTTCCTGCTCATCAGAGGGTATCTCTTCTTCAGATTGAGATTTTGATTGAGATTCTTTTTCAGATACAGAATCCTCTTTTTCTGGTTCAAAGGATTGTTTGGATGAAGTCTTAACCTTCCTCATGTATTGAGAAATGGTTGGTTCAGATTCTTCCTCTGAGTCTGAGAGAAGAATTGTGGAAGTAGAGAATTTCTTGGTTTTTCCAGTTCCAGAAATGATTCTTTGAGATCTTCTGGGATGTTGGGAAGTTGAGACAGATTTCTTAGGTTTAGACACAGGTTTTCTGGGTTTAGAAGGTTCAGCAGTGGAGATGATGATGTCAGGGAGAATGGTGCGCAGAGGTTGAGGTTCATCTGGGTATTGTGGTGGAGCAGAACGAGGAACAGGGGTTTGTTCTTGTTCATTGTTTCGAGAGGTTGTTTTTGTTCTGGCCATGGCAGTGAGAAAAAAAAATCAAATCCAAATCCCCCCAAAATATCAACAATTGAGTGCTAGAGAACTCTTTTTATTTAATTTTTTCTGAGACATATAATCACAAGTTAGTCTCATATAATTTTTTTTTCTCTGCACAATTTAAGTGCTTTTTTTTTCATTTTTCAAGAGACATTTTTTATCTCTTAGTTCTCTAATACCCCTACCCCAAACTTAGAATGTTGCTAGTTCCAACAGCAACCCCAAACTTAAACATTTCACACAACCAAAAGAGCTTAACTCCAAAACAAATATGGGTCATTTACACTTAAGGTCTTCTAGGTTTGTAATGTGGTTAGTCACCGAACAATGGGGTCTAATCCTAAAGGCTCAATTTGGCTTCACAAAGGATAATTATAAACATAAAATTCAAGGTGAGTTCAAAAAGGCTCTAGGTAACAAGCACTTTGCCTTAGTGTGTACAAAACAAGACCAATCAACAAATAGAGAAACATCGCAAGTTCTAGAAATGACAGTTACATGGAACACTCATATATGTAAAATTGAAAAATAAAATTTGGCTATGAACCTTACAAGTTGAGTTTTCTGGGAGTTGTGGCTACCTAACTTTCTCATTGCCGAACACTTCCCGTTGAAATTCCATGCAAGCATCGCCCCCCTTTTGAACTTTTGAAATATCATTGGTATAAGCATCTGTTATGAGACTGTAAAATTTCAAGAAACAAGAAAATTCATTAATAATAAACAAGCAAGCAACAAAAGTTTTTGAAAATGACTCAATCTAACAACTGACACGATGGACATCTAACAAAGACAAGTAATTAAAAACAAAAGAACTGATGTGGACTTTGATTTTTTTTCTTTCTTTTTTTTTGTCCATCTTTTCACTTTTTTTTTCTTTTTTATTTTTTCCTTTTTTTTTACTGAATAGAAATACCTGCAAAATAAACAAATGTTATAAAAATGATGGGTTGCCTCCCATTAAGCGCGTGTTTAACGTCACGAGCTTGACACACCAACACCCAAGTCAGGGTGGATATTTCCACTTTGATTCAACAAGCATTCTCTTTTCATTTTTATTTATTTTTCCTTGGTCATTTCCAACTTCATCCTCACTATGATCTTTACTGCCCACTTCATCAACCTTTCTTTTGGTACTCTCAAGACTCACCGGATTAAGCATATTTCTGGTTCTTAATTCAGTGACTTTGCAATTCTTATTCTTTGGATATTTAACAGTTTCCTTATTTTTACTCAAACAGGGATAAGGCAGCTTCACATAGTATGGAATCACTTGAGGCTTATCACCATCCTTGAGGAGCTGGCTTTTAGACTTTCTCAAAATGGAGCTTGGATCTATGAGTTTCTCTATTTTCTCTCCCTCCTTCTCAGCTTCACACTGAACTCTCTTTCTCTCACTCTTATCCACTCTCATAGGGGTAGCTACTCTCCCATTACTCACTCCAATCATATTACATGCCTCATTATTCTTATTGTCGTAAGTATTGCCACCAAAACCTCCACTTGATTGTGTTACCATTAGTCTTGACAACTGCCCAATTTGAGTTTCAAGGTTCTTAATGGAAGCTTCATTGTTCCTTTCCACACTTTCTTGATTTAACTTGATCTCTTGGAAGTTGGTTTGGGTTACTTTGATGAAACTAGTCAAGGCTTCTTCAAGTGCGGATGACTTTGTTTGTGGTTGTTGTAGGGATGGGTCGGTAGTTGGGGTCAAGATGTTGCTATTTGAATATTTGAGGTTAGGAAGTTGTGGCCACCCTAAATTATATGTGTTTGAGTAAGGGTTCCCTTTTTGATAATTTCCCATATAACTGGCTTCCTCACTCACTCCCTCGGGTACACACTCACCATTAGCATGTCCTTCACCACAAAACTCGCACCTTAAAACTTGTGCTTGTTGAATCTGTTGAACTTGAGCTTGTTGAACTTGAACTTGTCTCATACTCATGGCTTGTACCTGTTTGGCCAGTGCTTCTATTTGTTTACTCATTAAGGTCTGACTAGCCACGTTAATACTATTCTCATTCACTCCAAACACTCCTATCTCTCCTTGCTCATTCTCAACACAATACTCATTCTGAGCCATGTTCTCAATTAGGGTTTAAACCTCAAGGTCTGTTTTCACTCTTATACTACCCCCAGCTGAGGCATCAAGGAGCATCCTAGTTTGAACATTCAACCCGTGTGTAAATATTTGCATCTGATCCATTCTATCAAAACCATGTGGCGGACACCTCTTCAATAACAGTCTGAACCTCTCCCAAGCATCATAGAGAGGTTCTGTATCACCTTGCTTGAAACTAGTAATTTCTGCTCTCTTCTTCAACAACTTTGATATGGGAAAGAAACGCTTCAAAAACTTCACTTCTAACTCATCCCATTTCTGAATCGTACCATTCGGCATAGCATGCAACCAATCTTTTGCTCTCCCAGTTAATGTTACAGCGAACAATTGCAACTTCTTCTGATCTTCAGTCACTCCATCTGGGCAGCAGAACAAGCAAGATTCATAAAATCTACTCAAGTGTTCGTATGGGTCCTGAAGTGATCCTCCATCATATTGATTTTCTCTAAGACCCACAAGAATTGAATTTTTTACGTTGAAGGCAACTGGGTTCGCCAGTTGAAACCCATGAGTGATAAGACATCGGTTTCTTTCAATACCATAGTCCCCCAAGGTGCGTCTAGATGGAATATCTCCCATCCCAAATCAAAGAGTAGTTTGCTTGACCTCACAGAAACAACAAAAAGAAGATACCGTAGTAGCACCGCACAACAGAAAATAAAAGCAACAAGAATAATTTTTTTTTATGTTTTTAAATAAATTAACAGAAAGTAAATAAAACAAAGATCCTAGATATAATTTCAATTGCCTTGTTGAAATTAATTAACAATCCCCGGCAACGGCGCCAAAAACTTGATAGACTTTTAGCAAGTGTACTAAAAATGCATCGAAGTAATAAAATTTATAAGTTCGTCTCCACAGGGATTGTTTCAATCTCAACTCGACAATTTAATTATATTAAGGATTTAACAAATATGGGGTATGTTGAGCATATATCTCAGTTCAACAGAAAATAAAAATAAATGGTTTTGGAAAATAACAAGGATTGAAGTGATCAGGTCTTTCGAATAAATTAATTCTCGCTGTTTGGTAAATTGCACCTAGTCTCTACAATTATTCTCCTAGTCTCCCGACAAATTAACAAAATAGTTCTGACCAATCCCTTGAGTCAGAACTCTCTTCTCAAATTACAACACCCTAATTCCTTAGGTGAGTCTGTAACCGTTGAAGGTTTTATAAGAGCGTTAATTTTTATGTCATAACCTAACAATCATCTATCCCTAGATTGACCCGATAAATTAACCAGAATTATTAGGTCCAATTCAATAGCTAGTGTCAATAGTCAATTGATATTTGAAATCATTTTATATATGATCAGTATACAAAAAGCATTAAGAACAAATAATTCTGAATAAGACTAGGATTGTAATTGCATTGAAAAGAGTTTATACAATCACATGGTTCAAACAGCTCAAATTAAAATCATCTAAGACCTAATCAAAGAAAATTAGCTAAACATGATAAAAGGATTAAACAACATAGTAAAGAAAATAAACCAGAGAAGATTCATGCACTTTTGTGATGATGCTTCCTCTATCTACTTATATCCACCATGTGCCAAAACCTTATGCCTCCATTGCTGCGTTTCTTTCTCCAAAACCGTGATCACCAAAAAGAAGCCCCCATGTTGCTTTGTGGCTACTTTTTTTTTTGTTTAACTTATCTTTGGCCAATCACACCCATTCATAAAACCACATTTTTATTTCATCGTCTTTACAAGCCATTGAATAATAGGCAATAATACACTACTTGACTCAATAAATGAACAAACGACAACTTATTCAAAATGACTCTAAATACTAAACTAATAAAAATAGAATTAAAGCTTAATTAAAAAGACTCTAAAAATGTGATATGACGGACTGTCATCAAAATGCCATTTGGAAATTGTTTGATTTGTAAACCAAGAAAGAAACCAAGTTCACCCATCATGCTCATTTCAAATTCACTTTGCATGAGATTTGAAAAGTCTTCACACATTTTCTCTTTGGTTGAACCAAAAATAATATCATCTACATAAACTTGAACTATGAGCAAATCTGTGTTCTGAGTTTTTCTAAATAGTGTGGTATCAATTTTTCCTCTAGAAAATCCATTGTTAATGAGAAATGTGCTAAGTCTTTCATACCAAGCTCTAGGGGCTTGCTTAAGACCATAAAGTGCTTTAGTGAGTTTGAAAACATGATTAGGTTTTTCTTTATTTATGAAGCCAGGAGGCTGACTCACATAAACCTCTTCATTCAAAAATCCATTTAAAAAGGCACTTTTGACATCCATTTGAAAAAGTTTGATGCTTTTATGTGCAGCATATGCAAGAAGGATTCTAATAGCTTCTAACCTTGCTACTGGTGCAAAAGTCTCATCATAGTCAATACCTTCTTGTTGGTTGTATCCTTGAGCAACCAACCTTGCCTTATTTCTGAAAACTTTGCCATCTTCATCAAGTTTATTTCTAAACACCCATCTTGTTCCAATGATTGTCTTCCCTTGATTATTTGGAACTAAGTTCCACACTTTGTTTCTTTCAAACTGAGACAGTTCATCTTTCATGGCCTCAATCCATGAATCATCTACTATGGCTTCATTGATTGACTTGGGTTCCATTTGAGAGATCATAGCCATATTGTTCCCTTGGAAGGACATTCTGGTTCTTACACCATCAGTTGTGCTTCCAATGATTTGATCTACAGGATGATCTCCTACCATTCTCCAACTTCTAGGAGGGCTCTGTAGGGATGAGTCCTGAACATTCTGATCATCCTCTTTTTCTACAGAACTTACATTGTTCTGGTTGTCAACATTCTGAAGTGTCTGATCTTCAGTATCTTCCTTTTCTTGGAGTTGAGAAGGTTCATCATATTCATCAAATATGACATGCATACTGACTTCAACTGTTTGGGTTTTTAGGTTGTACACTCTATAACCTTTGGATGTTGTAGAGTATCCCAAAAAGATAGCTTTATCTGATTTAGGATCAAACTTACCCAATTTTACTTTTGTGTTCAGAATGTAACAGTAGCAACCAAATATGAGAAAATAAGATATGCTGGGTTTGATGTTTTTCCATAATTCATATGGGGTTTTATTTAGAATGTTTCTTATTGAAACTCTATTCAAAATGTAACAAGATGTATTGATGGCTTCTGCCCAAAAGTAATCTTCAACATTTGATTCATTCAACATAGTCCTAGCCATTTCTTGCAAGGTTCTATTTTTGCTTTCAACAACTCCATTTTGCTGTGGAGTTCTTGCACAAGAAAAATTATGTGTAATACCACATTCATCAAAGAATGTCTTGAAGGAAGCATTTTCAAATTCTCCTCCATGATCACTCCTCACAGATATGATATTAGAACCTTTTTCATTTTGAATCTTTTTGCAAAAGTTTTGAAATGCTTCAAATTATTCATCTTTATGTTTTAAAAATAACACCCATGTAAATCTTGAGAAGTCATCAACAATAACAAATCCATATTTTTTGCCACTAAGACTTGCAGTTTGAACAGGACCAAAGAGATCAATGTGAAGAAGCTCTAAAGGTTTTTGAGTTGAAATATATTCAATTGTTTTAAAACTGCTTTTAACTTGTTTTCCTTTAATACAGGCTTCACAGATCTTGTCCTTTTCAAAGTTAATCTTTGGCAAACCTCTAACTAGATCAAGTTGAGAAAGTTTAGCAATAGTTTTCATACTGATGTGACCAGCTCTTTTGTGCCAAATCCACTTATCTTTTTCAAGAGACATAAAACATGATTCAGCTGGAATTTCATTTAAGTCCAAAACATACAAGTTCTTTTTCCTTGATCCAAAGAAAATTAATTTTTTAGAGGAGGCTTGTCTTATTTCACATATGTTGGGTTTAAAAATAACTTCAAAACCACTATCACATAATTGACTTATGCTAAGTAGATTGTGTTTCAACCCTTCTACAAACTGAACATTTTCTATTTTGGCAGAGTTAGTTTTACCTATTGTTCCTTTACCTCTGATTTTGCCTTTGTCATTGTTTCCAAATGTGACTAGTCCTCCATCTCTACTTTCAAAGGTTAGAAAGCAATTCCTATCTCCTGTCATGTGTAACATCCCGCCTAAGATTCAAATATTTATTAATATTGAGACGAAGTATCAGAAATGTTTTAAGCAAAGGACGATTTGGTAAATTGTCAGTTAATAGGTTTATTTATATGGCAAGAGTAATATTCCGCTTAAAGTATCAGTTATTAGCGCTAGAAACGTATGAAGCAAGCATGGCGATTTTGTAATTGATTGGCAATGGCAAACCTGTAAATATATGAAAGAAGAAGAATGAATTTAAGAAGGGAAACAAGATATTTTTCTTGTTATTTCCTCTTCTTTCTTCCTCTCCCAAAATTAGCATGTTCTCTCCCTTTTCCTCTCTACTCACACGCCCTCATCTCTCCTTCTTCACTCATCAAGATTTCATCCCAAATTCATGTGAGAAAGAGCTAGCAAGCTTGTGTGGAAAGCTAGAACAAGAGAAGAAACAAGAGAAAGGAAGAATGGAACAAGAAGGAAAGAAAAACCTAAGCTAAGGTTGGAGAAGAAGCAAGGGAAAGCTTGGAAAGAAAGCTAGCTAAATCAAGGTGAGTTCCCTAGGGGTTTTAGCACCCACCTTGTTGAGTTTTGATGATTAAGTTGTTTATTGCATAAGTTTATAATTAGTGTCCAATTCCTTATGCTTGGTAAATCCCTTAGTTAATCATGTTGCTAGCTACTTATATGTTTTGGAATTTCTTCCCATAAGTTGTTTTGAAGTTTGGAAAGGATTGGATTAGCCTTAGAAGCAAAATTTTGAACCCTGCAATTGATAAAATCGGCCACCGATTTGGAGGGTTCGGCCACCGATTCAAGGCTTATTTCCCATGGAACTTACGGCAAAAATCGGGCCCCGATTTTTGCACATCGGCCGCCGATTTCCCCTCCACATAAACTCATTTTTCTCGATGTTAGGTATGGATATAAGGAAGGATGGATAAAGGGTACTACATTGGAGGATGATTACTCAACTTCTAAGTTATATTGAGGAGTAAAGGAACTAGTTTTGGGTTTATTCCTAATCAAGCAAAGGCTTATGGGAACGATAACCTTAAGACTAGGATTTCATAAGTATGTATTGGGAGTTGGTTCTCCCTAAGAGTGTATTTTATGCCAACTATAGTAAAGTAAAGTAAGTACTCACAAGTAATCAAGATGAGAATTGTAGGGTTTTTGTAGATTGGCTACATTTTGCAAAAACATCTTCTAGCCAGATGCTGGGACAGATGCGGTAGCATATGGAACAGCATTACGTGACTTGTGTTTTCGCGCAAGCTAGCGCTTTATATTTATGTACGCAATCTTCCAAAGATTTGCCTGAAGATTTATTTTCCTCTAGCTTGCTGATCAAGGCGCGTGTATCTGATTGAAGATCTGCTTGAAGTTTTATTTGCCTTGCTATTTGTTCCACAAGATATCATTCTATATTTGGAAGCTTTTTATTATTTCTAGAAGATTGTTTCAACTGGACCGGTCAATGTCCATGCTCTATTTTGAAGCCCAGACCCGTGGTATCTCAGTGCTATATATTTGTGAAGACAAACCCTAGTTGGGTAACTAAAAACCGTGTGTGTTAGCAAAGCGTGTGTTTTAAGGTTTTTAGGGTTTTGTTTGTTAATTGTGAGCCTTGCTTGTATCACCCTGATTCAAGCTAAGGACTGAGTTTGTTTTGAGTTGTAATTTGTAAGCTACTCCTAAGCTTTTAAGTACGGAGTGAGTATGTGTTATTAGCGTGTGTTTCTCTTGGTTGTGTTTTATGTTTTTGTGTGTTTGATAACAACACTGTCTGTGTTGCTGGTAGGAATTGAGACGGGGTCTCATATCTAGGAGTTCCTAGATAGAGTTGCCACTGGTAGGGTCTAGGTGCAAAGTCAAGTAGTGTGTCTGCGTTGGTCTTTTCACTAGAACTATAATAGTGGAATCATTCCTGGATTGGTATCCCCCAGAGTAGGAGAGTTGCTCCGAACTGGGTTAACAAACTCACTGTGTACTTTATATTTCCGTTGTGTTCCTTTTAATTTGTGCTTTGTTTCGTTGCGCTATTTTAATTGTTGTTCTGAGTAGACACGCGCTCGGACAGTTGTGCCATCATTGTGCACAGCATATTTCAGTCAGGTTGCCAGGAATTTCAATTGGCATCGGAGCAGGCACCCTGTTCTGTGTGGGTGAGCTCCAGGGAAAGAAGTTTCTGGCTCAATGGATAAAGAAGGAGGACTGGTGAACAGACCACCCCTGTTGGATGGGTCGAACTATGACATTTGGAAATCAGGCATGACAGCATTCTTGAAATCTCTAGACAGCAGAGCTTGGAAGGCTGTGATCAAGGCATGGGTCCCTCCTAAAATAAAAGATGCGAATAATGTTGATACTGATGAGTTGAAACCAGAAGAGGAGTGGTCTACAGCAGAAGACACTGCAGCTATTGGAAACTCTAAAGCCCTGAATGCTTTGTTTAATGGTGTTGACAAGAACATGTTCAGGTTGATTAAACAATGTACTATTGCCAAGGAAGCTTGGGATATCCTAAGAATAGCTCATGAAGGTACTCAGAAGGTCAAGAAGTCAAGGCTACAACTGCTAACAACACAGTTTGAGAATTTGAGAATGAAAGAAGGAGAGAGTGTTCATGACTTTCACATGAATGTGCTAGAATATGCTAACACTTTTGAATCCTTGGGGGAAAAGATATCCGTTGAAAAACTGGTAAGCAAAATTCTCAGGTCCCTGCCTAAGAAATTTGATATGAAAGTATGTGCTATCGAGGAGGCCCAAGATATTGGAGATATGAAAGTTGATGAGTTGATTGGATCTCTTCAAACTTTTGAATTAAAGGTTAATGAAAGATCTGAAAAGAAAGACAAGAACATTGCTTTCATCTCCAACACTGATGAAGATGATGTGGAGAGTAATTTAGACACTGATGAGAGCATCTCTGAAGATATTGTGTTGTTGGGCAAACAATTTAATAAAGTTGTGAAGAGGATGGACAGACGCCCTAGGACAAATGCTCCGGACAACAGTCGCAGCATCTTTAAAAATGTCAACAATCAGAGGAAACCTAGAACTGATGACAAAATCAATCAAAGCAAAGGGGTGCAATGTCATGAATGCGAAGGTTTTGGTCACATCAGAACTGAGTGTGCAACGTATCTGAAGAAACAAAAGAAGGTGATGACTGTGTCTTGGACGGATGAGGATGAATCAGAAAAAGAATCTGAAACTGCAAAACATGTGAATGCCTTGACTGGAGTGTGCACATCTGACAATGATTCTAGCGATGAAGAGGTAACATATGATGAATTGGCTGATTCCTACAAGAAGCTATATCTCAAAAGTGAGGAAGTTTGTAGAACTGTAGAAAAACAAAAGAGGACCATTGTTCTCTTGCAAGCTGAGAAAGACAAACCTCTGAAAATAAACTCAGATCTCAATGATGAGGTTATCTTACTTTCTTCCAAGATTGACAATATGAACAAGCAACTGCGGATGATGAACAAAGGTACTGATGCTTTAGACGAAATTCTGGAAATAGGACAGAAACCTGGAGATTCTAAAGGTATTGGGTTTGACTACAGTTCCTTGCCTCAGCAGAAACAACTACCAGTGAGACAGTTTGTGCCATCTGTTAATACTCATGATCATACTATGTCAAGACAGATGCCCCAGCATCAGGTGAGACAACAGGCATCAGGATATAGGCCCAGATCAAAAGGAAGGAATTATGGTTGGGTATGTCACTACTGTGGAAGAAAAGGACATATCAGACCTTTCTGTTTCAAATTATATGGTTACCCAGATAGGACCTATTCACCAAGACCTGATCCCACAGTAAAGATCATCAAGAAGCAGTGGAAGCAGAAAAATAATAATCCTGGAAAAATAGAACCAGAAGCTGATGAGATTGCTCAAATTGCTCATACATCTCTGAGAGTGTCATCCAGAAATGATTGGTACTTTGACAGTGGATGTTCTAGACATATGACTGGTGATAAAAATTACTTGACTGATGTTAAGCCTTATGCTACAAGTTTTGTGACTTTTGGGGATGGAGCCAAAGGAGAAATAAAGGGTGTAGGAAATCTTGTGGAAGAGGGTCTACCCAAACTTGATAAGGTGCTTCTTGTGAAAGGATTAACTGCCAACTTAATAAGTATTAGTCAACTGTGCGATCAAGGAATGAAGGTCAACTTTACTAAGAGTGAGTGCTTAGCTGCTAACAGTGAAGGGGACATCCTGATGAAAGGTGTTAGATCAAAGGACAATTGCTACTTGTGGGTCTCTCAAGATAAAGCAAAGTTATCTACTTGTCTAATAACCAAAGAAGATGAAGTTAAGCTATGGCACCAAAAGCTTGGACATCTGAATCTCAGAAGCATGAAGAAAGCTATTGCTGAAGGAGCCATCAGAGGTTTACCAAAACTCCAAATTCAGGAAGGAAGTATATGTGGAGAATGCCAGATAGGAAAACAGACCAAGATGCCTCACCAGAAGCTGCAACATCTGTCCACATCCAGAGTTCTTGAGCTATTGCACATGGACTTAATGGGACCTATGCAAGTCGAAAGCTTAGGTGGTAAGAAGTATGCTTTTGTTGTTGTTGATGATTTTTCTAGATATACTTGGATAAATTTCATTAAGGAGAAATCAGACACTTTTGAAAAATTCAAGGATCTTTGCTTACAACTTCAGAGAGAAAAAGATTGTGGAATTGTTAGAATCAGAAGTGACCATGGGAAGGAGTTTGAGAATGGTAAGTTCTCTGATTTCTGTATTTCTGAAGGAATATTTCATGAGTTCTCTGCACCCATTACTCCTCAACAAAATGGGATAGTTGAGAGAAAGAACAGGACTCTGCAAGAATCTGCTAGGGTTATGCTACATGCAAAGAAGCTGCCATTTTTCTTTTGGGCTGAAGCCATGAACAAAGCCAGACTGGTTGCACAAGGATATTCTCAAATTGAAGGTGTAGACTTTGATGAGACTTTTGCTCCTGTAGCTAGGTTGGAATCTATTAGATTGTTACTTGGGATTGCTTGCATACTAAAATTCAAGTTGTATCAGATGGATGTCAAGAGTGCCTTTCTCAATGGGTACTTGAATGAAGAGGTTTATGTGGAACAGCCTAAAGGCTTCATTGATCCTAGCTTTCCAAACCATGTGTACAAATTGAAGAAAGCTCTATATGGCCTGAAGCAAGCTCCTAGAGCTTGGTATGAGAGACTTGGTGAGTTTCTAATCAACCATGGCTATAGGAAGGGAGGAAATGACAAGACCTTGTTTGTGAAAGATGAAAATGGACAGCTGATGATTGCTCAAATATATGTAGATGACATAGTCTTTGGAGGAATGTCTGACCAGATGATAGAGCATTTTGTTCAGCAAATGCAATCTGAATTTGAGATGAGTCTTGTAGGTGAGCTAAAGTTCTTTCTTGGTCTTCAAGTGAAACAAATGGAAGATACTATATTTATCTCTCAAAGTAAGTATGCTAAAAATATAGTCAAGAAATTTGGGATGGAAAATGCTGCTCATAAAAGAACTCCTGCTCCCACACATGTAAAATTATCAAAGGATGAGAAAGGTGTGGATGTTGACCAAAGCATGTATAGGAGTATGATAGGAAGTCTTCTATATCTTACAGCAAGTAGGCCAGATATTACATTTGCAGTTGGAGTGTGTGCCAGGTACCAAGCTGAACCAAAAATAAGTCACCTGACTCAGGTAAAGAGAATTCTGAAGTATGTGAATGGTACTAGTGATTATGGTATGTTGTATTCTCATGGGGAAAGCACTGTGTTGTTTGGATATTGTGATGCTGACTGGGCTGGAAGTGCAGATGATAGAAAGAGTACCTCTGGTGGATGTTTCTTTCTAGGCAACAACCTTATATCCTGGTTCAGTAAGAAGCAAAATTGCATTTCTTTGTCTACAGCTGAAGCTGAGTACATAGCAGCTGGTAGTAGTTGTTCTCAATTGTTGTGGATGAGACAGATGCTGAGTGAATACAATGTCAAGACAGATGCTATGACATTATATTGTGACAATCTGAGTGCAATTAATATCTCCAAGAATCCTATTCAACATAGCAGGACCAAACACATTGACATTAGACATCATTTTATAAGGGATCTTGTTGAAGACAAAATTGTTACTCTTGAACATGTTCCAACTGAAGAGCAATTAGCAGATATTTTTACCAAAGCCCTTGATGCTAATCAATTTGAAAAATTAAGACGGAAGTTGGGGATATGCTTAGTTGAAGAATTGTAGCAATTAATGTGCAAGGGGCGTGCAGCTATTATTTTTTCCCTTGTCAACCGCTTATTGCACGTCACTCAAGGAGGTTATTGCACACTTGCCTTTTTCAAAACTCTTGCACGTTATCATCATTATCTTTGTCTTAACTTCTCTCAACCTCTCATTGCCTCTCTTACCGCGCACATCTTCATTCAAAAATCGTCCTCTTCTCATACCTTCACATTCAAAATCATCGCCATGGCTGGTTCGTCTTCTCATCAAACTACACAAGATCAAGCTGCTGAAGCCGTCATCACTGATGCGCAACCCCTCACCACTATCCCTAGCGCTCCTACAAAGAAGCGTCGAACTAGGGGATCTGCACCACGAAGGAAGACACCTGCAAAATCTAGCAAAGCTGCCTCCTCCACCGCTGTAAACACCAGATCAAAATCAAAAGGTAAATCTTCTACCACTCCTGCTGCTCCAAGAGTAGGACTTAGTATGGATGATCTGTACCTTAAGGACAACCCTTTTGTATCCACTGTTGTTGAACCACATGCTGAACCTTCTGTCACTGAATCTGAAAATGTCGCTGTTGCGAGTACTGTAGCCATGCCCGAAACCCTAGGTTCTGATAGTCCTAAGGTAGATGAAAAATTAGTTGGTAATTCTTCGAATTCCCCTATCGAGAAAGATGTTACTACTGGTTCTGGTGAAAAGAATGATGTTGATACGGCCGTGTCTGAGACACCTGCTGATTCCCCTGCCACAACAAAGAATGCTGTGACAGATGCTCCCGCATCTTTGTCACAAGATCGAGAGGAGCCTGATGTGGTAGTTCCTAATATTTCTGGTTCTGTGAGTGTCCCTGAGAGTGAGTCCTCAGAGTCTGAAGATGAAGGGACTGAGACTCAAGATGTTGTAGATGATACTGAGACTGCTATTTTAGACTGTGCTGACACTATTGTTGTTGAGGAAGCTGTGCCGGAAGAAAGACCTCAGGAAGAAACTGGTACTATTGGTGTTGCTCGCAGGACAAGGAGCAAAGCTGACAAAACTGCTGCAGTTGTCAGTGAAGGAGAAAAGGATAGGAAGAAGAAAACTGTAAAGGCTGGGAAGAGGCCTGTGTATGGTCCCCCCAAGGCTGGAAGCAAGAAGGTGGCTCAAAGTGGTCATAAGAAGAAGAGCTTAAAAAGAAAAGACCCTCCCTCTAGTGACTCTGAGTTTGAGGTTGCTGAGCCTGAAGCTGCCACATCTGGTGGGGCTTCCAGAAAAACAATGAAGGGTATGAAGATACCTCTGACTATTCCTCCTGCCCCTCTTGATAATGTTTCCTTTCATTTGGAAACTGGTTCCTCTAGGTGGAAGTTCATATACCACAGAAGACTGGGTCTTGAAAGAAATCTTAAAGAAGATGTCTTCAAGTGTCAAAAGCTGGTTGATTTGTTGGAGTTTGCTGGTCTGGTGAAGACTGTGAGAAATTTGGGTCCTTGTTATGATAAGCTGGTCAGGGAGTTTTTGGTGAATGTTTCTGATGAGTGTGATGACTCAAGAAACCCTGAGTATAGGAAAGTTTTTGTTCGTGGTAAGTGTGTGAATTTTTCTCCCATGATGATCAATGCATATCTTGAGAGGTCTACTGAGGAGACCCCTGAGCTTGAGGTCACTGAGGACTCAATCTGCAAGACAATCACTGATAACAAGATTAGACATTGGCCAAAGCATTTGTCTTCTGCTCAACTGTCTCCTATGTATGCTGTTTTGAATAGGATCTGTGCTCAAAATTGGACTCCAACCACTCACTCCAATTTTGTTGCATCTGGGTTGGCCAAGTTTATCTATGCTGTAGGGACCAAGTCTCCCTTTGATTATGGAGCCTACATCTATTATCAAGTTTTGGAACATGCCAAGTCGTTTGCCATTAAGTTTCCAATTGCTTTTCCTACCCTCCTGTGTGGAATTATTCTTCAGCAACATCCTGATATTTTGATAAGTAGTGATGAGCCCTGCAAGAGGCCTAGCCCTATGGCTTTGGATTGCAGTCTGCTGTCTGAGACACATGATGCTGATGTAGCTGGTACTTCTGTTCGGACATCTGGTGTGCTCTCCAGAAAGCAAATGATTGCTGATCTTACTGAGACAAGTGTGGCTCTTGGAGCTAGAAAGGTGAAGATTGACAGGATCATTGCAGCTTTGAAGGCTGAAGCTGATGATGAGGGTGAGCAGGATGAGGAAGAAGGAGGAAATGTGCCTGTTGCTTCTGCTGGTGACTCTGAAGATGCCTCTGATGATTCTGAGGATTTCTGATTTTCTTGTTTTGTTCTGAACCCTTTTGATGTACTCTTTTTGGTTTTTTTGTTGGTGACTGGGCTATGCCCTGAATTCTTATGCACCTTGTGTGCCTCTGGTCTGTAATATGCACTCTATGTGGTTACTATACACTCTTTATGGTTCTTTGCACTTTCTATGAGTATGCCCTATCTGTTGGTGGTCAGAATTTTTGGCTAAAAAGGGGGAGTAGAATTGCTGATGAATTTGATTTATTATCTATTGCTTGTGTGCATGATTTGAAGCTTATATTATGTATGGTTACATGTGTTGAGGGGGAGTGTAGTATGTTGAGGGGGAGTATTGGTACATGCATGTTTTGAGGGGGAGCTGAGCTCTGCTCTTGAGTTTTTATTCTTGGTGTGTGGAAATTTATTTTTTCCCTTATCTATGTGATTCCACTATATGAGAGTTTATTTCTCTCTGGTTGTTCCTATGAGGCTAGATGTTTGTGTTATCTGGTGCATGCCTCTGGTTGACTATTTCTCGCTTTGAAGTAATCTCACTCTATGCTACGATTTTTTCTTTCCTTGTTGTGTGCCTATGTTGACGTGAAGGAATCTTATCTGTGTGTTTCCCAAAGTACTGGCTCTAGAGTGTTTTAGCCAAAATTTGCCAAAGGGGGAGATTGTAGGGTTTTTGTAGATTGGCTACATTTTGCAAAAACATCTTCTAGCCAGATGCTGGGACAGATGCGGTAGCATATGGAACAGCATTACGTGACTTGTGTTTTCGCGCAAGCTAGCGCTTTATATTTATGTACGCAATCTTCCAAAGATTTGCCTGAAGATTTATTTTCCTCTAGCTTGCTGATCAAGGCGCGTGTATCTAATTGAAGATCTGCTTGAAGTTTTATTTGCCTTGCTATTTGTTCCACAAGATATCATTCTATATTTGGAAGCTTTTTATTATTTCTAGAAGATTGTTTCAACTGGACCGGTCAATGTCCATGCTCTATTTTGAAGCCCAGACCCGTGGTATCTCAGTGCTATATATTTGTGAAGACAAACCCTAGTTGGGTAACTAAAAACCGTGTGTGTTAGCAAAGCGTGTGTTTTAAGGTTTTTAGGGTTTTGTTTGTTAATTGTGAGCCTTGCTTGTATCACCCTGATTCAAGCTAAGGACTGAGTTTGTTTTGAGTTGTAATTTGTAAGCTACTCCTAAGCTTTTAAGTACGGAGTGAGTATGTGTTATTAGCGTGTGTTTCTCTTGGTTGTGTTTTATGTTTTTGTGTGTTTGATAACAACACTGACTGTGTTGCTGGTAGGAATTGAGACGGGGTCTCATATCTAGGAGTTCCTAGATAGAGTTGCCACTGGTAGGGTCTAGGTGCAAAGTCAAGTAGTGTGTCTGCGTTGGTCTTTTCACTAGAACTATAATAGTGGAATCATTCCTGGATTGGTATCCCCCAGAGTAGGAGAGTTGCTCCGAACTGGGTTAACAAACTCACTGTGTACTTTATATTTCCGCTGTGTTCCTTTTAATTTGTGCTTTGTTACGTTGCGCTATTTTAATTGTTGTTCTGAGTAGACACGCGCTCGGACAGTTGTGCCATCATTGTGCACAGCATATTTCAGTCAGGTTGCCAGGAATTTCAAGAATAACGTCTAAATTAAGGACCCCTCATAGGTTATGTATTGGGGATTAGTTTCCCTTAAGAGACGCATTAAGTATGCAAAGCGTATGACAAGTGTTAGACGTACCTTTAAGTGCAAAGGTTAAGGATTAATGAGATTAAGAGTGATTCAATGATCAAAGTTAAGAGCCTATTTATAGGTTAAGTTTTAAGAATGAATAGTTAAGTAGGCATTAGATATGCACAAGATTATGAAACGTAATAAATATGTTTATGAACTTAAGTTAAGAATTCAAAGATAAAGAATATGATAACGTGTTCATCAGACTCCGGGATACGCCGGATGGGATTTCTCCGAAAGGGCTATCCACACGTAATTTACAAGACGATATTAAACGTGTTCATCAGACTCCGGGATTCGCCGGATGGGACTCTTCCGAGAGGATTGTCCACACGTATGTTAAAAGACTTAAGCATGTCCAGCAGGCTCCGGGATTCGCCGGATGGGACTTCTCCGAGAGGGTTGTCTACATGCAAGATGTGTCCAGCAGGCTCCGGATTATGCCGGATGGGGCTTCACCGAGAGGGTTGCCTACACAGAGATAAGAGGAGTCCGGTGTTAGCCTGATATGATAGGAATTTCACCGGTATGATGGGAGATGTACTTCGGGGTTACTCCACCCGGATGCACTCCGTAAAATGAACCAAGATAATAATTGTTTGTTCAACGCTAACTTCTAACTTATGATATGAAAAGATGAATACGAATATGAAATGAATATGTATATTTTGTATGTAATACGAGACAAGATGATTAGTTCCTATCGAACGCGATGTGATCATAGGATGTCCCCAAGGTCACTACGTATAAGACTAAGATAAGAATAGAGTATGAAACACGTAAGATTATGAACATGACAAGTATAAGGAAGATGAAGATATGTAGCGATCCTAGGATTCCCCTTGATCGCGAATTAAGTAAAGATAAGACTTGGCGATCATAGGTATCCCCAAGATTGCCGAGAGTAGGCACGGCGACCCTAGGTTTCCCCCGTGGTTGCCAACAGTAGGTAGGGTAGGAGCTCACTGAGACATTATGTCTCATCCCTATCCTTCTGGTGCAGGTTCTACAGGTTAGCAGGAGGTACATGAAGCTGCTCTACACGGAGACGCTGGATGGAGTGCAGTTGCTCGCCTTGGACAAGCTCAGGAGTTTATCAGTATATGTTAAGTATTTGTATATGTTGTTTGGATAAATGTATGATCGAGCAAACTCGTACTCATTCAGTTGTATTGTTTGTAATATTATTATTGAAAATTTTAAATGTATCCAGTATCAGTTTAATGCACATACTAATATACTAGTTAAAGTTAGTATGGGTGTTACATCATGTGTCTTGAACAGCCACTGTCCAAGTACCATGGCTTTGTCTTTGCATTTTGAGAGGAGACCTACACTTGACATGAACAAAATCTTAGGTACCCATGTAATGTTGGGTCCTTGAGGGTTAGTCTTTCTTAGAGATCTCTTCTTATTGTAACATTCTGTTATTATATGACCAGATTTGTTACAGTAAGAGCATATCTTCTTAGCCTTTTCAGCCTTTTGTGAACTTTCTGATCTATTGAGATGAGAACGTTCTGAACTAAGATTAATTAATCTATTTTTTTCAAAATGTTTTTTATGAAAACATGCTGAGTCAAGATGTCCTAGCTTGTTACAATATGAGCATTTTATCTTCATTTTTATTTCAGTTTCTTTTGGTATAAAAACAGTTTTAAGAAGATTTTTGTTTGGATCTTTGAATCCTAAGCCAGATTTTTCATTTGTTCCAGCTTGTGATCCCAGAATGTTTTGAAAGGTTTCTGTGGATTTTATAAAACGTGAGAGATCATTTTTTAGTCCTTCAAATTATGTTTTCAAAAGAATGTTTTCTTTTTGTACTTCAGAAGGTTTAGATAAAATTCCTTTTTGCCTTTTATTTAGCTCTCTTTGTTGTTCAGACATTTTAAAATGAGAGTCTTGCAAAGTTTGTATGGTTCTTCTAGATTCATCATATTTTATTTGAAGTTTACCTTTTTCCTCTTTTAGTTCAGAAAGTTCTTTTATTAATGATTGACATTTGTTAGATAGAAAATTTGAATCATATATAAGACTGTCAATTTTTCTTTCAAGATCTTTTTGAAAAGAGTTAGGTTCATAGATAATTACCTCTTCCTCATCTTCTGATTTAGCCATCAAACTCAAGTTGGCTTCCTCATCTTCAGGTTCTGCTTCTTCTAGATCATCCCAGGTGATCATGGCTTTCTTTTTGAAGGGAGGTCTCCTTTGTTGTTTCTTGAGATCAGGACACTCATTTTTGTAGTGTCCAAGCTTGTTGCATCCAAAACAGGTGACTTGACTTTTGTCAGTCTCAGTTTTGTTAGTGTTGGTGTTGGGAAACTTCTTTCTGATCTGATTTCTTCTCATCATCATTCTTTGAATTTTCTTGGAGATGAGTGCAAGTTCATCTTTAGCTTCCTCTTCCTGGACTCCTTCTATTTCATCTAGTTCTTCCACATCATCTTGAGTTGCTGATGATGTTTCTTGGGAGGCCTTCAAGGCAAGAGTCTTGACCTTTTTCACTGGTTTGTCTTCTTGAAGTATGACTTCATGAGCTCTCAGTGAACCAATAAGTTCCTCCAAGGTTAGAGAATTTAGATCTTTGGCCTGGGTAATAGCTGTGACCATAGGTCTCCATGTGCTTGGAAGACATCTTAATATTTTCCTGATTCTATCATGAGTGAAATATATCTTTCCAAGAGATCTCATTTCATTTACTATTGTTGTGAATCTAGCATACATTTCATCAATAGTTTCATTTTCACTCATTTCAAAAATTTCAAACTTTCTGACTCCAATGTCAATTCTAGTTTCTTTGACATGAGATGTACCTTCATGGTGTATTTTTAAAGTGTCCCATACTTCTTTAGCATTTTGGCATTCATCAACTCTTTCACTTTCTTCCATGGTTAGTGCACATGATAAAAATAATCTAGCTTTAGAGTTTAGTAATACCTTAGCTTTGTCATCTGGTGTCCATGCACTTTTTTCTTTTATGCCTCCATCTTTGTTCATTGGAACATGATCTCCTTCAGAGATTACAGCCCACATGTCTGTATCTTGAGATCTAAGAAAGAGTTCCATCTTACCTTTCTAGAAGTAGTAGTTTGAGCCATCAAACAGTGGTGGTCTGTTTGTTGATCCTCCTTCTGTAATGTACTTAGCCTTTGACATACTTCTTCCTGAATCTTTTCTCTAACACTTGTGTAAGTGTTCAAACCCTTAGAGCCGTGCTCTGATGCCAATTGAAGTAGATAATATAGTCACAAGAAAGGGGGGGTTTGAATTGTGACCCTTTTTAAAATCTAATCCTGTACTTAAAAAATTACTTCTCAAGTTGATTCTTGGAAGAACAAAGTTAAACAGACTTCAGAACGTTCTGAAGTGTCAGTGGCAGAATAAGATATTTAAGTTAAGTGTTGTGTGTGTGTTGTGTATGCAGTAGTGTAAAGAGTATAGGGAGAGAAGAAGAACACACAGAATTTTATAGTGGTTCACCCAATGTGGGCTAGTCCACTCCTCACAATCTTGTGAGAGTTTTCCACTATGATGCTTGAGATACCCTCTCAAATCCTGCACCTTACAATCTTGTTCACTTGGAACGGTTACAACCTGTATTCTCTAAGCCTCATCAGGCTCTCAACTTTCTGTACTAAGTCACACCAGACTTTGTACTATGTTACTCAACATAGACTTTAATACCCTTAAAACTAGATGAGATTTTCTCTTTTACAATAGATTTGATAATTGAAGAAGTGAGGTTAAGATGAAGACTTTCAGAAGAGAAGGGGGAGAGTTTATCTTTGACAAGATAAAGAGAATTGATTTACACTTTGAGAGATAATTTGGAATCTCAGTGATGATCAATTTGAGATGCTAAAGCTTCAAACACTTTTCAAATGTTTTCTTGTATGCTTTTGCAATTGTGTGTATAATGTTGAGCCTTTCACTTCTATTTATAGAGTTATTGGTCTCTTGTAACCGTTGGAGGGTGACCAATGGTCTTGTGCCATGTGTCCTGGGCCCCACTGACTTTTACTTGAAAATCTGGGTGAACATTCTGAATTTCAGAATGTTGTTGTGTTCTTGAGAATACTTCAGAATGTTGTTGCATTCTTGATGATATTCATCTCGGTTCATCATGTATGAATGAAGGTATGAATTTCTGGATTGCTGATGGACTTTTGTTTATGCGTGCAGTACATCAGAATGTTTATGTGCCAAGAGCTTTGCAAATCTGTCTTGGATTGTGTGCAGGAGAGAGAAAAGTGGAACTATCACTTCATGCCCATGCTTTAGGGGATTTTGCTGATCTGTAACAGTACCAAATCCCTTAGGTGTCAAGATCTCATGGATTCTGACTTTGAGATTGTAATTTGGCTTTTGCTTTACTTTTCCAACTACTTTACTGTTGCTGTCAGAATTAAAGCATGTGCTGTATTGAACATTCTGAACTTCAGAATATTCTTTTTGTTTCACTTAGGATGACTTGTAAGACTTCCATTTGATGTAATCAAATCCTAATAGTGAAACATAAATGAAGTGCAGTAATTTGAACATCTAGGATGATATTCCCTTTTGGAATATTCCTGTTAATTCAATGTTCATAGTCTTAAATGAACATTGAATGTCCTTTTTGACATTCATCTTGTAAATGCTTTTATTGCTTGATTGATCCATGCAAGTATATTTTCCTGGACATTTATTTATGTCACGTGTGGCATGCATGTTCTTGAAGGTGTTCTTGAATTTCTGGGCTTGTGTAAGAGCAGCCTTATGACAAAGCTTCAGAACTGTGAACAAGCTTCTGAACTGCATTTCAGCTTCTGAACAACATTGCTGCATCTGAACAGGGTTCCAGCTTCTGAACTGTGTTTCAGCTTCTGAACTGCATTTTAGCTTCTGAACTATGTCCAGCTTCTAAGCTATGTCCAACCTTCTGAACTATGTCCAACCTTCTGAACTCTTGTTCAGCTTCTGAACTATGTCCAACCTTCTGAACTATGACAAAGTTCTTTCTTCTTAATGATCTTTGATTCCTTGTATCTTGGTATGGTTCATATCTTGTTTCTGTCTTAATTAAACACTCAAGAGCACAAGTTAAACACCAAGAGACTAATCAAAGTCCATTAATCCTTTAATCATTTAGGGTTTGTTATCTTTAAAATTAATTAGGGATTTTGCCTCAACAAATTCTACAATGAATTTGAACGCTTATCAACTAAAATGCACAGGATAAGTGGACATTGACTAACAATTCAGAAATAACTAAAATACATGGGAGGAACTGACATTGATTAAATAGAACTATCATGCACAAGACAAGTTGAAAGTAATTAAATGCACAAGACAAGTTGACATTGATTAGATTAAGCTATCATGCACCTGACAAGTTATAACAAATAAAATTTCAGAGTTAACTCAAATGCACGAGATAAGTTGTCGCTGACTAAACTAACTTTAATGCATTGGGACAAGTTGTCATTTATAAAAACTTGTACATGCTAAAATATTTATACTATTTAGAATATCACCTCATTTCAATTCTACATTTATATTGCATCCTCATCAACTAAAATGGACGGAATAAGTGGACTTTGACTAAATTTAGATAATAACTGAAATGCATGGGAAAAATGGTCATTGACTAAAATTTCAAAGTTAAATCAAATAGACGGGATAAGTTGTCATTGACTACACTAACCATGATTCACGGAACAAGTTATCATTTATAAAAGAGTTTATACTGTTTAAAATATCACCTTACTTCAATTCTAGAATGATATTGAACGCTCATCAACTAAAATGGATAAGATAAGTGGGCATTGACTAAAAATTCAAAAATAACTAAAATGCATGGGAGAAATTGACATTGATTAAATAGAACTATCTTGCACAAGACAAGTTGTCGTTAACTAAATGCACAAGAGAAGTTGGCATTGATTAAATTAAACTATTATGCACTTGACAGGTTTTAACTGATAAAATTTCAGAATTAACTCAAATGCATGGGATAAGTTGTCGCTGACTAAACTAACTTTGATGCATGAGGACAAGTTGTTATTTATAAAAAAATATTCCTTGTAAAATGTTTATAATGTTTAGAATATCATCTCACTTCAATTCTACAATTATATTGAACTCTTATCAACTCAAATGCACATGATAAATGGACATTCACAAAATTTTCGTAGATAACTTTGAAATGCATGGGAGAAGTGGACATTGACTAAAATTTCAGAAATAACTCAAATGCACGAGATAAATTGTCACTAACTAAACTAACTTCGATACACCAAACAACTTCAATATAAACATGAAAATATAGTCACATATAAATACAATATATAACTGAACTAAAAAAGTTAAAATAAGTACTATACATGGGACATGTTGTCGTTGATAAAAAATTTAAAAATTGTAATACACGGGCAATGTGTCTTTGATATAAATTTTAAAATAATTATTATACACTATACAAATCATCACGGATACATATTATAAAACTATTATTATATAGCAATTTAATGACACATGACAAGTTATCTCGCTAATACATACTATAAAATTATTATTATACACAAGACAAGTTATCACTAAAAAAAAGTTAAAAATAATAACTATACATGGGACATGTTGTCACTAATAAATTTTTAAAATGATATTATACACATTACATGTAATATCCCCCTCAGATGTAACTTTTATCAATATTAGAGGAATTAAGAGAGAGTAGTGGCAGATTTGTAATTATGAGAGGAAGGGGTATTAAAAGAGATAAGCTTGAAAATTCTTCATTATTGTCATTTCCTTCTCTCACTAAAAAAACAAATTTTCTCTCCCTCTCTCTCTAGATTTCGGGCAAGAGGATTAGCAGCTGTGATCCACCAGTTTTCTTCCCTGATTTCTGGAACTGCCAGCAAGCAAGTTTTGAGAAAGTTGAAGTAAGTGGAAGCTTAAGGAAAAGTTAAGAAAAAGCCAAGCTAGGGTTTTTGGTAAAGGAAGTTTGTCAAAGATCAGCATAATTCTAAGTGAGTTCCTTAGAGTAGCAATATCCTTTATGGGTTATATTGTGTGAGGATTACAATTCAATTTGTAAGATTGTAGGAAAAAGGATAGTTTTCCCCTATTTTTGATTCTATGCTTGATCCTGTTTAATCTTTGATTACAACATATTTTAAAGTTCAAAAATGAGTCTCTGACATGTTTTCAAAGATCACTGGGCATTTGGGTATCAAAGTTTTAAGATTGAAACATGTTTTTCAGAAAATTCTATGTTCTGCTACAGTCGCAGAGCGACCAAGAGTTTGCTCTGCAAAGTAGCAGAGCTTCGCTACTGCCTAGCCATCACCTAGACTTCGCTCTGCAAAGTAATCAGAAGCTGAGTTCGCAGAGCAAAGCTTTTAGACGCTCTGCAAATCTTCAGACTCAGGATTACCAGGTTCTGAAGGTTTAGACTCTGAATGTTCAGAGTCTGAAGGTTCAGACGCAGGTGATCGCAGAGCGACGCCTAGGGTCGCAAAGCGAAGTTGCCCAGAATGGCATTTTATTTTCAAACTATTGTACCATGCCAATGATCTTTGATATGCTTTGGGGTAAAGATACTTATGAACCTTCAAGGATTAATATAGGATAAGGATAGGTATCATACAGAGAGATGGGTATTTTATATCCATAGGATTTTTGGTTAGTTAAGGGATAGATTCAGGATACCCTTAACCAGGCAGGTGCATTTATATGTACATCAGGGCGTGCCTCAGTTGTTCATGTCAGAGTGACACTGAGGGTACACGTATCAGTTCTGGATAGGATGTACCCTAGATATGGTACAAGGAATTATCAGGTTAATGTATATTTTATATACCAGGAATAATTAATTATAAGGCTAAATTTATGTGACTTCTGTGATCTCGCAGTTAGAGAGCACAGGGGGTTCCAGTATTGCTGGAATGGAAGGAACTTTCCGTGAGGATAACCCACACATAAGTTTATTTAAAGTTTATTGTGACTTCTGTGTTCTCGCAGTTAGAGAGCACAGAAGGTTCCAGTTATAGCTGGAATGGGAGGAACTTTCTGCGAGGATAACCCACACAATACAGGCAAGAGGAGTCCGGTGATTAGCCTATTATAGGAATTTTCACCGGTTATCAGGGGAATGTGCTTCGGGGTTACTCCACTCGGGGGCATTCCATAAAATAAACTCAGATAATAATGTTTGTTACACGCTAACATCTAACATAATATGTATCAGTTTATACTTTATTATGTTATCAGGCAGTAATACCATCAGGCAGGTATCAGGTGGTGATCTTAGGTGTCCCCTCGATCACCAAGTTATCAGGTTATAGTCTAGTTTTTATGACTATGTAGTTATCAGGTTCAGGCAGGTATAAACCCTTTATGAAAAGCACCTGATATTGAGTATTCTCAACTGGAAGTAAAGACTATTGCAACTACCTCCACTATCCGATACAAGGAGGAGGCATCACTTATGGTACCTGCTCCTTTCTTTCTGACATCCTGGTGTAACACTCTTCACAACCGTAAGCATTACTTCTGTTCCCACTGCGGAAATCCTTAAGGCTCGAGAAATCTTATAGGCTACTCGTGTCCGCCTTAACTAGTTGACGACAACACGTATCTTCGTGATTTAGGAATTTTCCTCCTTACTAGGATTCTGACATTCTTGCATCATTCAAGATATACCCTGGTCGTAACGGGGTGAGTAAAACTGGTCTCATGAAACCCGTCTACAACTTAACTCACGTCATTCAAAGACACTCCTTGTTTTCAAAAAGAAAACTCTACTCTGATTGTTACCAAAATAACACACTTAATCTCTCAATCCTTTATTCATAACCTGAACTTTCGTAGCCCTTTACTGTAGACTACGAGTGACTTTTGATCTGCATAGAAAGTTCTTCTTCCTCTACTGGTGAACATTAAGTTCAAGAATTTCCGAACTCTTCAGCTAAGATATGTTTGATATCAACAAACTTGTTATGGTCAAAACCATCATACTTTAACATTCCTGACTGCGTACCACGATTACTAATACATGTCACATAACTGTAAATCTGTTACACTACTATCTGAGTAGTATAAACACTGCCTGATAAGTATACATAATACTAAACAAAACCTGGTACATGTGACATGTTGACATAACATGGGTACTGTCATACCCCATTTTTTGACTCATATTTTTCTTTTTGTTTATTATTTCTTTTGTTATTTTTATCTTTTATTATCTTCATTATATCATCTATTTTTTAGATTTTTATTACCATTATCATTACTATTATTATTATTATTAATATTATCACTATCACTATTATTATTATTAATACTATTGTTATTATCTTTTTCATTAATAATATTATTATTATCTTTTTTATCAATGTTTTATTATTATTGTAGTACCCCAATTTTGTCCTAAGCCTTTTAAAAAAAAAACAACAAAAAAATCAAAGAGAGGGAAAAAGTCAAAGTCAACAAAAAAGTCAACATTTCAAAAATGATGACTTCGAAGTGCGAAGTTCACTTCGCACTACGAAGTCTGCGATTTTTCTGCAGATTTTTGGTTTCTTTGATTTAATTCCAGTTTTTGTTACACATCATTTGCATTATTATTTTAATCAGCATTCATGGCCAATTGGGCTTAGCAAAGTCAGAGTTGAGAGACTTGCCATTAATGCCAAGGAAAGAAGCTTTTTCTTCCAACCTAGCATGTGACAAGCAAGTGGGCTTGCCCTTGGGCAGCTCTTGTCCCTCCCAAGTGACCTGTTAACCACCCCAAGGTTGCCAGCCACCTGCTTGAGGACTTTCCTCCTGCTTGCTCCCCCAAAACCAGTCAAACCCAGCTGGTTTTTCACTTGAAAAAGCCATGATTGCTTGCCCTGCTTTGAAGCAGCTTTTCATCCCTCTCACACCAGCCACATGTTGCCTTTTGCATCCCCCAACCTCTGCACATCACAGTGCACGTTTTTATTGTTCAACCATTGAGATTGCAAGGATCAATCCCCAAGCATAGCCAATTGCAATCCAGCCATGTTCATCATCATTTCTATCCAAAGACCATTGAATTTGTGGCTGAAATCAGTCAAGCCTCTAACCGTTGGCACAAGGCAGGGTTGCCTCTATCCAGTAGCATTAAATGCAAAGCCATTTAGCCTGAATTTAGCCCACAAATCAGCTAGGTCCTATGGATTTTCCATCATTACTTTGGATTGCATCTTGGCCTATAAATAGAGATGCAAGGCAAGAGAAAAAAAGAAAAATTCTACAGCAAATTATTCACAAAGAAACACTACTCATAATACTTGAAATACTTGCAAACAACCAGAGAAAAAACCAAGCCAAAGCACTAGCAAAAACCAATCAAAACACAAAGCATTACAAAGTTCAAAAAACCATCACCAATATTCAAAACCTTTGCAAGAACCTTCAACCAATCCAAGTTCATTGCAGCAGGAGCTTTGCTAAGGATCTCTGTAAGTCTCTAAGTGATTATCTTGCATCTATAATTGTGTTTGCATATCAATTTTGGTTCAAAACCTTTTTGTTCTAAAAACCCCTTTTGAATTTCAAAAGAAATCCCAAGGTTTGCAAAACATCAAAACTGGTTTGTCCAGCCCTTTTCATTGCAAAAACTCAAATCTTTTCACTCTCCTAAAAGGTCCTGAGTGTGTTCAGAAGTTGTTTCTGAACAACAATTCAGAAACAGCTTCTGAACTCAACAATTCACATTGTTCGCAGTGCGAAGTCATGGTCGCAGAGCGACCATGACAGAACTCAGAATCTGAGTTTAGGCTCCCAAATGGCCAATTTTTGAGGTTCTAGCCCAAGAGCTCAGAACCTAGGAGGTTTAAAACTCATTTTATCCAAACCATGTCAAGGATTTTGCATAATTTTGAAGGATTCGCAAGTTCGGGTAACACTTTGTGTGGGTAACTTGCAAAACAAGTTATGATCACAAACTTTCAAAATAACTTGAACGAACAAGCTATGTTCATCACTTTCAAATCCAAACTTGAACAATAAACATTGTTCATGATTTTCAAAACCAAACGTGAACATAAGCCGAATTTGTTCGCTTTTCAAAACCGTTCGAGAAACGAGCCGAACTTGTGCGTTTTCTAGCAAAATTGCTAAAACCTCTTCATCTTGAGTTTCAAACCAAATGTTTTGATAAACTTTGGGATTTCTAAGAAATTCAACCAAAAACTTGAATGAAAAAGGGATGGTGTGACGTATGTCTCTCCATTGCCTCGATTGCACGAATGCGTGACGTATGTCTCGTCGTTCGGACAATCGTCATTCCATTTTTACGTATCCAACCATACCAAACCAAATCTTGGCCCCTTATGGTCAATCCGAACCTTTTGGTCCCCCGTGGCCACTAGATTCAAACCCCCGACTCGTTGGAGTCTCTTCGGTCAATGATCGACTCGTTCGAGTCCATTGCACCATTTTGGTCCTAACGCGACCAATTCGAACCCTTTTACCCAATGGACATGCCTTTTAACATTCTAGCGCGATTCGTAAACAAACGCTTAATAAGCCTCCCATGCGCGAGCATACAAGCTATACTCTTAATAAGTCTCCCATCCGCGAGCATACAAGCTACGTTTAATCGCAAGAATTCGGTTAAAACATCGTCCATTTAAAATTAACCAACATATGTACGTTTTTCTACCAAAGAACTACGTACGCTTTGAATTCTCCGACTACCGGGAGATACGTAGGAGCAAGATCGACATCTTGTCAAGCGCAATAATAAAAAACTTTCTTTTTCCCTTTCGTTTGTTTTTATCTCTTTTTCCCCCTTTTAGTATATTTTCTTTTGACATAGATAAGCATGCACGCAAAACATTTAAAAACATTTTAAGCTTTAGCCAAATAGAAGGTTCCCGTTGAGTACAACGAACGTGAGGGGTGCTAATACCTTCCCCTTGCGTAATCGACTCCCGAACCCGACAATGGTTGCGATGACCAGTCCTTTTCCTCATCGTCAAGGGTTTTATTATCGTTTCCCTTCAAACAAAAAACTTAAGGGTTTATCAACGTTCCCTTTACACAAAAACTTTTGTGGCGACTTTACAAGGCCTTCCGAGCGTTCGCACACGTCCTCGGAGGATTGCGTGTTTTTAACGAGAGCGCACAGCTGGCGACTTCACTGGGGACCCTTTTCCCACTAGCGAGTCAAGCCTATCCTATTTGGTTTTTAAGCTATTTGTTTTTGTTTTATTTACGCGCATGCTTTTATTCTATTTATCTATATCATATTCATGCTTTATATTTATAAATGTTGTATTTTGCTTTATATTCATATCATATATATCAAATGCGGGGGTTACTTGAGCGATGTTACTCCACATTGTTCAGGTTAATGCCGGACGTGTGAGGCTCTCTACCCGAGCTTGAGAAAAAACTAAGTTAGAATGGTGGTTGTGAGCGGAAGCCCGCGTTGACGTATGTCCGTGAGGTAGGATGCCCAACCCCGCTTAGAGGAGATTTTCACGTGGAATTAATTGAAGTCATGTCGACGTATGTCCATAGACAACCCTAATTCCATGTGAGATCTATGACTCTAGGGACCTCTTCTTAGGAAATTTCACCTTTAGAGCCTACACGTGAGGATGGGGGGAAATTCCGAACCTCCGCATATCACCCATTCACATTTGTTGCATTGTGTTTTACTTTATCAGGGGCAATCAATATTTATTTGTTTATTATTTGTTTTTATATGCATAATCATAGTTGGGGATAGAAATGACCAATGTGTTGGGAGGAAACAAAATTTTTTCAGAATTCGAGCACTTCGCAGAGCAAAGGTATCTTCGCACTGCGAAGTTAACTCTGAAGTTCGCAGAGCAAAAGTACTTCGCAGTGCGAAGTACGCGAATTTTGTCAGCTCAGTTTTCAAAATGGCTGACCCTTCATTTACTCCCTCTCAACCACCCATTTCCACTATCCCCTTTATCCAACCGTTTTCTTTTTCCCTTAACCCTTAAAACTAAAATAATAATAACTTTTATTCCATAACTTCAAAAAAAAAAGAGGGAGAAACTCTCAAATCTTAAAAAAGAGTGGGCATACCCATTTGTGAATCTTCCTTTCTTTAAGTTTGTGCTTTATTCCATTCAGAACCAACTACCAGGTACGATTTCCTTTCTTTTTTCTCTGTTTATATCTAATTCGTATTCCAACAGTAAGGGTTTTAGGGTTTCTAATTTTGAAATGCCCATTTTAGGGTTTAAGTTTATAATAAGCTGCATTTAGTCCCTAGTTTGCTATATTAGGTTGAGATTTGGTAAGCATGCATCATGGGTATCTAAAACAAACCTGTTTCTTTCAATTTCCAAGTTGTTTTTTTTGAAAACTCCATTTGCATAAATTGAAAGAAGGAGAGCTGTTAAGAGTTTCTGTTTGATACCCAGCCATGATTCTAAAGTCGTTTATCTACATGCATTGTATTTTAGAGAGAAGCTTAGACCAGGGGCATGGGTTAGATTTCTGGGATTTTTGCTGTCATGGTCGCAGAGCAAAGTTCAACTTCACACTGCGACCGTTTTCTGGGCAACCCAGAATTGTTCGAACACCTTCGCACTGCGAACATGCCTTCGCAGTACGAAAGAAGCAGAAACAGAACCTTTGTTTTTCATGCTTCCTTTCCAATTCCCTTGATTTCACCCCATATCACCTATAATCATGAGTGCTGTTTACTGACTTTGTCTTTTTTCTTGTAGATGGCACCAAGACCAGCGGGAAAACGCTCGAGGGGTGATGCATCAGGATCTAGACCCCAAGGGGGATTTGACGCCTCTCGCTTCCTAAGCCTCCGGAACCAAGAGAGGTACAAAGAGCTTCTCGGCAGGACGTTCTGGGCTGAGAGGCAGTTCATCATAGGCGAGCAGGGCACCTGGCGAGAGTTGGCCCGGTTGATAAACCAACGCCGTTGGGGAGTTTTGGTGAACCCTCCCCTAAACCTTAATTATGATATTATCCGGGAATTTTATGCAAACGCCCTTCCCGTGGAGCCAGAGGGAGAGTTCACCTATCAAACGATGGTGCGTGGTCGGATCATTAGGTTCGATCGCGACGCCATCAACACTTATCTCCAAAACGCCTTCCAATTAGAGAATGATGAGCTTTGTGCTTTCCATAAGCACCAAAACCGTGGTAATTGGAACCACGATCTCTACGCCCAGACCATCTTCCAATCCGGAAAGGGCTATGAGCTCAATGCGGCGGGGCAGCCTACCAGAGCCCTCAAGAACAACCTCACCACCTACGCTCAAGTCATCTTCCACCTTATAGTTCACAATATAAAGCCAAAGAGCCATACCTCCTCCACCACCTTGGACGTCACCCCCCTAATCTACTATATCCTCACCAATAAACAAGTAGATGTGGCTAGGGCAATTTGCCAAGAGATTAAGATAGTGGTCGAGAGTGGCATCAAGCCACCGGCCAAGAAGATGTGCCCGCTTGCTTTCCCGGGTCTTATCATGGGACTCTGCCGGGAAGCCCGAGTAGCCATCCCTCCTCATGTGTCCGAGACCATAAAGAACCCAATCACAGATGAGTATATCTCCAGACACTGCACAGGGAGGAGAGCGGCGAGGGCACAGCAGCCACGGCCTAGACCTCCACCAGCATCACAGGGTCATCACACTTGCACTTTCATAATGGAGCAGAATGCTTCCACTCATCGATACATGACCATGATGCATGATTCCATGTATCGCCTTCAGAGGCAGCTGGGTAGGCCGACAGATCCCGACGATCAGATACCGACACCCGAGATGTTCGCAGCTCATGGTCGTTGGCCCGGGGATAGGCCAGAGTATTCAGAGGCTGGAGGCAGTGGTGCAGCGGCCGGAGGCCAGGGAGGAGATGATGAGGATGATGAGGACGATGATGACGAGGATGAGGAGACTGAGGATGATGAGGCTCTCACTCCTTGAGTGGCCCCCTTTTTTATGCTTTCTCATGTTTTTGTTGTTTATGTTTATGTTATTTTTTCTCTCGTACACTCTTTAGAAGCTTCCTTTGTTTAATGCTTTGTATCTATATTCGTACTCTTGTTTTGTTGTTATTCGAGTACTCTTTCTTTTATTGCTTGGCCTTTGCATCATCATCATGCCTGTTTAATTTTAATATGCGTAAATGTCGAAATTTTTGCTATAGATCATTGGTAATGTGAATTTGACAAATCTTCCCGCAACGGGTTAAGCCGAAGTTAATTTGATTTAGCCATAAACGAATGGTAATGATAAATTTGATTAATTTTCGCAAAGCTAAAATGCATGTTTCCTATTTTTCCGTGATTTAAACTTGAAAGTAGAATATGTATTCGATACCAAGTTATACCATACAGTTTACGTTATTAAAATGTTTGTTCTATGAACCATTTTAGAACCAGCCAGATGTGAGGAATCCTCAAAAGTCATCGTAACACATATGCAGGAGACCGACATTTTTGTTTAACTCGATCTTTTTATGTTAAATCTGAATTTTCTCTTTTTGGCATAAAAGCATTGACATGATCAAGGCATTTGTTTGAATATGAGTAAAAACAATCAACCACAAATAGCCCACCCTGTGAGAAGTGAGTATTTGTAAAACCCCTTCGAGCCTAACAAATCAGAATGGTTAACCATGAACTGCCAACTTTCATAAGCTCAACTGCTTGATGAGATTGCCGGAGTTTGTAAATTTTTTTTTTCAGTTCATGGTTAAATCCTCACTGAATTCTGATAATTTCCTTTCAATTTTTGAACCCTTAACCATCATGATTAGTGTCCCTTGCCAAAAGAGGAAGGAACATTCAATTAGGATATCATCCTGAAATAAGTTGAGGAAAAGAAAAGAGGTTATGAAAATCAAGTGACGGTGAATTTCTTAATTGATCTTGGCAACCAAGGAAAAGAAAAGAAAGAAAGAAAGAAAAGCAAACCAAGAAAAAGAAAAGAGAAAAGGAAAGGAAAGATCGATAAAATCCCAGAGTTGTCAAGATCGAAAGGAAAGCATTTGTAAATCACCAAAAATTGTAATTTGAACAAAAAGGTATAAGATAGGAAGAATGTTCCCTCTTGCTTGGCCATTTGAATTCAGTTTCCCCACATATGACATTTCTTTTGTAACCCAGCCAAATTACAACCCTCAAAGACCTTTTGATCAATGCTCTTATGCTTTTAAGAAACAATAACTAGATGGACACATAACTCGATCGGAATGTTAGCAAACTTGCCGGATGAGTGTTCAATACCCCTCACATTAATATTCAATCTGTTCTTTTACTTAAATGAGTGATAGGTTGGTTCATTAATAGACATGTTATTAACTTGAACTGTACGATATAATTTTTTGTGTGGTATTTATTTCGAATTTTTTTCAGTACAATCTCGGAATAATGGGGGCATTAAAATTGCATGCGTAAATTTCATAAGAATCAACCAATCATCAAAGCCCGACCTCGCTCGGCATCCAATCATCAAAGCCCGACCTCGCTCGGCATCCCGACAAATAAAGCCCAATTTCCATTGGCGCCCACAATTTTAAACCAAGACCCGATTATACCCGGTGCACCAACCATCAAAGCCCGACCACGCTCGGCATCCTCCCTACAATTTACAAAGAGCCCAATTGTCATTGACATTCCTCAATCACCCAACAAAAGGCCCAATTGGCATCAGCAATCCCAAACACGATCAAAGGAGTCACACCTTTGGGGCAGGTCACCACCCCATTAACGAAATTCTTCCCAAGCGAAGTCTTTTACTTTTGTCAGAATTTCCCATTTTTATGTTAGTGCTTAAAACAAAATTTTCCAAAAAAAAAAAACTTATGTGGAATCTTTTATGTTTTTGAATAAATAATACCAAACGCATTTTCTTTGAGTTGTGAGTACTTAAAAGCGTGCATCAATATCCCCACAAGAGCAGATAAGTCTCGCAGGCCGAGCATGGTTAATTGCTAAAGGGATTCCTGGTCATCGGTGAATCAAAAATATCCCCATCAAATCAAGAGCCTGAAGGGACGATTCAAGCAAGATTGGCCAACCAAAGCACAAGCATCCCCAGCGGAATCATCAGTTCTGCTCCCCAGCAGATTAGCACGATTTGCCCAGCGCATTAACAATCCACAAGAGGTATTTATCCTTCATCAATTATCGTGGCTTTGCCCCGTCAATATTCAAATATGTCCCCTGAGACGTCATCCCCTTTTGAGGATTACCGAGTGTTTATAATGCAATACCGGTCCCTTTTTTTATCCCACCAGTCTAATCTTGTCTCATCAAGTTTATCGATCATACAAGAGGAACAAAATTCCCCAGTCAAAACACCTCCCAAGCATCTCTTTCATCAACCCAAGGCTGGATATCGATCATGCTTCCAAAATGATCCTTATATCCCCATGAAGCCAAACCTTATTGACATCCCCCAGGGAGTCTCAACCCAAAAGAAAAAGTCCAATCATCATTGGCAACCTAACACAAATCCCCAGAAAAAGCCCGACCTTGCTCGGCACCCGATCATCATACATGCATATCATTCATAACATAATACACGCATCATGTCAATTTCATTCATGCATGCATATCCAAATCATTCATACACCTGCATTTCATAATCATGCCATGCATCCTCAACAAGGGTTCTCTAGTGAATATCACATATTCACCAACATCCATCAACAGTTAAGCAAGTGTTCCCCAGTGAACCTCCTTCACAAACTGTCCCCAATTCCCCAGCTGAGTTTCCCTAGCGGAAATTCTTAATTGAGTCTATCTCATATCATATTACATTGCATATCATACTACATAAGGTAACATGAAGCATATCATGCATCATACAATCATGTTTTCCTCTTTCAACAATCCAAGTACTAGCCCCGCCTAGAGAATAGCACAACCACCGGGCACCTATTCAGGGTAAGACCATTTCAGTTTAACCATCGGGCACCTATTCAGGGTAAGACCATTTCAGTTTAACCATCGGGCACCTATTCAGGGTAAGACCATTCCAGCACAACCACCGGGCACCTATTCAGGGTAAGACCATTTCAGTTTAACCACCGGGCACCTATTCAGGGTAAGACCATTCCAGCACAACCACCGGGCACCTATTCAGGGTAAGACCATTTCAGTTTAACCACCGGGCACCTATTCAGGGTAAGACCATTCCAGCACAACCACCGGGCACCTATTCAGGGTAAGACCATTCCAGCACAACCACCGGGCACCTATTCAGGGTAAGACCATTTCAGTTTAGGTATCGACCTCTAGTGTAAGCGGCTAGATAAGATTACCTATCCTCAGTGTTTCGACCTCTAGTGTAAGCGGCTAGATAAGATCACTTCACCTTTAGGTATCGACCTTCAGTGTAAGCGGCTGAATAAGATCACCTTTCCTTAGGTATCGACCTCTAGTGTAAGCGGCTAGATAAGATTACCTATCCTCAGTGTTTCGACCTCTAGTGTAAGCGGCTAGATAAGATCACTTCACCTTTAGGTATCGACCTTCAGTGTAAGCGGCTGAATAAGATCACCTTTCCTTAGGTATCGACCTCTAGTGTAAGCGGCTAGATAAGATCACCTTCCTCAGTGTTTCGACCTTTAGTGTAAGCGGCTGAATAAGATCACACCCATCCCCAGTGAATCTACCTCTAGTGTTAGCGGCTGGATATGATTAACCTTTATCCCCAGTGGATCAACCTTCAGTGTAAGCGGCTGAATAGAACCACTCCATCCTTAGAGATCTACCTCCAGTGTCAGCGGCTGGATATGGTCAACCTTTTACCTTTGTTCATTTTTTTACATTTTTCACTACAATCTTTTCGTACCGCGAAGGACAAAATTCGGGTCCTTCTTTTACTTAATTGATCTTCGCAAAGAGTTCATGAGATGCCCTCGGCACTCACACACTCTATGCAAAGACACAATTAAGTAGGGGCAGCTGTAGTACCCCAATTTTGTCCTAAGCCTTTTAAAAAAAAAAACAAAAAAAATCAAAGAGAGGGAAAAAGTCAAAGTCAACAAAAGTCAACAAAAAAGTCAACATTTCAAAAATGATGACTTCGCAGTGCGAAGTTCACTTCGCACTGCGAAGTCTGCGATTTTTCTGCAGATTTTTGGTTTCTTTGATTTAATTCCAGTTTTTGTTACACATCATTTGCATTATTATTTTAATCAGCATTCATGGCCAATTGGGCTCAGCAAAGCCAGAGTTGAGAGACTTGCCATTAATGCCAAGGAAAGAAGCTTTTTCTTCCAACCTAGCATGTGACAAGCAAGTGGGCTTGCCCTTGGGCAGCTCTTGTCCCTCCCAAGTGACCTGTTAACCACCCCAAGGTTCCCAGCCACCCGCTTGAGGACTTTCCTCCAGCTTGCTCCCCCAAAACCAGTCAAACCCAGCTGGTTTTTCACTTGAAAAAGCCATGCTTGCTTGCCCTGTTTTGCAGCAGCTTTTCATCCCTCTCACACCAGCCACATGTTGCCTTTTGCATCCCCCAACCTCTGCACATCACAGTGCACGTTTTTATTGTTCAACCATTGAGATTGCAAGGATCAATCCCCAAGCATAGCCAATTGCAATCCAGCCATGTTCATCATCATTTCTATCCAAAGACCATTGAATTTGTGGCTGAAATCAGTCAAGCCTCTAACCCTTGGCACAAGGCAGGGTTGCCTCTATCCAGTAGCATTAAATGCAAAGCCATTTAGCCTGAATTTAGCCCACAAATCAGCTAGGTCCTATGGATTTTCCATCATTACTTTGGATTGCATCTTGGCCTATAAATAGAGATGCAAGGCAAGAGAAAAAAAGAAAAATTCTACAGCAAATTATTCACAAAGAAACACTACTCATAATACTTGAAATACTTGCAAACAACCAGAGAAAAAACCAAGCCAAAGCACTAGCAAAAACCAATCAAAACACAAAGCATTACAAAGTTCAAAAAACCATCACCAATATTCAAAACCTTTGCAAGAACCTTCAACCAATCCAAGTTCATTGCAGCAGGAGCTTTGCTAAGGATCTCTGTAAGTCTCTAAGTGATTATCTTGCATCTATAATTGTGTTTGCATATCAATTTTGGTTCAAAACCTTTTTGTTCTAAAAACCCCTTTTGAATTTCAAAAGAAATCCCAAGGTTTGCAAAACATCAAAACTGGTTTGTCCAACCCTTTTCATTGCAAAAACTCCAATCTTTTCACTCTCCTAAAAGGTCCTGAGTGTGTTCAGAAGTTGTTTCTGAACAACAGTTCAGAAACAGCTTCTGAACTCAAAAATTCGCATTGTTCGCAATGCGAAGTCATGGTCGCAGAGCGACCATGACAGAACTCAGAATCTGAGTTTAGGCTCCCAAATGGCCAATTTTTGAGGTTCTAGCCCAAGAGCTCAGAACCTAGGAGGTTTAAAACTCATTTTATCCAAACCATGTCAAGGATTTTGCATAATTTTGAAGGATTCGCAAGTTCGGGTAACACTTTGTGTGGGTAACTTGCAAAACAAGTTATGATCACAAACTTTCAAAATAACTTGAACGAACAAGCTATGTTCATCACTTTCAAATCCAAACTTGAACAATAAACATTGTTCATGATTTTCAAAACCAAACGTGAACATAAGCCGAATTTGTTCGCTTTTCAAAACCGTTCGTGAAACGAGCCGAACTTGTGCGTTTTCTAGCAAAATTGCTAAAACCTCTTCATCTTGAGTTTCAAACCAAATGTTTTGATAAACTTTGGGATTTCTAAGAAATTCAACCAAAAACTTGAATGAAAAAGGGATGGTGTGACGTATGTCTCTCCATTGCCTCGATTGCACGAATGCGTGACGTATGTCTCGTCGTTCGGACAATCGTCATTCCATTTTCAACGTATCCAACCATACCAAACCAAATCTTGACCCCTTGTGGTCAATCCGAACCTTTTGGTCCCCCGTGGCCACTAGATTCAAACCCCCGACTCGTTGGAGTCACTTCGGTCAATGATCGACTCGTTCGAGTCCATTGCACCATTTTGGTCCTAACGCGACCAATTCGAACCCTTTTACCCAACGGACATGCCTTTTAACATTCTAGCGCGATTCGTAAACAAACGCTTAATAAGCCTCCCATGCGCGAGCATACAAGCTATACGCTTAATAAGTCTCCCATCCGCGAGCATACAAGCTACATTTAATCGCAAGAATTCGGTTAAAACATCGTCCATTTAAAATTAACCAACATATGTACGTTTTTCTACCAAAGAACTACGTACGCCTTGAATTCTCCGACTACCGGGAGATACGTAGGAGCAAGATCGACATCTTGTCAAGCGCAATAATAAAAAACTTTCTTTTTCCCTTTTGTTTGTTTTTATCTCTTTTTCCCCCCTTTTAGTATATTTTCTTTTGACATAGATAAGCATGCGCGCAAAACATTTAAAAACATTTTAAGCTTTAGCCAAATAGAAGGTTCCCGTTGAGTACAACGGACGTGAGAGGTGCTAATACCTTCCCCTTGCGTAATCGACTCCCGAATCCGACAATGGTTGTGATGACCAGTCCTTTTCCTCATCGTCAAGGGTTTTATTATCGTTTCTCTTCAAACAAAAAACTTAAGGGTTTATCAACGTTCCCTTTACACAAAAACTTTGGTGGCGACTTCACAAGGCCTTCCGAGCGTTCGCACACGTCCTCGGAGGATTGCGCGTTTTTAACGAGAGCGCACAATTATTATTTATTATTATTATTATTTTTACCATTACTACTATTATTATCTCTTTCATCATTATTATTGTTATCATCTTTATTATAATTATCATTACCATCATTGTTATTTTCATTATTACTATTATTATTTGTTTTTATTTGTTTTATTTTAAAAGAAAATAAAAAAAAGAAAAGGGGAGTTCGCAGAACAAAGTTCCCATCGCTCTGCGAACTCTGCGATTTCTTTGATTTTATCTTTCTTTTGTTTTCATTATAGTTATTATTATTATCATCTATCATTATTATTATCATTATTAGTACCAATTCTGGTTGTTTGGGTCCAACAAAGCAAGAATTGAAGCATGTGCCATTAAAGCCAAGGTGAGAAGGATTTTGTTCCAACCAAGCAAGTTGGCTTGCCCTTGGGCAGCTCTCATCCCTCCCAATTGACCTGCTACTGACCCTGAGCTTGCCAGCCAGCAGCTTGCTTGTTTCCCTTCCTTCTTTCTCCCCCAAAACCAGTCAAACACATCTGGTTTTGCTTGCCCAAAGACCATGAATGCTGCCCTGTTTCAGCAGCTTTTCCTCCCTTCTCACACCAGCCCACATGTTCCTTTTGTTTCCCCCAACCTCTGCACATCACAGTGCACGTTTTCCTTGCTTGACTCCTCAAGATTGCAAGGATTAATCCCAAGAACAGCCCATTTGCAAGCTGCCCTGTTTTTCTCACTTTTTCATCATCATTGTTGTCAAAAATCAGCTTCATTAATGGCTGGTTTTGGCCAAAGTCTTGACCAAGATTGCAAGGCAATGTCACCTCTCCCCTTTTGCATTAAATTCAAAGCAAAATAGCCTGGTTATAGCCCACAAAGTAGCTGGGTTCTAGGAGATTTTCATCATGACAATTGATTTGGTTTTGGCCTATAAAAGGAATGCCTTGCATAAGGATTACACACAATTGAATAACAGTTCAAACACACAGAATTTCTAGAGCAAGAACATAGTTCAATACATAACAAAAACCAGTTGAAACATTAGAGTTATTTGTCATCCATAATCTCCAACATTTCACTTTGCAAAAACTACAACCATTCAAGTCCTTTCCTATCTCTTACCATACAAGCATTGCTAGGAGTTCTGTAAGTATTCTAAACTCTTTATCTTTCATTTTTTTGCATTGTTGCTTGCATTATTTACTTTGTTTAAATTCATTTTGCTAAAAAACCCACTTTTGGAACTTCAAAGAAATCTCAATTTACAAAACACAAAACTGAGTTGTTGTGCTCTTTTTCCTGCTAATTTTCAAAGCTTTTTAATCCCCTTAAGGTTCTGAAGCTTGCTCAGAAGCAGCTTCTGAGTTCATTTTTTCGCAAAGTTCGCAGAGCAAAGTCATGGTCGCTCTGCGACCATGACAGAACTTAGGTTCGCAGAGCCAAGTTCAGGTTGCTCTGCGAAAACTGCAGAACTCAGAACCTGAGTTCAGGCTCCTAAAAAGCCAATTTTTGAGGTTTTAACTTAAAAAATCAGAACCTAAGAGGATTAAAACTCATTTTGTTTAAAACATGACAAGTTTTTGCATGATGTTGGAAACTTCACCAGTTTTGAGCAATAAATCTTGAGTAACTTGTGCTACAAGTTACGTTCATTAAACTTTCAAAATCAAATTCGAGCAATAAGCCATTTTCATTATTTTCAAAACCAATCTTGAACAACAACTTTGTTCATGAATTTCAATCAAACACGAACTTGAGCCGAACTTGTTCATTTTTCAAAACCAAACTCAAATTTGAGCCGAACTTGTGCATTTTCCAAAACTTGTGCCTCTTTTCATAAACTTGTTCATCTTTCAAACTTGAATAACACTTGTTCTTGAGTTCCAATAACTTAAGCAACAAGCTATGTTCATGATTTTCAACAAACTTGGACAACAAACTTGTTCATGATTTTTCAACAACTTTGTTCTTAAAGTTCCAACACATTTGAACAAAGCTTGTCCTTTTTTGCATCATAAGCTTGAAACAAACTTGTTCATCCCTTTAAAACTTGAACAACATTCGCTCAAGGTTGCAACAACAAATTTGAGCAACAAAATTTCCTTAGGTTTTTTAACCAAGTGTTTTGTTCCTTTTTGAGATTTCTTTGAGGTTCAACAAAAACTTGAATGAAAAAGGAATGGTTTGACGTATGTCTCTCCATTCCCCGATTGCACGAATGCTTGACGTATGTCTCGTTGTTCGGGCAATTGTCATTCTATTTTCAACGCGCCCAATGCACTTTAACCTATTCTTGGTCCTTCGTGACCAATCCAACCTTTCTTTGGTCCCCCGTGACCATTTTAAACTTTTCTTGGCCCTCGTGGTCAATTCGAACCTTTTCAAGTTTTCAAACGGATACCATTGTCTTAGTGCGAGTCTGTCTTTTTTTCATTTCAACCTTTTTACGCCTTTGCGCGTTTTCCAACGGATACCATCGCCTTAGTGCGAGTCCGTCCCTTTTTCAGTCAGACCTTTTTCACGCCCGAGCGCGTTTTCAAACGGATATCATCGCCCGAGTGCGAGTCCGTCTCTTTTCTTTTTTATCAAACCCTTTTTACCTTCATTAAGCTACCCACACAACGGTAGTAGGTAAAAAGCTTTTCATCGGTCTTCATTAAGCTATCCATACAACGATAGTAGACCGCGTTTCCTTTTCAATCAAACTTTTTCGCTCGGGCGCGATCAAATCTTTTTCATAATTAAAATCAACCAACATACAAACTTTTTCTACCAAAGAACTACGTAAGCTTTGAATTCTCCATCGCACCAGGAGATACGTAGGAGCAGGATTCACATCTTGTCAAGCCCATTAATAAAAAATTTCTTTTTCCCCTTCATCATATTTTTTCTTTTTCCCTTTTACATATTCAAGAATGCAAGCAAAACGTTGAAAAACATTCTAGCCTTAGCTAACTAGGAGGTTCCCGTTGAGTACAACGGATGTGAGGGGTGCTAATACCTTCCCCTTGCATAACCGACTCCCGAACCCAAAATCTCTAACATTAAGGTAATTTCGAACTTTTTTTCTTTTTCCCCAAAAAATTAAAAGTTCAGTCGTGATTTAAATTTAGTGATTCAACGCTTCTCAATAGCTTGATATCCGAAATTCGACGCGACAAAAATGGCGACTTCACTGGGGATAGTGTGGTTATTTAAAACACTTTGTTTTAATAGCGAGTCGAGCCTATCCTAGTTAGCTTCTAGGCTAAGTTTTTCTCGTTTTGCTTGCATGCTTTTTGTTTTATTATATTTATCTGCTTTTCTTACTTTATATTTATGTTTCATATTGCTTTATGTTCATATATCAATTGTGGGGATGTCACATGAGCGATGTTACTCCACATTGTTCGGGTTAATGCCGAACGTGTGAGGCTCTCTACCCGAGCTTTGAGAAAAAATTAAGATAGGCTTGGGGTTTGTGTAGTATTGGCCTTCCTGACGTATGTCTCGTAGGGATCGATATGAGAAACCCGCCTAGAGTAGATTCTCTTGGAAGTATGGTTGTATTGCGTGTATATGCAACAGCGATTATAAGTCCTTGTAGAATCCGTGACTCTAGGGACCTTTTAGAAAATTTCATCTCTAGAGCCTACATGTGAGGATGGGGGGAAGTTTTGAACCTTCATGTACCATACATATGCATACCATGCATTCACATTCATAAAAATAATTTTACATACCATTTTGCTTTATAGGGAATTAAAAAAGGCAACCAATAATTAGCAAAAGAAATATGACCTCCGGGAATAGGAATACACTCGCTTTCAAGGTCCGGAAACCTCAAGCCGAAAGCCTACTAGTCTTGAGTGGCAAGCTCACTCCAATCAACAAAAGTAGCTTCCAAGCAAATTACAGATTGTTACTTGACTTCCTACACATAAAGGTGGATGCGTTGGCTTTAACTACACTAGCTCAGTTCTATGACCCACCTCTTCGGTGCTTCACCTTCCGGGACTTCCAGTTAGCTCCAACTTTGGAAGAGTTCGAGAGGATTTTGGGATGTAGTATGAAAGATCGTGGGATTTATCTCGGCTCAAGAGAAGACCCTAGTTTAGAAAGCATCGCCGAATCCTTACACCTTAGCGTCCGTGAGATAGCACCGCACTTGGAAATTAAAGGAGGCACTAGGGGGTTCACAAGGAAGTTTTTGGAGACCAAGGCTCGATTTTTGTTAGCCACCAAAGAGGGAAAGGCGTTCAATGCAATCCTAGCTCTCTTGATATATGGATTAGTCTTGTTCCCTAATATGGATGATTTCATAGATCTCTCGACTATAGGGGTATTCTTGACTAAGAATCCTGTGCCTACGCTTTTGGCGGATTTCTATCATTCCCTCTATGCAAAGCATGAAAAGGGAAGAGGAGGCCCAATCTCCTGCTGTATTTCTTTGGTCCATATTTGGTTAATGTCCCACATGCCGAGGGATCGGGACTTTGTGGAAAACCGGGACAAGCTTCAATGGTCACAAAGGATGACAACGCTCACCGAGAAAGACATCCATTGGTTTTCTCCAGATTTAGAGGATCTGAAAATCATCCTTAGTTGCGGGGATTTCCCTAATGTACCCCTTATTGGTACTAAGGGATGCATCAATTACAACCCGGTTCTCTCTCTCCGCCAGCTAGGCTATCCAATGGAGGACAAACCCGGTGATCTCCTGTTAGAACCTTTCTTCCTAAGGGAAGGAGATCAAGACCCGGCATTGCTAGAAAGAATCCAAGGAGCTTGGAGCCAAGTGCACAAGGGAAAGGTTGGTAAGAAGAATTGCGTGGCCAAACCTCTTTACACTCAATGGGTAAAGGAAAGGGTCGAAACAATCAAGTTACCCTTTGTGGTCGTATGCCGACCTAAGCCCTTATCACCCAAGCCAATCATAACCGTTCCCAACAAAGAAACGGAGGAGCTCAAAGCTAAAATTCGGGAACTCCAAAACAAAAATGGGGAGTTAGAATTAAAGCACCTCCAAGCTTTGTGAGAAATCACTAGAACAAAGAGAGATCGAGAAGAAACAACAAAATCTCTCCTAGTGTGTGAAAAGCGGCTAAAAATCCCCGAGGGGAAGAGAGATTGGATCGGAGGTGGTTTGGTTAGTGCGGATGCCAACCTTATAGCCAAGGACGAAGAGTTAGAAAAAGTCTTGCATTCCAACCAAGAACTCAAGAAGTTCGGCGAGCTAGCCATCGAAGCTCAAAAGAAATGGAGGTTGAAATTTCAAGAAAAAGATCAACAACTCCAAGAACTCGTCAAGGACTACAAAGAGCAGCTCCAAGCCGAGCGTGTCCAACGGCAAAAATATGAGGGCCTTTCTCATCAAGGGAAGCTAAAATGCAATCGTCTCGAAGCGGACATCAAGAAATATGAAGAATATTTCGACAAGATTGCAAGAGAGCATGGAAACCATATTGCACGACTACTTGATGAGATTAGGAGTGCAAATATCAAGCTAGCTCAGCGCAAGGAAGTAATTGAGTTTGTGTGGCAAGACGCCACCCGATTAAGTGAAGACTTCACAAGATTGGTCGCATTCTCAAACTTGGTCATCCCACAACTTCCGAAGAAGATAGCAAAGGCCGAGATGGTCATGCCTTATTTTGTCATCCCTAAGAAGATCCAGAAATTCATGAAGTTCTGCAAGGACACTATAGACTTCTATAGGGAAGAAATGGACAAGGCCGAAAAGCGAGCGGCTATTTGATTTGTATTAGCATTAATTACACCTTGTAATGTAGTGTTATTCAATCAAATAAATAATATCTTTTGAACACTGTTAATTTCCCGGCCTTTAATATTTCTAATTAACCGCACTTTTTAATTTCCCCGCAAAGCAAAATGAAAAAACTTTTTCATGCATTTACATCAACATCATGCATAACATGCATACATTCGTCTTCGAGTCTAAAACTCATTTCCCTCTTCTTATCATCAGGATTTCTTACAATCCGAATTGAGTCATCGGTGTTCGCATTTCATTCGCAACACTACGTGTCTTCCCGTCAAGAAAAGTGGCTCGTCGTCCCAAAGCAACCCACACATACAACACCCGAGCAACCATAAGGAAGAAGATGGAAAACTTAGAACAAGAGAATCAGGAACTCCGCGGAGAGTTAACAGCTATGCGTACCAAGATGGAGAAATTAACGAAGTTAGTAAAATTACTAGCAGCCGCACAAATTCCGCCAACACCTCCTCCTCCCTCCAACTCTCAAACTCAAGCGTCAGCTTCTACTTCGGCTCCGACATTACATGCCAATGCTCAGCAACACACTAGACCCCCCGGTTGTACATGGGGCATGCCATTCAAATTTAGTGAGGAATTCATCCCTATTCCCACTACTCTTCAAGAGACTCCTGTTCCTCAACCCGAGGTTACCTTCCCCCAGGCTACTGCGGCCTTCTCAGCACCAGTGGTCCATACCACTCCGTATGACCATGGGCCTATCTTTCATGCTGAAAGCTTAGGTGCCCAAGATAGGATGGATGATTTCCAAGAGAAATTTGATGAAATGAAAAAGTAAATCAAAGCCCTCCGCGGGAAGGATTTATTTGGGAAAAACGCCCATGACCTCTGTCTTGTGCCCAACGTCAAAATCCCACCTAAGTTTAAGGTCCCGGAATTTGAAAAGTATAAGGGGAACGCCTGTCCACAAAGTCACCTAGTGATGTACGCTAGGAAAATGTCGACTCAAACCGACAATCATCAATTGCTCATCCACTATTTCAAGGACAGTTTAACCGGTGCCGCTTTAAAATGGTACATGGGTTTGGATAGCACCAAGATCCAAACCTTCAACGACTTGGGAGAGGCCTTTGTCCGCCAATATAAATACAACTTGGACATGGCCCCGGACCGGGACCAGCTCCGAGCCATGACCCAAAAGAATAAAGGGACCTTTAAAGAGTATGCCCAAAGGTGGAGAGAGGTGGCGGCTCAAATTAGCCCACCTCTAGAAGAAAAGGAAATGACCAAGATCTTTTTAAACACTCTTGGTTCCTTTTACTACGAGCGAATGATTGCGAGCGCGCCTAGTGACTTCACGGAAATGGTGAGTATGGGCGTACGCTTAGAGGAGGCAGTCCGGGAAGGACGCTTAGTAAAAGAAAGTGCTCCATCAAGCAGCACGAAAAGATTTGGGAATAACTACCCAAGAAAGAAGGAGCAGGACTTTGGCATGATTGGCCATGGGGGACCTCGCCAAGGGTACTCGGCCTATCCACACGTCTCTGCCATTTCACCATCCATCTCTACACCTCCAAACTACCAAATTCAGGTCCCACAAAGGCCTCCACCTCATCATCAACAACCATATCAACAACAACATTACCCACAAAACCCACAACAACATTATCAGCAACCTCGCCCACAAGGTCAACAACAACACCGACCTCAAAATCCTCAACCCTTCAATCAGCAGAATCGCCAGAAAACGGCATTCGACCCAATATACATGAAGTACGCGGACTTGCTCCCTGCTTTGATAGCCAGGAACCTTGTTCAAACAAGAGCACCTCCTCCCGTACCAAATGTACTACCTATATGATATCGATCTGACCTCACCTGTGCATTCCATCAAGGAGCACCGGGTCATGACATTGAGCATTGCTTTACTCTTAAAAATGAGGTTCAAAAGCTAATTCGTACCAAGGTTCTAACCTTCAAGGACTCAAATCCAAATGTCCAAACCAACCCTCTGCCGAACCATGGCTCCTCCATCAACATGGTTCAAAAGCATCAAGAAACCAGTCCTATCTTGAAGGCCCGAGATATCAGGACGCCTCTGGTTCCACTGCACATCAAGATGTGTAAGGCAGCTATGTTCAAACATGACCATGCTAGTTGCAAAGAATGTTTGGAAAATCCTCAAGGATGTATGCAAATTCAAAACGACATACGAGGATTAATGGACAAAAAGGAGCTTATTGTCACAAGAAAGGACAAAAGTGTATGTGTTATAACCCCGGAGTTTAATATCCCGGATCACTTGGAGTTAGCTTTCAGCAGCCAGAAGCCAGCTACTACTCCACTCGTAATATGTTTACCAGGACCTGCGCCATACACATCAAACAAAGCAGTTCCTTACAAGTATATTGCAACCATGTTGAACAACGGTCAAGAGGTACCTATTCCCCCCTTAGCCCCTGTCGGTAATATTACGGACAGTAGCAAAGTGCTAAGGAGCGGACGTGTTCTGCCCACGGCAGTTCAAGAAAAGAACAGTACCCATGTGTTTAAACAAAAACAAACACAAGACCCCTGCACAAGCAAAGATGTGGGTCAACCCAGCGGGACTAATGCCGATTATGATGAGGTGTTAAAGCTAATCAAGAAAAGCGAATACAAGGTGGTGGACCAGTTGATGCAAACCCCTTCAAAAATCTCTATGTTGTCCTTATTGCTAAACTCCGACGCTCATAGAGAGGCGTTAATGAGAGTCTTGGACCAAGCCTTCGTGGAGCACGACATAACCCTTGGCCAATTCGGAGGCATTGTCGGAAACATCACTGTTTGCAATAACTTGAGCTTCAGCGATGAGGAGCTCCCTGAACAAGGAAGGCACCGCAATCTGGCATTACACATATCGGTGAATTGCAAGTCCGATGCTTTATCAAACGTACTTGTGGACACCGAATCATCTTTAAATGTAATGGCCAAAACAACCCTTGACCAGCTTTCCTACCAAGGGACCCCCATGAGACAAAGTGGGGTAGTTGTTAAAGCCTTCGATGGCTCGAGGAAATCAGTGATTGGGGAGGTGGATTTACCTATTACAATCAGACCATCTGTTTTCCAAATTACCTTCCAAATAATGGATATACAAGCAGCGTACAGTTGTTTGTTAGGCCGACCGTGGATCCATGAGGCCGGGGCAGTGACATCCACACTGCATCAAAAGCTAAAATTTGTGAAGAATGGAAAGCTAATAACTGTGGGAGGAGAGGAAGCTCTGTTGGTAAGCCATTTATCGGCTTTCTCTTTCATCGGTGCCAATGATGTCGATGGGACGTCATTCCAAGGTCTTTCCTTAGATGATGAGAATACCGCGAAGAATGGAGCATCCATGTCTTCTTTCAAGAGTGCACAAAGAGTGGTGCAAGATGACTTACTCCCGGATTGGGGAAAGATGATAAGTCTGCCGGAGCATAAGCATAGAGAAGGGTTGGGTTTTACTCCAACTACAAGAGTTACCGAGCCAAACACTAGCATTGGACCACTCAAGGACATTTTCCACAGCGCCAGTTTCATTCATTCCACAATGGAAGCTAATGCCATCACTGAAGATGGGCCTGAAGAAACAACACATGTTCTTGTAACACCCAGAGGATCTTGCCACAATTGGGTTGCTATCGACGTTCCTTCTGTTATTCAGTCTTCTAAGTAATGTGTTTGTTTATTTTTTTTTTCAAAAACCCCTTCGTCTTGCCCGAAGCGAAGGGAGACTCATGTAGGGCTTTTGTTTAATGTACTATCATCAATCAATGAAAATCGTCGTTTTTATCATGACCTTTATGTTATTTCTACGTTGTCTTTTTCTTTTTTGTTGTTTTTCAAAAAAAATGGTAATACAAAAAACCACAAAATATATTTTCAATTTCAAAAAGTCTGCATTTTTCCTCATTTTTACTAAAATCAATCATCCATCATATGCAGACTAAACATCAATAAACCCGTTGAACACCTTAACCCTAGGCTCCCTCCCAACTTTGAGTTCCCTGTTTACGAAGCTGAAGAGGAAGAGGATGAAGAAATTCCGGACGAGATCAAGCGCCTATTAGAGCAAGAGAGGAAGACCATTCAGCCTCATGAAGAGGCAGTAGAGGTTATCAACTTGGGTTCTGAAAAAGACAAGAAAGAAATCAAGATTGGGGCATTGTTGGATGCGTCCGTCAAAGAAAGAATAATCAAGCTTCTCGAAGAATATGTAGACATCTTTGCATGGTCGTATCAAGATATGCCAGGATTGGATCCTGAAATTGTGGAACACCATTTACCTCTGAAACCTGAATGTTCGCCAGTCAAGCAGAAGTTGAGAAGGACTCGCCCTGACATGGCTCTCAAGATCAAAAAGGAAGTGCAAAAGCAGATTAATGCTGGATTTCTCATTACATCAGAATATCCTCAATGGTTGGCCAACATATTGCCTGTTCCCAAAAAGGATGGTAAAGTTAGGATGTGCGTCGACTACCGAGATTTAAACAAAGCTAGTCCGAAAGACGACTTCCCTTTACCTCACATTGACATATTGGTCGACAATACTGCCAAATCCAAGGTATTCTCCTTCATGGATGGCTTCTCTGGATACAATCAGATCAGGATGGCCATCGAAGATAGAGAAAAGACATCTTTCATTACACCTTGGGGCACCTTTTGCTATCAAGTGATGCCTTTTGGCTTAACAAATGCGGGTGTTACCTACCAAAGGGGCATGACCACTCTCTTCCACGACATGATACACAAAGAAATTGAAGTTTATGTCGACGACATGATTGTCAAATCAGGAACCGAGGAAGAGCATGTCGAGTATTTGCTAAAGATGTTCCAACGTCTGAGAAAATATCGGCTACGCCTGAACCCCAACAAATGTACATTCGGCGTGAGATCAAGAAAACTCCTAGGTTTCATTGTCAGTCAAAAGGGTATCGAGGTAGATCCCGACAAGGTCAAAGCTATCAGAGAAATGCCCGCTCCTCAAACTGAGAAGCAAGTAAGAGGATTTCTAGGACGTTTGAATTACATCTCTAGATTCATATCCCATTTGACAGCCACGTGTGGGCCTATCTTCAAGCTGCTCCACAAGAATCAAGAAGTGGTATGGACAGAGGACTGCCAGAAAGCTTTTGATAGCATCAAGGAGTACTTGCTAGAACCTCCAATACTTATTCCTCCAGTGGAAGGAAGACCTTTGATCATGTACTTGACCGTATTGGAGGACTCTATGGGTTGTGTGCTCGGACAACAAGACGAGACCGGTAAGAAGGAGCATGCCGTCTACTACCTAAGCAAGAAGTTTACGGACTGCGAGTCCCGATACTCTTTACTTGAGAAGACATGTTGTGCACTAGCCTGGGCTGCTAGGCATCTTCGTCACTACATGCTTAATCATACTACCTGGCTGATATCCAAAATGGATCCAATCAAGTATATCTTTGAAAATCCTGCTTTAACAGGAAGGATCGCTCGTTGGCAGATGTTGTTATCAGAATATAACATTGAGTATCACACTCAGAAAGCCATCAAAGCCAGTGTTCTTGCCGATCATTTGGCTCATCAACCAATTGAGGATTATCAACCAATTAAGTTTGACTTCCCCGATGAAGAAATCATGTATCTAAAGATGAAAGATTGTGACGAGCCACTACTCGGCGAAGGTCCAGACCCCGAGTCTAGATGGAAGTTAATCCTTGATGGAGCTGTTAATGTATATGGCAATGGAATTGGGGCAGTCATCATCACCCCCGAGGGCAAACATCTCCCTTTTGCTGCAAGACTTTCATTCGACTGTACAAACAATATGGCAGAGTATGAAGCTTGTATTTTGGGAATTGAGGAAGCCATTGATCTAAGGATCAAGAACCTCGACATTTATGGAGACTCAGCTCTTGTGATTAATCAAATCAATGGAGATTGGGAAACTCGCCACACCGTCTTGATTCCTTACAAAGATTACGCAAGACGTTTGCTAACCTTTTTCAACAAAGTCAAGCTGCATCACATTCCTCGGGACGAGAATCAAATGGCAGATGCTTTGGTGACTTTATCTTCTATGTATGAGGTCAGCCGTCGAAATGAGGTTCCAACAATCAAGGTTCAACACCTAGAAAGGCCCGCACATGTGTTTGCAGCCGAAGCAGTCATAGATAACAAGCCATGGTTCCATGACATCAAATGTTTCCTCCAAAAGCAAGAGTACCCGCATGGGGCATCCAACAAGGATAAGAAGACTCTACGAAGATTAGCTGGCAACTTCTTTCTAAATGGAGAAGTTTTATACAAGAGGAATTTTGATATGGTACTACTCAGATGTGTGGATGAGCAAGAAGCAGATCTGATAATGCATGACATACATGAAGGTTCCTTCGGGACTCATTCCAGCGGACGCACAATGGCTAGGAAGATCTTGAGGGCCGGATATTACTGGATGACCTTGGAAAGCAATTACTACAAGCATGCCAGGAAATGCCATAAATGCCAAATTTATGCGGACAAGATCCACATGCCACCAACTGCTCTCAATGTCCTCTCTTCCCCATGGCCTTTCTCCATGTGGGGCATCGACATGATTGGTAGGATTGAACCCAAGGCTTCAAACGGGCATCGTTTCATCCTAGTGGCAATTGATTACTTCACCAAATGGGTTGAAGCTGCATCATATGCCAACGTCACCAAACAAGTGGTGGTCCGATTTATTAAGAATCATATCATCTGTCGATATGGTATTCCCAGCAAGATCATCACAGACAATGGGACCAATCTGAATAACAAAATGATGAATGAGCTATGCGAAGAGTTCAAATCGAGCATCATAACTCTTCTCCTTATAGACCTCAGATGAATGGCGCAGTTGAAGCTGCAAACAAAAACATCAAGAAAATAGTGCAAAAGATGGTAGTCACCTACAAGGACTGGCATGAGATGTTACCATATGCCTTGCACGGGTATCGTACTTCAGTGCGTACATCAACAGGGGCGACCCCTTTCTCTTTAGTATACGGCATGGAAGCAGTGCTCCCCGTAGAAGTCGAAATCCCGTCATTGAGAATTTTGATGGAAGCTAAGTTGTCAGAGGCTGAATGGTGTCAAAACAGATACGATCAGTTGAACTTAATTGAGGAAAAACGCATGATCGCTTTGTGTCATGGACAACTGTACCAAAAGAGGATGAAACAAGCTTTTGACAAGAAGGTTCGTCCCCGTGAAATCCAAGAAGGAGACCTCGTGCTCAAAAGGATCCTATCTTTTCAACCCGACTCTAGGGGCAAATGGACGCCTAACTACGAAGGCTCGTATGTCGTCAAGAGGGTTTTCTCCGGAGGAGCCTTGATTCTCACAACAATGGACGGCGAGGATTTTCTGCGTCCTGTGAATTCCGATGTAGTCAAGAGATACTTTGTCTAAAAACAAAAGAACAGCTCGGTAACTCGAAAACCCGAAAGGGCGGCTTAGGCAAAAATGAGCGTTTCGGTGGACTGAAAACCTGGAAGGGCGATCCAGGCAAAAATTAGAGACATAAAACAGAAATAATCATCCTGATAGGTCAAAAATCTAAAAGGACGACCTATGCAAAAATTAAGGATCAAAAGACAAAGTAACTACATCGGATTGGCCGTGATTCGTTTGGGACACATCAATTGTCTAGAGACTCCGAATCTGAAGCATCCGAGCAGGGGATTCAAAGTTGTTAGGGATAATAGCGGTCATCGTGTTCAATGTACCTTCCCTTTATATTTACCATTTTTTTAAACTTTGTAAGATCCGTGGAGCCACGCCCTTGGCAGGCCACCACCCCATTAATAAATTTTCTTCCCAGCGAAATCTTTTGCCTTTTATCAAAAAATTCCCATTTATTCCATGTATTCATTTCTTCTATTTTTTGATGGCAGTACTTAAAACAAAACTTTTTCAAAAAAAAATTGTTGAATCTTTTATATTTTTTACACATTCTCTCTGAACTCATGAATAAGTGTGCGTCAATATCTGTCCTGAGAACGGATAAAACTTTGCAGGCCGAGCATGGTCAATTGCTAAAGAGATTTCCCTAGCAAAGTCATCAGTAAATCAAAAGGGAATATCCCCAATGAATCGAAAGCCCGAAAGGACAATTCAGGCAAAGAATAGCCAACCAGGGCATAAGCATCCCCGGCGGAATCATCAGTTCTTCTCCCCAGCGGATTAGCACGATTTCCCCAGTGGATTAACATGTTCACTCCCCATGAGGTATTTTTATTCTCCATCAGTTATTGCGGCTTTTACCCCGTCAATATTCGGATGTATCCCCTGTGACATCATCCCCATTGAAGATTACCGAGTGTTTGTAATGCGACATCGGTCCACTTTTCATCTTACCGGTCTAATCTTGTCTCATCAAGTTTATCGGTCATACAATCAATCAAAGCCCGACCTTGCTCGGCGTCCAATCAATCAAAGCCCAATTTTCATTGGCATTCCCACATCCAATTCACAATCAAAACCCAACCATGCTTGGTAACCTACTCACACCCGAAGCCTAATTTTCATTGGCATTCACAAATTGCAATTTCAAACAAAGCCCAATCATCATTGGCACAACCACAATCAAAGCCCGACCTCGCTCGGCATCCAAACATAACCCCCGGCGTCCAACATGACGTCTGTCATCCCACATGTCAACATAATACATGCATCATATCAAACTCATTCATTAGCATGCATCTCATATTCATATCATGCATTCCCCACAATTTATCATGCCCCCAGCAAACAATCTCCAAGTGTCATCCCCAGCGTGTCTGGTCCAGTGAATAGTAGACTTTGTCTTCTCTTTTACATTTTACCTTCATTAAGCTACCAACACAACGGTAGTAGGTAAAATGGAATCCCCGGTGAAGCCACCAAGGTAACCTTGATCTGTTGTCTTTATTAAGCTATCGTTTTGAATCAATATGGTAGTAGACAACCCTTTCCCCAGTGGAACCCTGTTATCCCCAGTAGAGTTGGATCCCGTTTCTCTAACGAACCCGGGTATCCCTTTGTTTCTTTTTATCCCCAGTCGGGTCATCTTTGCCGTCTTTGCATTCATACTTGCATTACAAGCATTCATAGCATTTGCATGCATACATCCATAGCATTTTCAATTCAAGAAAAATTTAGTCAAAAATGGTGTACTTTGTATTTAAGTCTCTTCGACCCGTCAAAATCAAAATTTCACTTTTAATCTCTGGGGCGAAGAAACTTAAATAGGGGCATCTGTCATACCCCATTTTTTGACTCATATTTTTCTTTTTGTTTATTATTTCTTTTGTTATTTTTATCTTTTATTATCTTCATTATATCATCTATTTTTTAGATTTTTATTACCATTATCATTACTATTATTATTATTAATATTATCACTATCACTATTATTATTATTAATACTATTGTTATTATCTTTTTCATTAATAATATTATTATTATCTTTTTTTATCAATGTTTTATTATTATTATTTATTATTATTATTATTTTTACCATTACTACTATTATTATCTCTTTCATCATTATTATTGTTATCATCTTTATTATAATTATCATTACCATCATTGTTATTTTCATTATTACTATTATTATTGGTTTTTATTTGTTTTATTTTAAAAGAAAATAAAAAAAAAAAAGAAAAGGGGAGTTCGCAGAGCAAAGTTCTCATCGCTCTGCGAACTCTGCGATTTTTGCAGTTTTTAATTTCTTTGATTTTATCTTTCTTTTGTTTTCATTATAGTTATTATTATTATCATCTATCATTATTATTATCATTATTAGTACCAATTCTGGTTGTTTGGGTCCAACAAAGCAAGAATTGAAGCATGTGCCATTAAAGCCAAGGTGAGAAGGATTTTGTTCCAACCAAGCAAATTGGCTTGCCCTTGGGCAGCTCTCATCCCTCCCAATTGACCTGCTACTGACCCTGAGCTTGCCAGCCAACATCTTGCTTGTTTTCCTTCCTTCTTTCTCCCCCAAAACCAGTCAAACACAGCTGGTTTTGCTTGCCCAAAGACCATGAGTGCTGCCCTGTTTCAGCAGCTTTTCCTCCCTTCTCACACCAGCCCACATGTTCCTTTTGTTTCCCCCAACCTCTGCACATCACAGTGCACGTTTTCCTTGCTTGACTCCTCAAGATTGCAAGGATTAATCCCAAGAACAGCCCATTTGCAAGCTGCCCTGTTTTTCTCACTTTTTCATCATCATTGCTGTCAAAAATCAGCTTCATTAATGGCTGGTTTTGGCCAAAGTCTTGACCAAGATTGCAAGGCAATGTCACCTCTCCCCTTTTGCATTAAATGCAAAGCAAAATAGCCTGGTTATAGCCCACAAAGCAGCTGGGTTCTAGGAGATTTTCATCATGACAATTGATTTGGTTTTGGCCTATAAAAGGAATGCCTTGCATAAGGATTACACACAATTGAATAACAGTTCAAACACACAGAATTTCTAGAGCAAGAACAGAGTTCAATACATAACAAAAACCAGTTGAAACATTAGAGTTATTTGTCATCCATAATCTCCAACATTTCACTTTGCAAAAACTACAACCATTCAAGTCCTTTCCTATCTCTTACCATACAAGCATTGCTAGGAGTTCTGTAAGTATTCTAAACTCTTTATCTTTCATTTTTTTGCATTGTTGCTTGCATTATTTACTTTGTTTAAATTCATTTTGCTAAAAAACCCACTTTTGGAACTTCAAAGAAATCTCAATTTGCAAAACACAAAACTGAGTTGTTGTGCTCTTTTTCCTGCTAATTTTCAAAGCTTTTTAATCCCCTTAAGGTTCTGAAGCTTGCTCAGAAGCAGCTTCTGAGTTCATTTTTTCGCAAAGTTCGCAGAGCATAGTCATGGTCGCTCTGCGACCATGACAGAACTTAGGTTCGCAGAGCCAAGTTCAGGTTGCTCTGCGAAAACTGCAGAACTCAGAACCTGAGTTCAGGCTCCTAAAAAAGCCAATTTTTGAGGTTCTAACTTAAAAACTCAGAACATAAGAGGATTAAAACTCATTTTGTTTAAAACATGACAAGTTTTTGCATGATGTTGGAAACTTCACAAGTTTTGAGCAATAAATATTGAGTAACTTGTGCTACGAGTTACGTTCATTAAACTTTCAAAATCAAATTCGAGCAATAAGCCATTTTCATTATTTTCAAAACCAATCTTGAACAACAACTTTGTTCATGAATTTCAATCAAACACGAACTTGAGCCGAACTTGTTCATTTTTCAAAACCAAACTCAAATTTGAGCTGAACTTGTGCATTTTCCAAAACTTGTGCCTCTTTTCATAAACTTGTTCATCTTTCAAACTTGAATAACACTTGTTCTTGAGTTCCAATAACTTAAGCAACAAGCTATGTTCATGATTTTCAACAAATTTGGACAACAAACTTGTTCATGATTTTTCAACAACTTTGTTCTTAAAGTTCCAACACATTTGAACAAAGCTTGTCCTTTTTTGCATCATAAGCTTGAAACAAACTTGTTCATCCCTTTAAAACTTGAACAACATTCGCTCAAGGTTGCAACAACTAATTTGAGCAACAAAATTTCCTTAGGTTTTTTAACCAAGTGTTTTGTTCCTTTTTGAGATTTCTTTGAGGTTCAACAAAAACTTGAATGAAAAAGGAATGATTTGACGTATGTCTCTCCATTCCCCGATTGCACGAATGCTTGACGTATGTCTCGTTGTTCGGGCAATCGTCATTCTATTTTCAACGCGCCCAATGCACTTTAACCTATTCTTGGTCCTTCGTGACCAATCCAACCTTTCTTTGGTCCCCCGTGACCATTTTAAACTTTTCTTGGCTCTCGTGGTCAATTCGAACCTTTTCATGTTTTCAAACGGATACCATCGCCTTAGTACGAGTCCGTCTTTTTTTCATTTCAACCTTTTTACGCCTTTGCGCGTTTTCCAACGGATACCATTGCCTTAGTGCGAGTCCGTCCCTTTTTATTCAAACCTTTTTCACGCCCGAGCGCGTTTTCAAACGGATATCATCGCCCGAGTGCGAGTCCGTCTCTTTTCTTTTTTATCAAACCCTTTTTACCTTCATTAAGCTACCCACACAACGGTAGTAGATAAAAAGCTTTTCATCGGTCTTCATTAAGCTATCCATACAACGATAGTAGACCGCGTTTCCTTTTCAATCAAACTTTTTCGCTCGGGCGCGATCAAATCTTTTTCATAATTAAAATCAACCAACATACAAACTTTTTCTACCAAAGAACTACGTAAGCTTTGAATTCTCCATCGCACCGGGAGATACGTAGGAGCAGGATTCACATCTTGTCAAGCCCATTAATAAAAAACTTTCTTTTTCCCCTTCATCATATTTTTTCTTTTTCCCTTTTACATATTCAAGCATGCAAGCAAAACGTTGAAAAACATTCTAGCCTTAGCTAACTAGGAGGTTCCCGTTGAGTACAACGGATGTGAGGGGTGCTAATACCTTCCCCTTGCATAACCGACTCCCGAACCCAAAATCTCTAACATTAAGGTAATTTCGAACTTTTTTCCTTTTTCCCCGAAAAATTAAAAGTTCAGTCGTGATTTAAATTTAGTGATTCAACGCTTCTCAATAGCTTGATATCCGAAATTCGACGTGACAGGTACAATATGGATTAAACTCATATGCCACTGCATTATCGTTTCTGATCAAGGCTTCAAATTCAAACATATCCTCTTGCAAGTGCAACCTTTCCTGATGTTGCCTTATGCATAATCCTTTACTGATGGTATCATTTTTTTCCTTCTGTTTGACCCATTAAATGATAATATTCATTCTAATAAATTAAAAAAGAAATTTTATCATTTATGGGATCATTCTAATTTAAATGACTCATTAATGAATACTCCCATAAAAAAATCTACATGAATCGTTAATGAAAAATTTAAAAGATTCAATAGTTTCTACTAAATCAACTGCATTATTTGAATTTCGATACTCTTCCATTTATTTGTTAAAATGTATGTAATATATTTTTTTATTTCCTTTAATTTAGGGTTCCTTTTCCATCACATTTGAGTTCTCGTAGATGCAACTCTATCATAAGATTTATATTTTGTCTTTCAACAACTCATATTTCTTTGTCATTGTAGCTCACATCCCAACATATAATATCCAACATATAAAAAAGTGTAAATCTCTAGCAATGAGCATCAAATTCACGAAAGAGAAAGAATATGGAATTTTGTGTGTTTAATAGTTTCCTTTTTTTACCCATATTCATGATAGGAAAGAGATACCACCTATTTGAGAATAAATATAGAGAAATAATTGAGGAGTGTATGTAACACTCTTAGAAAATAATAAATAAATAATATTTCTTTAATGAGGATATCAAAACCTTTAAATGATTTATAATTTTGTTTTTTTAATCATTCTAAAAGGAAATTAATTGAAAAGATTTTTAATACCAATTGATTAATCATAAGGAAGAGAACCCAAATTGGAAACATATTTGATAAATACGCGAGAATGATTTTTGAGTAATATGAATTCAACTTCAAATTCAATATAACATATTATTTGTTAACTCTCCATAAATAAAACGATCACTACAAGGAATCTGGGAATTTGCCAGGGGCAAAATCCCTGTGAAAACGTGGAAAGCCCTGGCAAAAAGCAATTTGCCAGGGCCTTTGCGAGGAGCAGAATCCCTCGCTAAATAGGGCATCGCAAAAGGGGAAGCCAGGGCTTTAGCTCCTGGCAAATTTGCGAGGGGCTACCCCTGGCAAATTCCCTGGAACAATTCCTGGCATAGCCCCTGGCAAAATGCCTGACTCAACTGTCCCCTTTTCCTGCCACACTGCAAAGCACTGTCACATGTCACATGTCACATCGTCTGACCCAAACAGTGACAGGAGCTTTGCGAGGGGCACTCCCCCTGGCAAATTTGCGAGGGGCTACCCCTGGTAAACTGCATGACGAAAAATTTTAAAAAAATGTTTTTTAATTGTTTTTTTATTTAAATTATTTTAAAAATAAAAACAATTAATTATAATTATTAAAATTATTTTTAAAAATGTTTTTAATTAGTTTTTTATTTCACTATTTTTAACATAAAAATAATTTAAAATTATTTTAAAAAACGTTTTTTAGTTGTTTTTTAATTTAAATTATTTTAAAAATAAATAAAAATAATTATTAAAATTATTTTAAAAAACGTATTTAAATTGTTTTAAATTAAAAAAATTATTTAAAAATTAAAAATTATTTTAAAAAATGTTTTTAAATTGTTTTATAATTAATTGTTTTAAAAAAATATTTAAAAATACAAATTAAAGTAATAGCATAAATAAAATATTAGGTCTCGTAGCAAGAAATTAAAATTGTACGGAATAATAGTACAGACCATAAGTAGAAATTGTACTAGGAAGCATAACAAACTTCCCCAAATATTACAGACCACAAAAATAAATAAAAACACAATAAATAAAAGCACATCAACGGGGTCCAACTTCAATCATCATCCTCGGTCTCCACCTCCTCATCTTCACCATAAATTGGATACGGGTCGTCATCGTCATTCAGAATCGGCGCTCTTGTGTGGGCGGGGTCTTCCACTTGAAATTGCTCACCTGAAGAACTCCCAGCCTGTGCTTGCCTAAATTGGGTCAGTTGCTCCTCATATGATCGTTGTCTTTCAAGCAAATCTTGCACAACGGCCTGGTGACTCGCCATTTGTTGTGTGAGCTGCTCTTGTGTCAACCTTTGAATAAGCTCACGCATCTCAGGGGTCAGCTCAGGCTGGTGGGAGGATCCTTCACCATGATTCAGGGTGAGTGTGAGGGATGCTGCAACACCCTTGCGGTAGTTAGCGGCTAAGTTCCCGACGCCATATAACTTTCCTTTAGTTTTATCGCCAACAACTTTGGTCCAAGTTCGGAGGCTCAAACCATGATTAACTGTCGACCCTTGAGAAAGAGCCTCAGCAAGCTGGCGATCATACTCCTCCTGCATAAATAACAACAAAATAGTTAATGACAAATAACAATTAGTTTTTAAAACATAATAAAATGTAAAGCAAATAATTACAATATACTTATTAAATATTACCTGAACTTTCCTAGCACGCTCATTGCAAAATTGGCCAGATTTATGTCTGTGTGTTTCGTTGTGAAGCTCGTTAATAAACGGCTCTCTCCCAAGCCTCCTGGCCTATTTTTCACAAGAAATAAAATTATTAATTAAACAAAATGATTTAAAACAATCAAATTTAAATATGTTATGGAAAATATTTAAAAGTTTATTATTTTTACCAAACGTTCCGCATGCTCTCCATTTTATCTTTAAATGGAGTCGCATCCAACAACATCTTCGTAACATCATCCACGCCTTTATCAGCAACATTATAATTCGACTTATGAGCTAAAATTCTCACACACAAAGATAACTTTGATTCCGAAGAGCCTTCAAACAATGGGGCATTACATTCACTCAACAATTGGTAAAATCTTTGTGCTTTCTCATTTGGGAGTTGTTCGCCTTGTTCATCTTCAACATCATCAATGTAAGACAGTTCTACACCTAAAGCATCAACGACCATATCATCCATCATGTTGAATTGTTCATTGTATTCCACATTTGTTCCACTACTTGAAGCTTGTGCATCGACTCCTTGCCCGAAATTATGAAACTTTTCACCGTTATAAACCCAAACCCAATAATCAGGCATAAATCCAACTCTATCCAAGTGTTTCTTGACTTCTTTGGGGTCACTCTTTATATATCTACACGTACATTTAACACACGGACATCTTATCCCTCCCTCATCTTTACAAACTTGTTGTACCCATGCCCATGAAATAAATCCTTGAACTCCTTCCACAAAATGGGGTTTTAATCCTCTTCTTCCCGGTAACGTTCTGTCATACATCCAACTACGATAATGCTGATAATACTCCATATTTTGGGCGTTCGACTACAACGTTCACATATTCAACTTCATGATTAGAAATCCATCTTTTTGCTTAGTAGCGCAACTAATAGTCGATTACATAACAATATTGTATATACTCCTACTTTTTTACACACATAATTCTTTATGTGCGAAAGTACGTTACACGCGTAATTTCTTTACGCACGGAATTTATTTACGCGCAATATTTTTTGCGCGCGTAAGTTCTTTACGCGCGTAATTATATGACATCAAGATTATTTCTTTACGCGCAAATTTTTTTGTGCGCGTACTTTTTTTTCATCAAAATTATTTCTTTACCTGCGTAATTTCTTTACGTGAAATTTTTTCTTGCGCGCGTAATTTTTTTATGCGGGGAATTTCCAACAATAAGCCTTATAAGTATATTGTTTTTTAATTAAAACAACAAATTTGATTTCAAAATACATTTAATTTCAAAAAACATATTTTTGACTACACTATAATGAAAAAACTGTTTTTTCAAAATTGAATTAAAATAGAAAACAGTTTTAGAATAAGAACATTATTATTAAAAATATTAAAAGATATAGCAGTTCTAAATAAAAAAAAACAGTATGCAATATAAAACTTATTGTTGGATCTTATATATTTTGTCATTCTAACAAAACTAGAACTATAATTATACATAATATCCTAAAACTGTCAAGCATGAAAATTAAACTTCTAATAACAACATAATATCCTAAAACATACATAAAAAATTCGATTTTGCACATAGAAAAATTTCTATTTTCATCTAGCTCTTTTTTTTAATTTCGGATATTCTAACTTTTTTAAAATTTTGAAAATTAAAAAAACATGTATATTCTAAACTACTTTTTAAACAAAACATTTAGTCAACTTATACCTATTTTTTTTTTTTTTACATTTTAAAGAGTTTTATTATAATGAGTGTTAAAAAAAGATTTAATATAAAGCATTAATAAACAGTTTTTTATTATTTATTTTCGAAAAAATATTAGAACTCTTGGTTTTAATTATTTATGTCACTAGGAACTATTTTCTCTAAATTAAAAATACTATCTCATAGTTCCAACAAAACAACAGTTTTCTCTAAAATAAAATTAATAATAAAAAAACAGTGGTAAATATTCAACACTAGAGCTATAATTATACATATAATTTACAGATCTACCAAAAAAAACAAATATTCAACAATATTCATTTATCCCCTTTTAATATATACAACAATTTTTATTATTTTAAATAATATAAGTTTTCACTACAAAATAACAACAGAATATATACACTAACAATTTTCTAATTAACCTTAAAAAAATATACAGCAGCTTGTAACAACAACAAAACTTAATTCACTAGCTTGTCAAATTTTCGTGTGCCTATACAGAAATATACATATATAAACGAAATTTCCATTGTTTTTTTTTACATACTCAACAACTCAACACAGCATGCATGACATTAGAAAATATTCAGAAAAAAAACTATACTAACTTGTAAAAGAGTAGCAACAAACAGATCCACGAGCAGCTTCACAGGAGGCGAAAAAAAGCTTTGGCAAATGATATTGAACAAACTGTTGCAGCAAACAAGAAAGAAAACAAGTAAATAAATCAGTAGAATAATTATTGTAAAAATAATACAAATAAATGAAAGAAGTTTTTGAAGGTGAGAAAAACAAAAGAGGGGAGGGGGGGGTTGAATTGTGTTGGCTTTTTCTTTTCTTTCTCAAAACTTAATGATAGTTCAGAATCTGTTATTGATCAGATTCTGATGCTCTGTTTCAGAGTTGTTTTGCAGCGGATAAAGTAAATAAGAGAGAGAGAGAGAAAGAAACACAAGCAATTTATCCTGGTTCCTTCCACAACCCGAAAGTAGTCCAGTCCCCTTGTTACTAACAAGAGATTTTTCACTATAATCACAAAGATTACAATTGCTCAAGCACACAGCTATGAGACTTCCTTGCTCGGACACACAATCTAAGACTTCCTTGCTCAAACACACAATATGAGACTTCCTTGCTCAGACACACAGTCTAAGACTTCCTTGCTCAAACACAAAGTATGAGACTTCTAGTTGCTTAAGCACGCAGGCAAGACACTTTTAATCAAACAGAATTACAAAGAATATGTTTGAGTTGAACATTGATATACTATCAGTGGTGTTCATAAAATACAACACAGATTAAGACTCTATACTTAAGAAATTCTAAGATAAAAAGGTTTGTAAGAATTTCTAAGTTATTTGATGACTGTCCAATAAAACAGAGTATTGGAACTTTCAGATTTGCAGGTCTGTGGAGTCTTGTTATTCTTCTTCAAATCTTCAATCCTTTATAGAGGAATACAAAGCTGTTGAGAAGTTGCCATGTCATCAATTTAGAGCCGTTGTAATTGAAGCTTCAGCCATTAATTCCTTCTGTTCTGGTGTGCGCACAGAAAACAGAGGAACACATTTTGAATGTTTCCTTAAAACCTGGCTGCGTGTTTCTTCCAAGGAGGCAAAGGTTGCAGAGAGTTGTTCTGACTGTACAGTACTTTACTGTAGACAGTTGCAATTGTTGACTTCTGCGTTTCAGACTTCAGAAGCTTCTCTTCAGAACTGGCTTCAGACACTGTTCATCAGAAGCTGTCTTCAAACACTATTCTTCAGAAGCTGGCTTCAGACGCACTGTTCATCAGACGCAGTCTTCAGAAGCTGGTCTTCGGATGCACTGTTCATCAGACGCTGGTCTTCAGACGCACCTTCAGAAGCTGCCTTCAGAAGCTCTTCTTCAAACGCTGCCTTCAGAAGCTCTTCTTCAGACGCTGATTATCTACAACCTTGCAACACAAGCTTCTATATTTTCCTTCTTGCTCTTAACTTGTTCTTTCATAACCATTGTTAGATACCAATCTTTAAGTATATGGTTCTGCACAGTAGAATCAAGTATTAGCATATCCAATTTTCTTTTTAACACTTTGTTATCATCAAAACTCAAAAGAGAGTTGTTCATACATTTTGTTCCAACAATCTCCCCCTTTTTGATGATGACAAACATAAGCATTAATAGAAAATTGTTGTTAATTTAATTAACAAGTTGACTTCAGGGTCTGAGGTTTGTAAGCTCCCCCTGAGTCTGATAATCCACAAGGTGAGGTTTGTAAGCTCCCCCTGAGTCTTATCCAGGTTAATTAAATTCCATTTAAATCAAACAGATGAAAAATCAAAGTGTAAATACATTCAGAATTTAAATAACAAACTGACTTCAGAGTCTGAGGTTTGTAAGCTCCCCCTAAGTCTGATAATTCACAAGGTGAGGTTTGTAAGCTCCCCTTGAGTTTTATCCAAGTTATTTAAATTCAGTTTAATTCACAAAATTGAAAATTCAGTTTATCTCACAGAATTTAATTCAGAGGCTAAGAGATGAGAAAATGTTCTCCTAAGTTAATTACTTATCAAAAATTAACTTATGTTCTGAGCTCAGAGCCTGAAATACTTGTTACTTTTACTCCCCTTTTGTCATCAACAAAAAGAAAATTCAAGAATTTTAAGACACAAGAGAGTTTAAAACGTGAGATAAAAATGTTCAGATCATTTTGTTCAGTACCACTGAACTGTTTCAGAAACAATTGTTCAGAACAGATGGTTCAGTACTACTGAACTGTTTCAGACAGAATTGAGAGGTTAAAACTGGGTCTGAAAACTGAACATATAAGATGAGAAATTTAAAGTGTGACTGTGTTGAGTATTTTTGTTAAAACTTTTCAGAAACTGAAAACAGAAAAACACAACTGCACATTAATGACTTTTGGAGGGGCAAAGTACAACTTTCAAAGCTTAATCATCACTGCCCAACAGTTATAACTTATCAGATTTTGACCATGTGTTAGACTACTGTTTAGATTCACTCTCATTAGTGGGCCACGTGTAAAGTGTCCACTTACAATGAGTTTTATCAGAAGTTTAAAAATTCAGATTCTGAAACTCAGATTCTGATGTTTTCAGAAGCTGAACTTTCTTCAGACTCTCAAATTGAGTGTCTGTTAAGTCTTAGCTTCTGATGAACTTCAGGTTCTCAGTTTCTATTTAGAGTCAAGCAATTTTTTTAAGAGATGAAATGCATGTTCAATTTCAATATGCTTGGCTCTTGAATGTAGAATTGTATTTTTAGACAAACAGATTGCAGCAGAATTATCACAAAGATGGGTATGCTGTTTTCATGAATCTGATAGTCTTTCACATTAGTGTGGAAGCTGTTAAGTATAACAGAGAACAAAACATACCTCTGTTGAGCTTCTGATCTACCTCTCCTTGTTCATTTAGTTTGTTGCTGAACACCCACTTTTGTTCCAACAATGTTCTTGATTAGCTTTAGGAGAAGTGTCAGCTTCTGAGAGATTTTCAGCTACAGGAGGATTTTCAGCTTCTGGACATTCTTCAAACTCAGAAATCTGTTCAGGTTCTGAAGTGTCCACTGAGAGCTGAAGACCGGCAGAGCTCTCAATAGCTCAGTACCAATGATCTAGTCTTTGTGGTTTCTTCCAGATCCAACAGTTCCTCCCTCTTTCATGGCCAGGGTTTGGAACATAGACTTTCCTTCTATCATGTAATGCCAGCAGCCACTGCCCAGGTACCAAGACTTCTCCTTTTCTTTGGCTGTTCAACATATCTGCAACAGAAATAATTTCAGACCTAGGTACCCATATCTTTATGGGTCCTCTTGGGTTTGTTCTGAAAGGTTTAGACTTTTGTTGCACCTTATGTCTGGAGTTATAAGACTCAGACTTGTTCAGATACCTTGGATATGAATCCTTTAATCTTGAATAAGTCTTAGTATTAGACACTGAGTTCTTCAGAACCTGAGCTTTCAAAGGTCTTGACTCAGATTTCTTCAGAACCTGAGACTTGAAGGTCTTCGCTTCTGAGCTCTTTAGAGTCTGAACCTTTGAAAACTTTGGTTCTGTTTTCTTCAGAACTTTGGACTTAAGAGTCTTTGATTCTGATTTGTTCAGAATCTTGGATTCAGAAGTAGTAGGTTCTGATTTGTTAGGAACTTCAGTTTTGCCTGCTCCTGACAAAAAGCAAACTTTCTGACCTTTCTTAATACAATAAGAATCAGATGATAGATTGGCTTTCTTTTGTATCCTTTGTCTGACATTCTGATATTTAAAAGTTTTTGTGTAAACTGGTTTAGTATCTTTTGAAGATTTCATAAACACAGCCTTTTGAAAATTTGAGTCTGAATTTTTCAGAGACTGAGATTTGCTTGTCTTAGGTTCTGAGCTCTTCAGACTTTGAACCTTTTCAGATTTAAAGTCTGTTTTCCTCATAGTCTTAGACTTAGAACCTTTTGGTTTAGACTTTGGAAAAATTTTAGATTCTGCCTTCATCTTTCCTTTAGGTTCAGAAGTTTTAGACTCTGAGCAGTTCAGAACTTCAGAGTCAGCAGTCTTTGTTTCTGGTAAATTCTGTTTCTCAGAAATCTCAGATGCAGGTACAAAATACACCTTAGTGCTGTGCGCTCTCGTAAAAAACGCAAATCTCGGGCGTATACAAACGCTCGAAAGGTTATGTGCAGTCGCCACCAAAGTTTTTGTTTAAAGGGAACGTTGATAAACCCTTAAGTTTTTTTATTTTTAAGGGAAACGATAATAAAACCCTTGACGATGAGGAAAGGATGGTCATCGCAACCATTACCGGGTTCGGGAGTCGATTACGCAAGGGGAAGGTATTAGCACCCCTCACGTCCGTTGTACTCAACGGGAACCTCCTAGTTAGCTAAGGCTTAGAATGTTTTTAACGTTTTGCTTGCATGCTTGAAGATATAAAGATATTAAAGAAAGGGGAAAAAGTTTATTTTTATTATTGTGCTTGACAAGATGATGATCTTGCTCCTACGTATCTCCCGGTGTGATGGAGAATTCAAAGCTACGTAGTTCTTTGGTAGAAAAACGTATATGTGTTGGTTATTTTTAAAGAACGATGTTTTGATCGTATTCTTGTGATTAAACGTAGCTTGTGTGCTCGCGCATGGGAGGCTTAAGCGTTTGTTTCGAATCGCGCTAGAATAGATAAAACATGTCCGTTGGGGAAAAGAGGTTCGAATTGGCCACGAGGGGCCAAGAAAGATTAAAATGACTCAACCGAGTCAAGAAAAGGTTCGATTGATCCGACGGGATCAAGAAAGAGTTCAATGGACTCAAAGGAGTCGAACATTGACCAAAAAGACTCAACCGAGTCGAGAAAAGGTTCGATTGATCCAACGGGATCAAGAAAGGGTTCAATGGACTCAAAGGAGTCGAACATTGAATCAAATGGTCACGGGGGACCAAGAGGGTTCGAATTGACCACAAAGGGCCAAGAATTGGTTTAAATGTGTTGGATGCGTTGAAAATGAAATGAAGATTGCCCGAACAACGAGACATACGTCAAGCATTCGTTCAATCGGGGAAATGGAGAGACATACGTCAAACCATTCCTTTTTCATTCAAGTTTTGTTTGAAATTTAAGAAATCCCAAAGATATCAAAACACTTGATTGTTGAAACTCGATAAAAGTTTTAATGTTCAAATTAGTTGTTGCAACCTACGAACAAGTTTGCTCAAATGTGTAAAAGATGCACAAGTCATGAAAATGAACAAGTTTATGGCAAATGCACAAATTTGTTGAAAATCATGTTTGGTTGAAATTCATGAACAAGATTATTGATCAAGTTTGGTTTTGAAAAAGGTTTGGTTCAAGAACAAGTTTGGTTCAAGTTTAAAATTGGCAAATGAACAAGTTCCTTAAAAATGCACAAGTTCGGCTCAAGTTTGAAAAAAGCGAACACGTTTCTTGTTATTCAAGTTAACTCATCTAAACTTGTGAATTTTCAAGTGTATGCAAAAACCCTTGTTATGTTTTGAACCAAAATGAGTTTTAATCCCCTAAAGTTCTGAATATTCAAGTTAGAACCTCAAAAATTGGCTTTAAGAAGCCTGAACTCAGAATCTGAGTTCTGTCATGGTCGCAGAGCGACCAGAGCTTGGCTCTGCGAACTATGCGAAATTTTGAGTTCAGAACTTTAGGAGGAGTGAAAAGCTTTTGAAATTAGTAATAAAATGAGTGCAACACTTCAGTTTAAATGTTTTGCAAACTTTGGGATTTCTTTTGAGTTTCAAAAGTGTTTTAACTCAAAAATGAGTAAAACTTTAAAATGCAAAACTGAGATTGAAACAATTTGGAATAAAAAGCAAATGCAAACAGTATGTAAAGGCAATATAAACAGGTTAGGATGACTTACCAACTCCTAGCCCAAAGCTTTTATTGCAAGAGATAGGAAAGGCTTGAAATGATGATGGTTTTGCAAGGTTTGAAATGTTGATGAATGGATGATAATAACACTAGTGTTTTCTTGCTGGAAGGACTATGTTTTTGCTCTAGAAAATTCTGTAATTGCTGTGTATTCAATGGTTTTTCAAGTGTGTAATCCTTATGCAAGGCACTCCTTTTATAGGCAAAACCAAATCAAATGCCATGATGAAAATCTCCTAGAGCATGCTGTTTGTGTGGGCTAAGACCAGGCTATTTTGCTTTGCATTTAATGCAAAAGTGTAGAGGTGACATTGCCTTGCAACCTTGGTCAAGACTTTGGCCAAAACCAGCCATTAATGAAGCTGATTTGTGATAGCAATGATGATGAAAAAGTGAGAAAAACAGGGCAGCTTGCAATTGGGCTGTTCTTGGGATCAATCCTTGCAATCTTGAGGGGTCAAGCAAGGAAAACGTGCACTGTGATGTGCAGAGGTTGGGGGAAGCAAAAGGAACATGTGGGCTGGTGTGAGAAGGGGAGAAAAGCTGCTGAAAAACAGGGCAGCACTCATGGTGTTTGGGCAAGCAAAACCAGCTGTGTTTGACTGATTTTGGGGGAGAAAGAAGGAAGGAAAACAAGCAAGCTGGTGGCTGGCAAGCTCAGGGTCAGTAGCAGGTCAATTGGGAGGGATGAGAGCTGCCCAAGGGCAAGCCAACTTGCTTGGCACATGCTTGGTTGGAAGAAAAACCTTCTCACCTTGGCTTTAATGGCACATGTTCAATTTCTTGCTTTGCTGAATCCAAACAGCCACAATTGATAACAATAGCAATAATAATAATGATAGGTGATAATAATAATAATAACTATAATGAAAATAAAAGAAAGAGAAATTAGAAAATCAAAAATCTGCAAAATTCGCAGATTTCGCAGAGCGACCATATCTTGGCTCTGCGAAGTCCTCCTTTCTTTTTGTTGACTTTTTGTTGACTTTCTCTTGACTTTCTCTCCCCCTTTTTTTTGTTTTGAAAAAGCTTGGGACAAAATTAGGGTACAACAAGTGCCTTTCGTAATATTTTCAGAACAATATGGTATGTTTGTTTCTTTTGAATGATTGAATGGATCATTTTTAAAACCAACACTTTCTCCTCTGTTTCTGCTAATATTATAAATCATAGAAGCAATCTTACTTCCGTTGATTCAAGTTAAGATAAAATCTTGAAGAGCAATTTTATGTTGACTTGGAACATCATCAGGTTTCTTATGAACCATTTCTCTGAGTTCTTTAATTTCTTCATCAATCTCATTGATATGATTCTGAAGTTGAAGATTCTCATCAGCCAGCAAGTTATGTTTCTTTTTCAAAGATTTTAATTGATTTAACTTGCTTCTGAGGTGGTTCATAAGATCCTTAACTGTATCAATAAGTTCAGAACGAGTGAGTTCAGAATATACCTCATCTTCAGAGTCTGAACCTGACTCTTCATCAGAAGAAGTTGTGGCTATCAGAGCTATATTTGCTTCTTCTTCATCTTCATTCTCAGACTCAGATTCATTGTCAAGCTCATCCCATGTAGCCATAAGACTTTTCTTGAATCTGTCTTTGAGGTTGCCTGACTTTGAGTTGGTCCTTCTGAATTTCTCCTTTGATTTGTCCTTTTGAAGTTCTGGACAATCAGTTATGAAATGACCAGTTTTCTTGCAGTTATAGCAACCTTTCAGTTCTTCCTTCTTGGAACCAGATCCTTTGAAGTTGTTGCTCTTGTTAGAAGATTTCTTTTGTCTCTTCATCAAGTACTGAATTCTTTTAGAAAGCATTTCCAGCTCCTCAGCTCCTGAATCTTCTTCAGAATTTCCCTCAAGAGATTCTTCATCAGATTCTAAAGCTTTTGGAGCTTTTGATGACTTTCCTTTAGATTTCAGTGCTATAGACTCAGATTTTCTAACAGGTTCATCTTCATTGAGTCCTAGTTCATGCTCTTTGAGAGAGCTTATAAGATCTTCAATACTTAGAGTATTTAGATCTTTAGCTTCCTCAATAGCAGTCACTTTAGGTCTCCATTTAGATGGCAGACTTCTGAGGATCTTGTTCACATGATCAGCAGTAGTATAGCTTTTCTTCAGAATCTGAAGTCCAGAAACCAGAGTCTGAAATCTTGAGAACATAGTCTCAATATTTTCATCCTCCTTCATTCTGAACAGCTCATACTGCTGAACCAGAAGGTTTGCTTTTGCTTCTCTAACCTTCTTGTTTCCTTCATAGTTAGAGCAAAGAGAGGTGAAGATGGCTTTTGTTGTGGATTTATCACTCAGCTTCAAGTACTCATTGTGAGGTAGAGAATCCACAATGATACCTATTACATTGTGATGCTTTCTGTAGATCTTTCTTTCAGCATTAGTAAGGCCTCTTCTATTAATAGCCACTCCTTCTTCATCAACTGGTATAGTTATACTGTAACACCCATACTAAATTATCTAGAATATTTAGCATGTGTATTAACCTGATACTGGGTACATTAAAATTTTCAATAATAAATACAATATAAACTACTGAATGAGTACAAATAGCTCGTTTATACAAATATCCAAATATCATTTACAATTACATTCTCATATACTTAGATAATCTGTCAACCTCCTGAGCTTGACCTTGATGAGCATCTGCACTCCATCCAGCATCCTCCTGAAGATCTTCATCTGAAAACCACTTGGCTACCTGAAAACCTGCACCAGAAGGATAGGGATGAGACATAATGTCTCAGTGAGCTCCTACCCTACCTACTGTTGGCAACCACAGGGAACCTAGGGTCGCCGTGCCTACCTCGGCAATCTTGGGGAAACCTATGATCGTCAAGTCTTATCCTTACCCATAGAGGGCTACCTGACTGATCCTGCTGAACTGTGTAGTCATAAACTGGACTACATCCTGCTAAACTAGTGATCAAGGGAAAACCTAGGATCACCGTTTGAGTCTGATACTGAAAAGTCCTGGGATCTAGACTATATCCTGATAACTGGGTGATCGAGGGGAAACCTAGGATCACCGCCTGATAACTGATACCTGATATCTGATAACTATTCTCTGTTTGATATCATAAATAAATATTAACTGATACATGTCTTTATGTTAGCTGTTAGTGTTGAACAAGCAATATTATCTGGGTTCATTTTACGGAATGCCCCCGGGTGGAGTAACCCCGAAGCACATTCCCCTGATAACCGGTGAAAATTCCTATCATATCAGGCTAATCACCGGACTCCTCTTGCCTGAGTGTGTGGTTATCCTCGCGGAAGATTCCTGCCCGTTCCAGCTGTATCCGGAACCCCCTGTGCTCTAACTGGCGAGAACACAGAAGACACACTATAACTCTGTGTGGTTATCCTCGCGGAAAGTTCCTGCCCGTTCCAGCAATGCTGAAACCCCCTGTCCTCTCTAACTGGTCGAGAGCACAGAAGACACAAAGTTTATCCTGATTATTAATTATTATTCCTGTTGTATATAATATACATATTCTGATAATTAATTTAACTGATATGTGTATATCTGATACACCAACTGAATCTATGCATATCTGATGCATTCTTTAAATAAATTATTCTTGAATACCTAACCTATAAGTAGGTTCTTGACTTTGATCTTTAAATCTTTCCTTGTGCATACGCACACTAAATTGGGTGCATCCTAATCATGCTATCTTAGGTGCATTCTCATTCTCATTATTTCTTAACTTATGTACTTGAAAGTACGTCTAATAGTCTATCAAGCTTTTGCATATTCAATGCATTTCTTGAGGGAACTAATCTCTCAATACATAACTATGAACTTATGGTCTTAGGCTTATCGTTATCATAAGCCATCACTTAATTGTTGGAAATGTTCCTTAGCTTAAATAACTTTATTCTTACATCTTTAATGCTTTGCCAATTTCCTTATTCATTCATCCATTCATTCCTTAATTGTTGAATAATCTTTCGGATATGTCAAGGATGGTGTTTACCTTAGAAAAATACGGTTTTTCATTGAAAACGGTTATTAAAAACCTCGCCGAACGCATTTGCAGCACCCAGAACGAACCAGAACAGACATGTGCTGTCTGTCTGATTTCGCCCAGCTAAAGGTTGGCAAGATCACTGATTTCGCCGAGCGAAAGCTTGGCGAAAGCTAGGCGAAACAGGGCAGGGAAAATTGCTGAAAATCGCCGTTTTCTCGCCCCGAGGTCGCCTGGCGAAAATGACAGTTCAAAACCTGATAAAAGTGTGATTTTTCCACCATTTTGACATATCTAATCATATCCAGGCATCATACAATATAAGGAATGAATTTTTAACACAAATTGATAGTTTAAAACATGATTAATCAAGGAATTGGTAAGCATAAGAGATTAGGGTAAAATTGCTAAACTAGCTCAAAATTGTAAAATACTCTCAAACTTACTCAATGGGTTCTAAAACCCTGTGGAGCTCACCTTAAACCTCCTATTGGTGCTTGCTATCTCTGATTCCCAAAGCCTTGGCTTCACTCTACTACTTCTCTCAATATCTTCCTTGTTCTCCTTGTTTTCTTGCTATTACTCTAGCTTCCAACACAAGTTTACTTGCAATTGCTTCTCACAAGGATTGGGATGGAAGTTTGAAGGGTTGGAGTGAGATGGGGGTGGCGTGAGAAGGAGAGAAATGAGGGGGAGGATGGCTGGTTTGAAGAGAAAGAAAGAGAAGAAAACATGAAAATGAAAATATCTTTCCCTTTCTATTTTCTTATAATCCTCTTTTTTGAAATAATCACAACTTTGCCATTGCCACTTATTACTAAATTGCCACGCTTATTAATTGCTTCTTACACTGATAACTGATACTAATAAGCGGGATATTACAATCTACCCCCCTTAAAGAAATTTCGTCCTCGAAATTTAGAATCCACCCTGTAATCACATATAAATGAATCTCCCATACCACTTCCTCTACTAGCCAAAAACTCCAATTCGTCTTGCTTATCGGAATCCCATGGTTTTCCAACTCCGAAGGTCGAAAATACTCGACATCCTTTTCCTTTAACTGAAATGCTTGTGATGATTGGCATAACTCTTACGTAGTAGGATGTGAGGTTATCTGAACCATTATATCCATCGTATCCAATCTGGAGTTGTCCAGCTCTGACACTTGTACTATTCTTATAAATACCTTCATAGTCCAGGTAATCTTACTTTGATGACATTAGGTCGTTCTCATACGATGACATCACTTATCTTAATAACTTAGAAATCATTATTCATTACTGGGAGTTTACTAATCTCCTATCTTTCTTGTCACTACTAATCTCGAATTCTGGCCGTAACGTAAATATTTTCTATATTGGTAAATCCAAACCCATAGAAGTTTAGTCCGAGTGATGAGTAGTAATCATCTCACATAACACCACATGGTAGATTTCATAGCATATAATTTACATACATAATCGAACACGTGTACACTACTGATGGGTACACAATACATCATCTCATCCTTGTCCGACTGAAGGGACATCATTCCTAATCTTAACATATTGGAGACATTATCACATCAATTGGGAATCTTTCTTACTCTTAACTTATCTTGTAACATCCGGGATTTGCCTTTCAACTGGCTTGCCAGGTTTGCCCCGCCAATGTTACTCGTGTTTATTTCTTAAGTGTACAACAACCCATAACATAGATTATGGTTACATTCTCTCAGCATCGTAAACTTATTTTCTCATTCTGAACGTCGAGTCCAAGATCCTTGTTTTCAAAAGAAGCTCTACTTGATTGCTACCAAAATAGCACACTTTAAATCCTTAAATCAAAACCTGAACTTACGTAGCTCTTTACTGTAGACTACGAATGACCTGTAATCTGCATGAAAGTTCTTCTTCTTTTACTGGTGAACATTAAGTACAATAATTTTCGAACTTTTTTTTTTTTTTTTGCTAAGCTATGGTGATATCAACAAATCTGCTCTGGTAAAAACCTTCATATTTAAACATTCCTGATTGCGTACCACTATTACCAAAACACGTCACATAACTGAAAATCTGTTACACTACTATCTGAGTAGTTTGAGTATTGCTTGTTAAGTATATATATACTAACATAACCTGATACATGTGACATGTAGGCATAACGGGATACAACACGGATTAGACTCATATGTCACTGCCTTGTCACTTCTGACCAATGCTTTGATTTCAAATATTTATCGTCTTGTAAGTGCAATCTTTACGGATGCTGCCTCATGCTTACCCTTTTGGTTAAACTTACCGTATTAGTGATGACTTTCCTTGCTCTAGTCTTATTGTGCTAGAAACATATTCTTCTCATTCTTATCGCAGAATCTTAGACTGCTTCGATTTCCATTTCTCTTAAGTCTCGAGGTTTGAAATATCCCTCGGCTTTACTTTTAAAAATTTCTGCTAGTACTTATAACAAGTTCGAGTCGTCGCTGCTTACCGCTATTCTGTGGTCCACCTAACACGGACTACACAAGCATCCTTGTTCTCTAAACTTCAGTTTAGAATTGTTTGTTAACTCATTCTGGAATTACTTTTCCGCTGCGCAACTCTGATCTAACAAAACACTTTGGAGTAGGAGTAATACACCATTATCCAATTCTCTGGCTTACTTGTTCCTTAATGACTTGTAGCTATCACAGCAGATTCATCTTACGTTCGTTGATTCTCTTGTGACTTAAACCACCTGTTTAACTTACTGATTGATCGTCATCTGACATTGTACTTCCTTCCGGACATAAACCATATATTCACTTACTTTCACGATAAAACGTCAGAACTTGTAAACGGTTTCCAACGACTGTCAAGAGTTCAACAATGTTCCTATCAAATAGTTTATACTCTGGTTCTAACTTTACTTTCCATATCCTGAAGTCCGTAACCATCTCTTGGCCAGCTCCTTATGTATAATCATTAAAACATTGCGCAAACCGACTGAAAGCTTGCTTAAGACAACTTAAGTTCACACACACAAACACTTGTGTCAACTTCTAAAACGACTTATGGTTTCTGGAGGTTCACATCTTTTACATATACTGAATCTACTGAGGGTTTGAGTCCCATTACTAATCGGTCTATCTTTATCCATAAGAATTCATATCCATAATCTTTTCGAAACAATTACGGTCTCTATGGTTTTACCATACCTCTTAGGTTACCTCCGAATCCCTCCAGTTAACTGATCTTGAGCTTCAAAACCTCACCATTACCTTTTGTTTCATTCAACAACTCGTTACTGCATTCACAATTCAAATCTTAATCTTAGCACTTGAATAGTTTTGCATATAGTGGAACAATCTGAAATCTATACCTTATTACCGCCCTCGGAACTTATCAACACGAGGTGACCTCTTTAAGCTTCTAGAATAACTGTGGAAGAAAACTCATCAGTTGAAAACTTAAAACTCACTAGCATTAACCACAATCTTAACCTTTCGTATAATACAGTCTCAATATAATTTCTTGGCTAAAATTTCCGATTATCCTTCAAAACTGGTCTACTATAATCTTGTGTCATCTTGGACTTGCCTTCTTCATCCACTCAAGGAAATTCAACTTTATTCGTCCATCAGTTCACTAAATCCCAATGACTGACCATTTAATATACACCTTTCATTGAATAAAATTTCAGTTAAGCTTAGCTTATTTCCAATCTTCTTACTAATAGAACACATATGAATATCTGATTCACGCCTCGACATGCAACGGGTCTTATTATCAACACTTAACCATCCATCTTAGTTCTTAGGTTGCATACCAACTTCTTTTCTTAATTCTCAAATCTAGCATTTATGGTTCGGGAGATGCGGCTGATCTGCCGGGGTTAATCTTACTTGCGTTTCATGCTCAAAGACCACACTTGAGTGGTTAGCTTCATTGTCCAGATAATTCTCTTAATCCACAATTTATTCCCTTAACTGCCTGAACATTAAAATCTCATCCGATTGGAGTTTGGTTCTCAGCACTCTATCTTTACCGATAATTCCTCATTTTGAGTCTCTAGGTTTGGTACCACAATTCCTTAACTCTGTACTCAAAATTGACACTTAATCCACACTTCACTTCAACTTCTCGAACTGCGGTTCCCGTTAAGGTTCCATGTCATTCCTTAGAGTATTCCATAACTTCTTAATTCGTAAGTCTTCCGCAGACGAGGTATCATCCTACGACGCGTCCAACAAGGTTGAGGTGCTTCACCTTATTCTTAAATATCCTTTATGTTTCTGAACTTTGCCACTGACAGGCTTCGTTACTTATAGTCCATTCGGCATGAATACTTCTTCGCCAAATCCGTCTTAAAATTCTGTCACCTTAATCTTCGCCCTTCATACACTTCATTCCTCCTTGGTCACATTCAGCTCTCGGACATATACCCTAACTGCCATATACTAGATTGAGTTGATCAGGCTCAACTAGATGTGACATTTAGAACAACATCCGGAACCCAATGGTCCCACTACTTTTATTGAAACTTTAATGACCCAAGGCACGGTCTGAATCGACCTGCTCTGATACCAATTGTAACACCCATACTAAATTATCTAGAATATTTAGCATGTGTATTAACCTGATACTGGGTACATTAAAATTTTCAATAATAAATACAATATAAACTACTGAATGAGTACAAATAGCTCGTTTATACAAATATCCAAATATCATTTACAATTACATTCTCATATACTTAGATAATCTGTCAACCTCCTGAGCTTGACCTTGACGAGCATCTGCACTCCATCCAGCATCCTCCTGAAGATCTTCATCTGAAAACCACTTGGCTACCTGAAAACCTGCACCAGAAGGATAGGGATGAGACATAATGTCTCAGTGAGCTCCTACCCTACCTACTGTTGGCAACCACAGGGAACCTAGGGTCGCCGTGCCTACCTCGGCAATCTTGGGGAAACCTATGATCGCCAAGTCTTATCCTTACCCATAGAGGGCTACCTGACTGATCCTGCTGAACTGTGTAGTCATAAACTGGACTACATCCTGCTAAACTAGTGATCAAGGGAAAACCTAGGATCACCGTTTGAGTCTGATACTGAAAAGTCCTGGGATCTAGACTATATCCTGATAACTGGGTGATCGAGGGGAAACCTAGGATCACCGCCTGATAACTGATACCTGATATCTGATAACTATTCTCTGTTTGATATCATAAATAAATATTAACTGATACATGTCTTTATGTTAGCTGTTAGTGTTGAACAAGCAATATTATCTGGGTTCATTTTACGGAATGCCCCCGGGTGGAGTAACCCCGAAGCACATTCCCCTGATAACCGGTGAAAATTCCTATCATATCAGGCTAATCACCGGACTCCTCTTGCCTGAGTGTGTGGTTATCCTCGCGGAAGATTCCTGCCCGTTCCAGCTGTATCCGGAACCCCCTGTGCTCTAACTGGCGAGAACACAGAAGACACACTATAACTCTGTGTGGTTATCCTCGCGGAAAGTTCCTGCCCGTTCCAGCAATGCTGAAACCCCCTGTCCTCTCTAACTGGTCGAGAGCACAGAAGACACAAAGTTTATCCTGATTATTAATTATTATTCCTGTTGTATATAATATACATATTCTGATAATTAATTTAACTGATATGTGTATATCTGATACACCAACTGAATCTAGGCATATCTGATGCATTCTTTAAATAAATTATTCTTGAATACCTAACCTATAAGTAGGTTCTTGACTTTGATCTTTAAATCTTTCCTTGTGCATACGCACACTAAATTGGGTGCATCCTAATCATGCTATCTTAGGTGCATTCTCATTCTCATTATTTCTTAACTTATGTACTTGAAAGTACGTCTAATAGTCTATCAAGCTTTTGCATATTCAATGCATTTCTTGAGGGAACTAATCTCTCAATACATAACTATGAACTTATGGTCTTAGGCTTATCGTTATCATAAGCCATCACTTAATTGTTGGAAATGTTCCTTAGCTTAAATAACTTTATTCTTACATCTCTAATGCTTTGCCAATTTCCTTATTCATTCATCCATTCATTCCTTAATTGTTGAATAATCTTTCGGATATGTCAAGGATGGTGTTTACCTTAGAAAAATACGGTTTTTCATTGAAAACGGTTATTAAAAACCTCGCCGAACGCATTTGCAGCACCCAGAACGAACCAGAACAGACATGTGCTGTCTGTCTGATTTCGCCCAGCTAAAGGTTGGCGAGATCACTGATTTCGCCGAGCGAAAGCTTGGCGAAAGCTAGGCGAAACAGGGCAGGGAAAATTGCTGAAAATCGCCGTTTTCTCGCCCCGAGGTCGCCTGGCGAAAATGACAGTTCAAAACCTGATAAAAGTGTGATTTTTCCACCATTTTGACATATCTAATCATATCCAGGCATCATACAATATAAGGAATGAATTTTTAACACAAATTGATAGTTTAAAACATGATTAATCAAGGAATTGGTAAGCATAAGAGATTAGGGTAAAATTGCTAAACTAGCTCAAAATTGTAAAATACTCTCAAACTTACTCAATGGGTTCTAAAACCCTGTGGAGCTCACCTTAAACCTCCTATTGGTGCTTGCTATCTCTGATTCCCAAAGCCTTGGCTTCACTCTACTACTTCTCTCAATATCTTCCTTGTTCTCCTTGTTTTCTTGCTATTACTCTAGCTTCCAACACAAGTTTACTTGCAATTGCTTCTCACAAGGATTGGGATGGAAGTTTGAAGGGTTGGAGTGAGATGGGGGTGGCGTGAGAAGGAGAGAAATGAGGGGGAGGATGGCTGGTTTGAAGAGAAAGAAAGAGAAGAAAACATGAAAATGAAAATATCTTTCCCTTTCTATTTTCTTATAATCCTCTTTTTTGAAATAATCACAACTTTGCCATTGCCACTTATTACTAAATTGCCACGCTTATTAATTGCTTCTTACACTGATAACTGATACTAATAAGCGGGATATTACATATACCATCTTCAATGATGTCCCATAGACTATCATCTATTTCAATGATATGACTATACATCTTGCTTTTCCACCATGAAAATTTCTCAGGATCACCAGTAAACATAGGAGGTTTATGGTGTGAGTGAGATTGCTTGTCATAGTCACCACCACCACTTCTGGATGTGGATTCACCAGATACACCAGCAGACATGTTTTTCTCAGGATCTTTACTGACTCACTGTTAGGTGATTGAATATCAGAACCGGAGCTCTGATACCAACTGAAGGTGAGAAAAACACAAGAAGGGGGGTTGAATTGTGTTGGATTTTTCTTTTCTTTCTAAAAACTTAATGATAGTTCAGAATCTATTATTGATCAGATTCTGATGCTCTGTTTCAGAGTTGTTTTGCAGCGGATAAAGTAAATGAGAGAGAGAGAGAAAGAGACACAAGCAATTTATCCTAGTTCCTTCCACAACCCGGAAGTAGTCCAGTCTCCTTGTTACTAACAAGAGATTTTTCACTATAATCACAAAGATTACAATTACTCAAGCACACAACTATGAGACTTCCTTGCTCGGACACACAGTCTAAGACTTCCTTGCTCAAACACAAAGTATGAGACTTCCTTGCTCAAACACAAAGTATGAGACTTCTAGTTGCTCAAGCACGCAGGCAAGAGACTTTTAATCAAACAGAGTTACAAAGACTTCTAGTTGAACACTTGATATACTATCAGTGGTGTTCACAAAATACAACACAGATTAAGACTCTATACTTAAGAAATTCTAAGATAAAAAGGTTTGTAAGAATTTCTAAGTTATTTGATGACTGTCCAATAAAACAAAGTATTGGCACTTTCAGATTTGCAGGTCTGTGGAGTCTTGTTCTTCTTCTTCAAATCTTCAATCCTTTATAGAGGATTAAAGAGCTATTGAGAAGTTGCCATGTCATCAATTTAGAGCCGTTGTAATTGAAGCTTCAGCCATTAATTCCTTCTATTCTGGTGTGCGCACAGAAAATAGAGGAACACATTTTGAATGTTTCCTTAAAACCTGGCTGCGTGTTTCTTCCAAGGTGGCAAAGGTTGCAGAGAGCTGTTCTGACTGTACAGTACTTTACTGTAGACAGTTGCAATTGTTGACTTCTGTGTTTCAGACTTCAGAAGCTTCTCTTCAGAACTGGCTTCAGACACTGTTCATCAGAAGCTGTCTTCAAACGCAATTCTTCAGAAGCTGGCTTCAGACGCACTGTTCATCAGACGCAGTCTTCAGAAGTTGGTCTTCAGACACACTGTTCATCAGACGCACTTCTTCAGAAGCTGGTCTTCAGACGCACCTTCAGACGCACTGTTCATCAGACGCACTCTTCAGAAGCTGGTCTTCAGACGCACCTTCAGAAGCTGCCTTCAGAAGCTCTTCTTCAGACGCTGATTTTCTTCAACCTTGCAACACAAGCTTCTATATTTTCCTTCTTGCTCTTAACTTGTTCTTTCATAACCATTGTTAGATACCAATCTTTAAGTATATGGTTCTGCACACTAGAATCAAGTATTAGCATATCCAATTTTCTTTTTAACACTTTGTTATCATCAAAACTCAAAAGAGAGTTGTTCATACATTTTGTTTCAACAGTTTTTACCACAAAATTAGAGAATTAGATGATGAATGCAGCAAGGTGAAAGAAGAAATGACAAAGAGGATTTTTTTTGAGTCTGAAGAAGCTTTTTGCGTCTGAGAACAAGGGGAAAATGAGGAGGCATGGTCATTTATATAGAGTAAATAAATCCAGAAGTTTAGCGAGGGGCAACCCCTCAGATTCTGTTTTCGTCAGGTCAAATAGACATAAAAAAGTCAACGCAGCTTTTTGGTCTCTTGTGCCAGGGCTTTTACGTGGGAACACCCCTCGCAAATTGCCATGCCAGCGCTAACGGTCAAATAGGCAGGCTTTTGGTCTTTTCGAAGTCAGCTTTCCACTATGCGAGGGGCAACCCCTCGGAAATTCCCTGTCATATGCTGACAGATGCCATGCGTTTCAAATTTGCGTTTCCCGCCGTGCAATAATTTAGGGCTTTTGGGAGGGGTAGGCCCTGTCAAATTTCCCAGGGGTTTTTGTGGCTCTACTCCTGGCAAATTTCCCAGGAGTTCATGCTCCTGGTATTAGACCCTGGCTAATAGTAATATTTCTTGTAGTGGATAATCCCCTAAAAAATATGATAAATACTGTAATAAGAAAATTGCACTATAACTTTAATACCGTAAATTATGTTATAATAAACTACATTAAATTATTTTATGGAGTAATTAATCAAATATGTTCAAAAACAACTTATTCGTTATTTATATATTACCACTACAGAGAAAAATAATTTTTATTATTAATAATTTATATTTATGTATGTTAATATTTATTTATATTTATTGATTTCTTAATATATATATATATATATATATATATATATATATATATATATATATATATATAAGAGATGTTTTCAATTTTTCATAAATATCTCATTTGCTACTTACGTGAATAATAACATAATAAGATAGAATTGATCAATTGACTCCAAGAACGTCTTTAAAGTTACTCCAAATATTAACATTTGGTTGCAATATTAACTAACAGTTGTGATTAATTTAAATAATTGTTACAGTGATGTCACTTCTCCATAATCTCAATGTGTTCTTCTCATGTCTAGTTACTTTCTCTCCAAACATTTCCAATCTCCATTGGTCGATTTTCATAAATTAGAAAGTCAATAATCCAACTTGTGGGCTATATTAAGAAAAGATGAAAATTTATATCTTTTATAGTTTTGTTATGAAAAATGTCGGCAAGTGCTCCCATGAGATTTTTTTTATTGAAGTGTTTCCTTGAGATCGTAAATAGAAGCAGTGGTACCACAATCAGAAACGACACGATCAAATCCAACAAATAAATCAGATGAAGTAGAAATCGGCGTGAAGAAATCCACGATGAGAGGTGAAGATTTAGCTAAATGATTAACATGAAAGATGAAAAAATCCAAGATGAATGATGAGCAACACGCTGAGATTATGAAGAAAAGTTGTCACCGTAACAATTATTTTAATTAATCACATTCATAAATTAATATTTCAATCAAATGTTGATATTTATAATAATTTTAAAGACATACTCTTAGAGTCAATTGATCCATTCTCATATGATAATATTACAATTATAATTCGTAACTTAATAAACCCAACAATTTATACAAAAAAAAAAAAAAACACCTTAAACATCGATCATTAAACCATCATGATCAAGTTCAATCGTAATCAGTTTTTTCTTAACCCCATTTTATTACTTTTGCACACGAACTAAAGTAAGCATTTTGATAACATTTTAAAATGAAATGCATCAAATGATTAAATCAAACTCATACTATCAGATTACACTAATCAAACTTCATGTTTGATATTTGTGTATATTTATCAATCAAAAAGATTAAAAACTATATAAATAGTATAAATATTATTGATACTTACAAATTAACAAAAATAAATAAAAATAAAAGTAAAAAATCATTACAAAACAAAACACATATATGTATCCATATCTAGTGAAAATGAAAGCTTATCATTTGATACAACACGTACAAACCATGTGTGATCAATATGAACAACCAAACTCCAAGGTTATCTCTCACATGATTAATCTCAAGAATAAAATTAATATTTGGTTTCGGAGTCATTGAATAAAATGACAACAATGAAAATTGCTGAAAACATGAAAAACATAAAATTTTAAAAGAATTTAGAATTCGTTGATCAAATGTCAAAATGCTCTGAGGAATGATGAAAGAAGAGTCCTTATTTGTAGGGGAAAATTCAAGCAACTCACTACACATTTTTTTAAAAAAAAGAAACAACTCACTACTATTGTTTAGATCCGCAATTTGCTGCATTGATTTATTACATGATGTGAAAAGTAGAAATAAAATAAAACGTTTGAGTGATTGTAGTTATTTCAGAGCCAATTTGAGAATGCAAATTCATTTGACATCGTTCAGTCTCATTAATCATTGATTGCATTTACCTTTTTTAATGCATTTTAGTCTTAGAAAATTGTGTATCATAAATCAAGGATATTAAAATTGTGTCTCATAAAATAAATTAAAATATATGGAAACCATATTTGTACTCAAATATTTTTATAATTAAAAAAGGCATAAATGCGTTGATTTCATTAGAAAATCTTTTTAATTAGACATAAATGCGTTGATTTCTTCAACACATTTGAGTAATTAAAAATATAAGACATTTATGAATATAAGGCATTTATGTGTAATTAAAAAAGACTAAATTTTTTTTAATGCATTTATTAAAATCGTTTACCTTTTTTAATGAATTAAAATAAATTAAAAATGTGTTTCTAATGAAATCAAAGATTATATTTTTAAATAAATAAATTTTTAATGTTTGCATTTAATAAAATATAGGATATTAAAATTGTGTCACATTATTATTATTATGAAAGGAAAAATACAATAGAAACTCATTTCATTAATCATTATTATTATTATTATTATTATTATTATTATTATTATTATTATTATTATTATTATTATTATTATTATTATTATTATTATGAAAATAAAAATATAATAGAAGTTCATTTCATTAATAATCAAGGGTCACTTATCAAATTCAATAAGCTTCCATTATTTTCGTCAGTCTAATTTATTTTTTTTAGGATTTTTGTAAATAAATTTTTAATGTTTGCATTTAATAAAATATATGATACTAAAATTGTGTCACATTATTATTATTATTATTATTATTATTATTATTATAAAGCAAAAATACAATAGAAACTCATTTCATTAATTATTATTATTATGAAAATAAAAATACAATAGACGTTCATCTCATTAATTACATTAATTCATTAAATTCATTAATTGTCAAACTCACCAAATTGATTGGTGGTATCACGTGTCATACTAAGAATGCATTTGGAGATATTTCTATGAAATACTCCTCAAATGTATAGTATATTGTAATATCCCGCTTAAATGTAACGGTTATCAGTAATAGAGGATTTAAACGAAAGCGATGGCAGTTTGGTAATTATGGAAGGAAAGATTTATTTAAGGTGGAGGCATGATATTTTCTTCATTTTCCTCCTACCTTTCTCTCTCTAACAAGTCTGAAATCCTCTCTCCCTCTCTCTCTACAAACTCGACCTCCTCACCCCTCCTATAACCCATCAATTCTCCATCAGTTCCTTGCGGGAATTCTTGCTAGCAAGCTGATTTTGGGAAGTTTAGAACAAGGGAAAATAATAGGAGAAACAAGGAAGAATCAAGAGGATAAGCTAGGGTTTGGAATCCAGAACTTGGCAAGCACCAATCAAGGCTTAGGTGAGCTCCCTAGGGGTTTTAGAACCCACTTTGAGAGAGTTTTATGCGTATTTTGTATATTGAGCAAAGTGTACAATTTTGTGCCCTAATCCCTTTAGCTTGCCAATTCCTTGTTCAATCATGTTTATATCAATCAATTTATAGTCTAGAATCATTCCTTATACTGTTATGATGCCTGGGTATGCTTAGATATGTCAAAAATGGTGGAAAATCATGTTTTGAACCATTTCTGGACTGTCAAAATCGCCCGGCGAGCTCGGGGCGAGCGAACAGCGACTTTTCAACAATTTTTCCCTGTCTCATTTCGCTCGGCGAGATGGAGCTCGCCCAGCGAAATCAGACAGACCTTCCATGGCTGTTCTGCTTCGTTCAGTGAGCTGTGTACGCGTCAGACGAGGCATTTGGTAACCATTTTCAAAGAAAACCTTATTTTCTAAGAAAAACACCATTGTGGACATATCCGAGGGGCATGTAACATATAAGGAATAGATGAACAAGGATTTGTGCAATAGCTTAGAATAGCTTAGAATTGTAAGGGCAAAGTCTAGACGAATACAGGAATTTCATTGCAATGTTTAAGTAAGCCTTAAGAACGACATATGAGAAAGATATGTCTAGAACCTTAAATAGGTTATCAGGAATAGAATTAGATTCATACATGTTAAGGGTTGTTTTTCAGGATACCCTTAACCGGGCAGATTATAGTGTACCTTAGTCAGTGGTACCTAGTTCCCTCAGTTCAGGCATAGTTACATGTATATCAGGACGTGCTCAGTTGCTCACGTCAGAGTGACACTGGGGGGTACACGTATCAGTTTTATCAGGATATGTTTATTCATATAACAGGAATAATAATTAATAATCAGGTTAAACTTTGTGTCTTCTGTGCTCTCGACCAGTTAGAGAGGACAGGGGGTTTCAACATTGCTGAAATGGGCCAGGAACTTTCCGCGAGGATAACCACACAGAGTTATAGTGTGTCTCCTGTGCTCTCGACCAGTTAGAGAGGGCAGGGGGTTCCGGATACAGCTGGAACGGGCCAGGAATCTTCCGCGAGGATAACCACACACTTAGACAAGAGGAGTCCGGTGTTAGCCTGATATGATAGGAATTTTCACCGGTTAGCAGGGGAATGTGCTTCGGGGTTACTCCACCCGGGGGCATTCCGTAAAACGAACCCAGATAATAATGTTTGTTCAACGCTAACATCTAACATAAAGACATGTATCAGTTAATATTTTATTATGTTAGCAGGCATGTATCAGTTATCAGGCGGTGATCCTAGGTTTCCCCTCGATCACCCAGTTATCAGGTTATAGTCTAGATCTCATGATTATTCAGTATTAGGCTCAGGCAGTGATCCTAGGTTTCCCCTTGATCACTAGTTTAGCAGGATGTAGTCCAGTTTACGACTACATAGTTTAGCAGAAACAGTCAGGTAGCCCTCTATGGGTAAGGTTAAGACTTGGCGATCATAGGTATCCCCAAGATCGCCAAGAGTAGGCACAGCAACCCTAGGTTTCCCCCGTGGTTGCCAACAGTAGGTTGGGCTGGAGCTCACTGAGACGTAATGTCTCACCCCAATCCTTCTGGTGCAGGTTTACAGGTTAGCGAGAGATTTTCAGATGAAGTTCTTCAGGAAGACGCTGGATGGAGTGCAGTTGTTTGTCATGGTCAAGTTCAGAAGTTTATCAGTATATGTTAAGTATTTGTATATGATTTTGGATAAATGTATAAACGAGCTACTTGTACCCCTTTCAGTTGTATTGTATGTATATTATTATTGAAAATTTTAATGTATCCGATATCAGATTAATACACATGCTAAATATTCTAGATAATTTAGTATGGGTGTTACATATATAGATGTAGATTGTACATACAAATCGTACTAATTAGACTTGTTGATGTATAAATTATACTAATCATCATTTTGCTTCAACTAATCCTCTCAAAAAAGAATTTGCTTTTACTAAATTCTTGTGGCTAAGGCTATGTTTGGTAACACAAATAAGCTAGCTTATAGCTTATTGTACTAGCTTATAAGCTAGTTTGACAAATTTAGATGTGTTTGGTAACAAACTTTTCTTATTAGCTTATAGCTTTTCTTCATAAGCTAATTAGAGTAGCTTTTGAGCTTATAACTTATAGCTTATAGCTTTTTATACATATTGCCATTTTTAACCTTTAGTTTTATTTTTTTTTATTTTTTATAAAAGAAAAAACTACTCACTATCAAGAAAAAAAACTGCCAATGTTTCACAATACCTCTTCTTATATTTCTTTTCTTTTACTGTGCATCTCTCGGTTCAATTTATAAACCAATTTTTTTTTACAGATTGATATAAATCATGTTGTTATTTATGTTGCACTCATTCTTTCGATATATATATATATATATATATATATATATATATATATATATTGCACTCATAAATCATATTCATTACAATTCGTTTAAATAAAAAGATATAATTTTCCATCAAAAATTAAAAATAAAAAGATACGATAATGGAATTTAATTAAACAAACCATATAAATTGAATTCATATATCACATAGCAAAGATTTTTTTTTTTTGAAAGAATATGACACAGTAAAGATAAAAATATACTTTGAAATAAATTAAAATGTTTATAAATATATTTTATATAAATAGTAAACATACATGTACTTTTATGTCATTTTATATTAATCAGTCACTTCAACAACTATTTTACCAAACACTTTAATTTTAATAAGTTAGTTGTTCAGCTATAAGCTTTCAGTTATTAGTCATCAATTATAAGTTTGCTTTTCATTTATCAACTAGCTTATCAGTTATAAGTTAACTTATAGTTTATTTTTACAAAACATACCTTAAATAAAAAAAATTCCAACTTTTATCTTTGTTGAAACTTGCGTATTATATTGCTCAACCGACCTTTGACCAATTATTCATCCTCTCTCATCAAGCATTCCCCAAATTCTGGCAAAAGATATTCATAGATGTTCAAGGTTCAAAGAGATAACTATTTTTATTTACAAAACGACGTCAACAACTTAAAAACATAGCGTGTAACATTTAGTCATGAAATTTAATATGACTTCTTTGTTGAAGTTTTCTTTTTCTTTTTCTTTTGAAATGTTAAACAAGTGAACCTATTGAATTTAATGAAATGTTACACATCATGTATATATGTCGTTTAGTTGTCTTCATTTTTGTAAACTCCAAAATTTGATCTTAAACGTGTCTTCCCAAGTTTGTTGGTTGAAAATGCACCAAAACATGACTTGTTAATATCTAGTCTAACATCCACGGCGCCCCCGGCCACAAATTTTCATCCAAAACATGAAAAGTAATAAGAATACAATTAACAAAATGAAAAGTGGACCCTTCCCTCAAAAAAAAAATGAAAAGTGGACCCTAGTGTTTTGTAGAAAACATAGTCCTCTATGAAAAACAATGATGCACCAATAATAGAATTATAGAAGTCGGTAGTCATCCCTAAACTTTTGTTAATTCCACAACTAGTGGTAGTAATCATATCACAGCAAAGACTAGCTAGCACACTTTCTAATTCCCTAACAACTAAAAAAACATAATAATGAGTAAAAAGTTATGCTAAAATATTTCTTTGCTCCTTCTTCATCTTTTATTCGAAATTCATTTTAGTAGTTTATGTTTTAAGATATTGGTCCTAAGGACATTGTTTAAGGAATTCATAAAAAGAAATTTTATTTTAAAAATATGAGTCAAACATATGTAAAAATCAGGAGGAGATTGTCTATTGTGAAAGTGTCATCCAGGAGAATCTCTTCAATTACTTTTTGTTTACAATATTTAATTTATATTATTTAAAAAAATGAAGGGCAAGGATTAACACTTGATTTCCTCCCGTGAAATTCTCACGGGAGAGGATCTATACTCGTAAAAGTCATAACTATACACTTTTTAATTTAAAAATTATTACTTTTAGATGTTTAATCAATGTCCTACATGTTAACGTTTTCTTTTTATAAGGCATTATAAATTCATCCTTTTACTTGCAACAACAATACTCACCATATCTATTTCCTCCTTTTTGACTATATTTGTATTGAAAAAAGAAAGGATAAAAAGAACAATAGCATCATAAAATTTTAACAGAAGAAAGTAAGTGGTGTATCCCGAGTCTCACGTCTAAACTTTAAACCGATGAATCATAACTTTCATTAGAATTTTTTTAGATGACAATCGTTTTAGTGATTTTAGAAGAATATTTTGACATGTTACTTGCCATGAAAAGGCAAGTGTATATATATTCCACGACTAGTTCAACCTATAAGGAAATAAGCATAATCACAACACAAGAATATAAGGTGAAAACTCTAAAACCGGAGAATTATTATTATGTGAAATTTTTTACAATACATACACTTCTCTCACTCTCACCCTAATGCCCCAGTTCAACCACACGCTCACCAAAGAAAAGTTTAAACTAAATCAAATATAAACTTAAGGTGCTACTCACTAGTGCATCTAAAAACAAAGAACGTAGGTTCAATATATAGCCTTGGTCTTCCCCTTGCTTCACCATACTAAACAATGTGGGACTTCTCCGATAGCTAATATTTTTTAACCTCCTTCTTTATTTAAAATAGTTGACAATCAAACCCAACACAACTCACGATAAGTACTAATTTAAGATAGATGAGTTTGTATGAGTGATGTTATTTGAGCATAAAAAGTGACATTGTATATCAGCATCGTATAAAATGCAACACTATGAAGTTGATTGTTTTTTTTTATGGAACACTATGAAATTGGTAAAAAGAGAGAAAAAAAAAAGTAGTGTAAAAATAGCATATACAACTAGTATACAAGTATAACATTTTTATTGTTCACATAACATTTTTTTCATATAAAGTTGCCAAGATAAACGACTAAAATCAATATTCTAAAAAATCAAGGAGAAAATTGAATTTTGAGCAATATACAAAGGATACAAATAATATTTTAGGCAAAGAAATAAAGATTAAAGAGAAAATACAATTGCCATAAAAAAAATACAACTTTAAAGATCGAGATTAATCCCAAATCTTCCAAGGTATCATTACAGTGGGACCTAATAATGCATTATCTCTCTTTTTCCCTCCCTCAATATTAGAAAGATCTTTCAATTACACTCCCTTTAGCCTTCATTACCTTCAGCTACTACTACTTAATAAAAAGCCATTGCTTCCAACAAATAATTCATTCTCTCTAGCATATACTATAACTATCTATAGTCACAAAGCAAATAATTTAATCACCATATCAACTTAACTTCAATTCAACTTATATCCATGAAAGGAATGGACATGTTCTGTTCTTCCCCTGCTTCAACAGCAATAATACATTGTAGTATAGATCAACGTTCTATACTAAGAAGAAGCAGAAGCACCAAAAACTATGATCATGAAAGAAGGAAAACTCAGCTTCATCATGTTCCTTGTTCATCTAAATTACCTATCAATCCTATGCCTTACTTTGAGAAGCATAGAAAGAGTACAACAGATAAACAAAAACAAAACAGTAGCACTGAGATACGTAGAAAAAGCTCCAGTCATGTCAATGACCTGTCTTCCACAAGATATCTCCTCGATGACGCGCCTGCGCCATTCATCGATTGGGTATCTGAGTCCAACAAAATGGTTTCTATGCATGATGTTAAAGCCATGTCCATGGATATGAAAAGAAAAAACGATTCTCGTGCCCTAATTAGGACTTCTCCTTCACCTCTCTCTTCCAAGGACCAGGTTTTTGTTTTGTTTTAATTCTGTTTTATGTTTGTTATTGTTTCTCAAAAGAATGTGAAAATAAGAGTAGATTTGTTTTTTTTAATAGTAGTTCTACTTCAAATTAATTGCGGTATGCAACTGTAATTGTTGTCGCAATATAAAAGTTTTAGAGGTCTCCACAACGATATCACAATCACGTTTGGAGTTGTTTTGGTTGTACTTGCTCTTATTTTGTCGCAATATTAAAGTTTGCAGCGTAACTTGATCATAATTCATAATTGCTCTTATTTTGTCGCAATATATAGTTTTTAATTACTTTGATTTTGGTTACATGTTGTAGTAATGATCTATCTTTATGAAATTAACCTCTAGGTTGTGGTTCTAAGGGTGTCATTGCATTGCAAAGCTTGCGAAGGAAAAGTCAGAAAACATATCTCAAAAATGGAAGGTGAGTTCTTGTTATATTAAATCATGAATAGTTTTCTTTCTCCTTGTATTAAGTGTATAAAAATTTATGCTAAACACAAATTATTTGGGTTAATAATATTGTGAAGGAGTGAGATCATTCAGCATAGAGATGGAGACAAAGAAAGTAACAATTATCGGAGACGTGACACCATTAGACGTGTTGACGAGTGTATCCAAGGTGAAGAGTGCACAACTATGGCCGTCTACAACATCTTCATCATCTTCGGCATTATCATTATCATCATCATCATCATCATCATCTTCTACTCTAGCATTTTCGCGATTGACACAATGAGTTACTTATATAAGAAAATGTTTGATCAACAAAAGTTGATATATTTGAATCAATTTTAGACCTATCAACTTTTATTGACTGGAACTTTTTTTTATATAAACGTCGATTTCCCTCTCAAGTTTACTTTTGTTGGGTGCACCTTTAGGAATGTGTGTTTTTATGATAAGAAGCAAAATGCTATTTGGCATGTAGAAATTGTCAAGAATGCGAGTACAAAAAAGTGAAAATGCATAATAACATGGTGGGGTCATAACTGCAAACCTCACTTTCAGTTCCTCAACTTGTTGCAATTTAAAGTACAAAATAGGCAAAATTTGGTTAAAGTTTGATGACTTGTCAATCTTAATGTATGTTATGTAAATGAATAGTACTATCTTCAGTTAGATGGGTCACAATTTAACTTGTAATGCAGACTTTCTTTCCTTATTTACCGATCGGAGGATCTATATTTCAATGCAAATTTTGATTGATTTTAAAAAAATCTAAAATACGAGTTTAAATATAAACTGTCCAATCTTGATCGGTTGACACCAACACGATTTTGTGACTGCGTACACAACCCAAATCTTAGTATTACAGGCCATTTCGAACATGAACAACAGGAGAAGAAGGAGTACATAATTATCAATACCCTGAAATTGATCAGCACTTGAAATTAGCAATCATATGGTTCTTCACTAAGCATGAGAACATTAATTTAAATAAATTGAGGAGACAATGTAATGCATGCGAGATTGACAATGATAGCAGGGAGCACTTAAGGACAGGCTGGTTTGGGACGCATTCTTTTACAGCAAACTTTTTCATTGTATTTTCTTTTTACCTAATGATCAATGTTTGCTACTAAATGCTAGTGGGTCATACCAAAGGGACCAATTTTTCATGCACTCTTCACATATACAATACACAAGGTCACCTACCCTTAATTTTGATTCTACTTTTAGCGTAATTTCATTTTATCAATACTTTTGTTATGTAAAGTTGATATAGTTTTTATTTATTTATTAATCCTCCTATTTTTAAGGAAAAGAGTTCTAGTAATATGTTCCACACTAAGAGATAAATAAAGTTTGACTTTCAATCGATGGATAAAACTTTGGTGCTTCAAATCAATTCAACCTCTCAACTGAAACTCATCAACACTTTTGTAATATACATAGTTTTGTTTGCTTTTTTATGTTAATATTGTACATTCTACATTCCTTTTTTTTTTTTTCTTTTTTATGTTAATATTGTACATTCTACATTCCTTACCGGTGAGGAATAACGATAGCTGGTTTCCTTTATCTCAAAAAAAAAATGATAGCAGGTTCACTTTATGGATGCATGATCTAAGTCAAACTTGATGGTAGTGTCTTGAATCCTCTGGCGAGTCCGAGGGATCATCTATAAAGGGTGAAAATTAACTATACAAATGAGTTGGACATCACATTTTAACCCAAAATTTTAAGACATTGAGTTATGGGTCCTATAACTTGAATTATGGGTCCTATAACTTATATAGTGTTCAACATCTATTTTTTCATCTAATATGAGACTTCTAAGCACACTTGCTACATAACAACCTCTCATCCATCCATTCATCTTGTGTACATGCTCCCCCTCAATTGGCCGCACTAAACAAGAGACATCGCCTTATCATTATTGTTAAGAAGATTTCTGCACAATGAGTCCTTCATCGAATCATTGGCTCTGATATCATTGTAGGATCATGAGGAGAGCTCGAGAGTCATCCACATTAGATAAAAAATAACCATACAAGTGAGTTGGCGGAAACCTTTAATAAATTTTTTAAGGCTTAATTGCATGTTTAGTCCCTTACGTTTATTTTAGGTTTCAAGTTGGTCTCTTATGTTCTAAACGTTTCAAGTTGGTCCAAAACGTTTATTTTAGGTTTCATGTTGGTCCCTTTTGTTTTAAATGTTTTCAAGTTGGTCCCTTTTGTTTGCAACGTTAGCATAAGTTGGTCCCTTTCAAGTTGACTTTTTACACCTTAAAGTAAGAGTTTCTATTAAAATTTGAGCTCCAATTATGTTCACATTCAGATTCAAATTGGAATTGCATGGAAAACGACGAGAATACCTCCTAAATACACTGCTGGGACCAAATTGAAACGTTTAAAACAAAAGAGACCAACTTGAAACCTAAAATAAACATAAGGGACCAAACATGCAATTAAGCCATTTTTAAACAATGTCTTTAAAATACTCGTTAGCAGGAGTCTTTAGTTACTCTTCATTGTACCAAAAAATTAAAAAGCCTCTTCATGCCTTTTGTGTGTACTCTTCATTTTGCTTTAATTTGGAAATCTACTCCTTCTGACCAATTTATGAGAAGAAAGGTAATCATGTGAAAGCAACGAGAATTCTATGCACTTCTCTGTGTGTGATTGATTTACTTTAATTATTACTGGTCAGCTAGTATGTTTGCTTAATTTCTTTGACTAATTAATCATGGACGGCTGGGAAAAAGAAAGTACCAGAGCAATTTTTTTACGAAAAAGTACAAGAAGTTGAAAAGTAAACAAATTAGAGAAATGATATTTGTATAGCTTACATGTTTCAGTCTCTTTTTTTTAATTGTTTTTTATCAATAAAAAAAAAGGTTGTCATAAAAGTTGTTATTAAATGGTTGTACAAATATCATTACTCAAACAATTATGAACAATGAAATTTTTTTAGGTTGGATCGAGACACAACATTAATTTCAAAAAATGTTATTTGAACAGCTATTTAGATGTCCAACAAAGTATTAATATACAGTATAATTAAGCTTTTATGTTTTAATATTTTTTTCTTTCTCGTCAAATCGAAGCAGTAGTTATAAATGATATAATTTTGTATGGTACAAATACGTTGTCAACTTTTAGTTTTTAAATAAAATTCGGCATACATTTATTTGGATGTTTGATTATATATGAATGTTTTTTAGGAAATACTAACAAACATTTCCATAAGAGCATCTACTGAGACATCCATCTTTTGGTACTTAAATGGGTCACACGTGTACACATCATTCATCACTCCAACCCAGCAACTCACACAAATTTCTTAAATGAGACATACTAATCAACTATCAATAACTTTATATCATTACATTTCAATTTTTTAATATTAAAAAAGTGTGGGTCTAATTTAAGATTGATATCTTAAGTGAGACCTTAGGTCTTATAAGACTCCAATTTTTTATTTTTTTTTTATACCTATTAGGTACCAAGTCTTCAAAATTTTAGATCTCCCATTAGAAATGGTCAAAGGGCCCTTGTTAGCATGACTTATATATATATATATATATATATATATATATATATATATTAATGAGGTTCGACTATGGGTGTGTTTATCTTTGATATATTTAGAAATAAAATCTATTTTTATATTAAAAATCAATTTTGCTATTTTTATTTGTTTAGAATTTTATCAAAATAATTATTTTTTTACTTTAAAATGAAAAGCCATTAAAATTAACTTTTTTCAAAATCTATTTTTTTCTTAAAAAAAACATGGAGGTAACACGTGAACAAGTTGAAATTCATTTTTGTTAAAAAAAAGTAATTTTATGGATAGTAAACAAAAAAAATTGCTTTAGATTTTTTTTTCATCTAAATCTCTAAAAAAAAAATTAACGCAAACATGAGGGGAGGGGGGAGAGAGAGAGAGAGAGAGAGAATAGAAGTAGAGTATGAGATAGTAGTCCCAAAAGATGTCTTAAAATAGTTGTATAAATATCATTTCTTATTAATAAGTTATTATAAATAATGTTTTATGTAATAGACCGATTTTCGTTATTAGTTTATTAATATTATATTATTTAATTATTTCTTTTATTATGTGGGTGAATTGGTGAGTTAGTGAATTTTTAAATGATAAATGTATTTGGTAATTTAGGAGTGAAGGTTATTTTTGTGAAGTTATTAGAAATAAGAGTTTTTGGGGGAAATTGAAGAAATAAATGTGTATGAGTAAATATGAGGTTTAAGTGAAGTAAATGAGTAATGTTTTATTTGTGGAGAAGGAATAGAAATTAAACCCATTTAATGTTAGGGAATCAAAGTCCAAAACAAGAGAATATAAATAGATAGTGTAAAGCCCAATCCTCGAGAACATAAATATAAATATAAATCACGCATTTATCCTACATTGGAACTTTACTAATTCAACATACGTCTCATATCAAATATTTATGATAAAAACTTCATCAACTAAATCACATCGCAGCAGAATAAGACATAATTAACATCAAAACAATTGTCATGTCTCAGTCATAACATATAAATTAACATATCATCTCAACAAGGTTTGATCCAAAGATCTCATAACATAACATAAATAAACCTCAAGTCCTAATCAGAGCTTCTAAGCTAGACTCCACAGCAGATAAACTCGAGTAGACAAACGACATCCTCGTCATGTTCACGAAAAAGCTATTCCTCAACCTGCAAGTCTACATCCATGAGGGATTCACCCAAGGATGAGGTGACAATAAAGCCACTGGAGGGTAAGATATATGATCAACATAAAGAAATAATAAACGCATGTATGTCAGGCAAGCCATATCAACAATTATCACATATACATTTAAATAAGCAAGCATGGTTACATAACTCAACATTTATATCATATTCTTATTCAATTATAATCTCAATCACAATCTCCAATCATATATCAAACACTCAAGATTCATTAAGTATCAACAATTAATTTATAATTTTAATCACAATTACAAGAACTTATCAATTAAGCATTTACCACACAAAATGCACAAGTTCAAGCCAAAACATTACCAAACACGACTTCTATGAATGTAATGCGCCTAACACGACTCTATATGTTTTACGGTACCACCACCGATGAACTCCTCGAGATCTAAAACCCCGCAATGAATTCACCATACAATCGCCAATGAAATCCCCGAGATCTTAAAACCCCGCAATGAAATCACCACACACCACACCAGATTGACTTATGAATGCATGAACCCACAAAGAGACTCGACAATGCTCACCAAATACACTCACCATTTGTTATACAATTCACTTCGTTATATAACATATCATCACCAAATCATCACCTAACGCATTATCAAATCACTAAGGCCACACATAAAGTCAAGTAATTAAACATCATCATCATTTACTCAAACATCGTCACTTAACACATAACATGTATCATTATCACACATCATTCAATATCATCAATAGCATCATCAATAGCATCATCAATATCATCATAAATATCATCATCAATAGCATCATCAATAACATCATCAATATCATCATAAATATCATCATCAATAACATCATAAATAGCATTATCAAATCATGTGTAAACATCAACACATCACAACCATCACAACATCAAGTATTTACAATCTTCAACATTCTCATAATTTAAGTTTCATGATTTAATCACACAAATTACACCAAACATCATTAAAGATCGCAACATGGTAATTACCCACTCATTTATTAACTCTAAATGATTCCTTAGACTCGTTATTAATTTTAAGGATGTTTCAAGATTCATTAAAAAAGTATGCGGAAGTTTCACGAAAAAATGTGTCATGACCTATGTGTAGTATTTTGATCATAACTCTAGTTCTAGAAATCTAAATGAAGTCCAACCAACGGAAATTGAAAGCTAACATTCATATCTACAACTTTCATGTTTACACCGAAACCCAGTTCAAAACAGAAACTAGTGAAAAAAGGGACGTAACAGAAAAAATTGTTGCTGTCAGTGGTTGCTACGGCTACGGGAATCACTTAAAACTCGCCCAAAAATCCCATTTTTTTATCCCCATCTGTTGTACCTTAATTTTGTCCAAGCTTTTTTCAAAAAAAAAGTCAACAAAAAAAAGAGAGAAAGTCAAAGTCAACACAAATAAAAGTCAACTTTTATTTTCTTTTTTTAAAAAAATAATAATAAAAAGTTTTATTATTATTTATTTATCTTTCTTTTTTATTTTTATTATTTATTTTATTATTACTTTTATTATTGTTTTTATTTTTATTATCATTTAAGTTTATTTTCAAAAAAGAAACAAAACAACAAAAAAAGGAAAGAAGAAAATTAGAAATGCTGGAACAGGGTCAGCAGTTTCAAGACCTGGGCAAGCAGTTTCAGAACCAGGGCAAGCAGTTTTGCAGCTATCCTTGACTGGTTTTGATAAAGGAGAAGAGAAAAAAATGGCAATGGCTTGCAGGAAAGCAGGGTCAGGGCGCAGGAAAATTGGGAGAGAAGAAGTGCTGCCCCTGGGCAGCCACTTGCTTCTGAACACACATGCCTGGCACGTGCAGCTCTTCTTTCTTTTCTTCTTTCCTTGCTTCTGAACAAGTGTGATGGGCACATGTTCCTTTCTTCTTTTTTTTCTTCTTTCCTTTTTTTGTTGTTTTGTTTCTTTTTTGAAAATAAACTTAAATGATAATGAAAATAAAAACAGTAATAAAAGTAATAATAAAATAAATAATAAAAATAAAAAAGAAAGATAAATAAATAATAATAAAACTTTTTATTATTATTTATTATTATTTTTTTAAAAAAAGAAAATAAAAGTTGACTTTTATGTGTGTTGACTTTGACTTTCTCTCTTTTTCTGTTGACTTTTTTTTTTGAAAAAAGCTTGGACAAAATTAGGGTACAACAGCTGCCTCTACTTAATTGTGTCTTCGCGTAGAGAATGTGAGTGCCAAAGGCATCACATAAACTCTTTGTGAAGAGCAATTAAGTATGAAGGACAAAATTTGGATCCTTTATACTTAATTGCTCTTCACAAAGAGTTTATGTGATGCCCTTGGCATTCACATTCTCTACGTGAAGACACAATTAAGTAGGGGCAGCTGTTGTACCCTAATTTTGTCCAAACTTTTTTCAAAAAAAAAAAGTCAACAAAAAAAAGAGAGAAAGTCAAAGTCAACACAAATAAAAGTCAACTTTTATTTTCTTTTTTTAAAAAAATAATAATAAAAAGTTTTATTATTATTTATTTATCTTTCTTTTTTATTTTTATTATTTATTTTATTATTACTTTTATTATTGTTTTTATTTTTATTATCATTTAAGTTTATTTTCAAAAAAGAAACAACAACAACAACAAAAAAAGGAAAGAAGAAAAACATGAAAACCTTCTGCATTGTCTTTCTTAAATAGGCAAATTGTGATCAATTGTAATCATGAAAAATCCCTTAAAACAGGGCTGTTTTGTGGGCTATGACCAGGACTTTGGCTAGCATTTAATGCAAAAGGAAGGAAGTGACCTTGCCTTGTGATCATTGTGTTTCTTTTTTATTTTATTATTTATTTCTTCTTTCCTTTTTTTGTCGTTTTGTTTCTTTTTTGAAAATAAACTTAAATGATAATAAAAATAAAAACAATAATAAAAGTAATAATAAAATAAATAATAAAAATAAAAAAGAAAGATAAATAAATAATAATAAAACATTTTATTATTATTTATTATTATTTTTTTAAAAAAAGAAAATAAAAGTTGACTTTTATTTGTGTTGACTTTGACTTTCTCTCTTTTTTTTGTTGACTTTTTTTTTTGAAAAAAGCTTGGACAAAATTAGGGTACAACACCATCAACCCAAAATCAATTTACAGATATTAACCATAATCAATACACTCAAATTGAACAATGCTTACACAACAAAACATCAACTGATTTGAATTTCACAAGATTTTTGGTTAATTTTCAAAGTTCGTCTCAAAAACCCATTTTTTTTCCAAAACAACTTAAAATCTCAAACAGATTTGTACAACAACAATTCCAATTTTCTAATCACATCAACATGTTTATAAGCACATAATGAACAACATAAATCAACTTAAAATCAATTATGTCAATAATTCATTCAAATTCACCAATTTAAGCAATTTTCACATAAACAACAGCAACCATAATCTCAACTTAACCCAAACAATATAACCTCATAATTTCATAACCCAAATACATAATCATACTCATAATCAATTCAATTAATCATAAACAACACCAATTATCATGTTATTCATCAATTTCACCAAATTTCACAAAGTTCATAATTAACAAAATCAAACATGAGTTTTGACGAAGCAAAAGCATGAAATCAACAACTTAACACATATTCAATTCAGTCATCAACAAAGAGCACGAAAATCAACACAATTAATCATAATTCATAAAATTAAGCTATAATCTAAAAGCTTCCAAACACGCAATTGCTTCTTAAACCCATATGTTAATCATAATCTCCCCTCTTACCTTAGTTTCCTCGCTGTTCTTGCTATTCTTAGTGCAATTCTCTCCTTCCCCTTTGATTCTCTAGCTTTCCTCTTCTCCAAGCCTCTTCTTTCTATCTCTCTCTTGCCTCTCAAAAGTTTTATGAATAATGAATAACCTAAGTCACTCACCACTAACTAGTGTATTTATAATAGGTTTCTAGGGTTTGTTACGATTTCAAATATATCTTTTAAAACAAAGTTTGTTACCTTTTAAAATAAAATAAAGTTTATTACGATTAACTCACAATATTTTTCTCTACACTTTTACTTCACTTAAACCCCCCTATTACTTATACACCACTATTTTCAAATATTCCAATTTTGATTTTCTAACATATTTCAAATATGTCACTAACTCTCAAATTACCAAAATACTCTTCAGCTCCCAAAATTCAATAAATCACCAAAATAAACAATTAAACACACATAAACAATTAAATAAATAAATCCTAAAAATCGGGCTGTTACAGATAGCAGTGTTGGTAAAATTTGGGTTAGACTCATAACACACACAAGAAGGAAAAGGGAGAAAGAGGGAAAGCTAGAGAAAGAAGAGGAAAGCTTAAGGAAATCAAGGGGAGAGGTGAACCAAGCTAAGAGGAGGCTAGAATTGAAGAGTAAGAGGTACGGGTGCGAATTTTATTCTCATTTGGAGATTTATGAACAAATGGGTAGATTAAGGTTTTGTGGGATTATGGCTAAATTCATGTTTAAATGATAAATTGATGTTGAAATTATGATTTAGTAGGTTGTTATCATTATGGGAATATGAATATTTGAGAATCAATGATGTTATGATGTTGAATTCATGAATTGATTGTGTTGTTGTGTTCTTGAGTTACATGATTAATTTGATGAAATTCATGAAAGTTGTTGTTAAATTGATGATTAATGTTTTCATAATTGAATTTGGTGAATGTTGTTGTTGTGAGGAATTTAAAGAAGAGATGATGTTGATGTTGTTACCATGTTTGAAGTTGGAATTAACATGTTTAATTTGTGGATTAAGTGAAATATTCTTAAGCAAATGAGAATTATGTTAATTGTGTTAAAATGAGTATAATTCAGTTGGTTATGATGAAATTAATGTATGATTGATTGGATAACATGAGTGTGATGAATTGGGTCGAGTTTGGTGTGTTTGAGATATAAAAATGGTGTCGAAAGGGGTGTTCTCGTTTTGAAAAACGAGAAAAATTACAGTTTTCACCACATGTGCAACACGCATGGTCGTGCGTCCCATACACACAGACCGTGCGTAGTTCTCGACAATTTGGTGTGTGTGTGTGTGTGTGTCTGGAAGACACGCACGGTCGTGTGTCCCATGCGCACGGACCGTGCATTTTTCCCTGTTATGCAAACCTCATTTTTTTTATGTTTTTAAAAGGTGTCTAAGATGCATACTTGGGTCCCAAACCTCTAAACTTGATCTATAGGAGTATAATTTAGATTGTTTGAGTAATTAACTAAGTGTATGATGGGAGTAAACTTAGTAATTAGATTGGCTAATATGTTGGACTTGTAAATTGATATAAATTGAATTATGAATTGGTTTGTGAACCTATTAGATGATTAAGAAGATGGTGTGATTAATGAAGTATGTTTGATGAGGTATGATGATGTGTTATGGATATGGATGTGTTAGCCTGTATTTTCGACAGACTCAATTAAATTTAGTCAATAAAGTTTAACTTGTCATTTCAAGGAAAAGATGTTATTTTCGACAATAAAGAAGTTGTCGAGGCTTTCTGTTCATTGAGAAGATTTCGACAGAGTCTGAGACTTAATATAATAGAGAAAGTTAAAAGATGTTGAATTCGACAAACAGAAGATTCGAAGCTGATAATAGATAAGGCCAAATAACTGTTGTCGAAGGAGTCAAATTCAAAATCAAGTTTTTGTTAAGAGACGTTGGTGGCAGTTATAGTTTAGATAGGATTGTGCAGTTATTTCTTATTATAAATAAGAGTTTTCCATTGGGAAAACGGGTCAGTAACAAATCATTTACAAAAGTTCTTAAACTCAAAGTACCAGCGTTGAGAGAAACGAGTGCAAAATGTATGTAACATTGATTTGATGTACCGTCTTTATATTTCAATGCAATGCAATTACTTTTCTTTAAATGCTTTTGCCTTTAGAATTCTAAGTCTTTTAGTTTCAAGTCTGCAAATACATTGGTGATTTCTGTCGAAAAGGCTGTTATCTTCATCTTAAAAACACTTTTCTTCATATATTCATAAACAAACTCATGAACATGATGAATGTTCATAGATTTACTGGAAATAACAATGCACAACATGTCTTAGGATTTCTAGTCTGATCCTGCTTGTAATAATTTAAACTAGTCTTATTGTTTACCAAAAACACTGATAAACAGGATGATGTGCTATGTGATGATGTGAACACATGTTGCTATGATATAACGATGTTGCTTTGATATGATGATGTTTGTATGACAATGTTGATATAACGATGGTGAATATATGATATGACGATGTTGCTTTCGTATGACGATGTTGATATAACGATGGTGAATATATGATATGACGATGTTGTTGATGTTTAACTGTTGAGTCTTATGAATGATGTGCATTGTCGAATCAAGATGAGATGTTCACACATTCATGGTCAGTCCAAAACAATGATATGACGATGGTGGGATAAATCAGTAACATACATATGATATCCAAAAACGATGATATGACGATGGTGGGATAAATCAGTAACATACCTCTGATATCCAAAAATGGTACCACATGCATATTGTTAGCCTGTATTTTTGACATACTCAATTAAATGCAGTCAATGAAGTTTGACTTGTCATTCCAAGGAAAAGATGTTGTTTTCAACATTGAAGAGGTTGTCGAGGTTTTTCTATTTATTGAGAAGATTTTGACAGAACCAAGGACTTAGCAGAATTAAGAAAGTCAAAGGACAATGCATTCGACAAATAGAGGATTCAACACTGATAATGAATAAGATCAAGTAACTGCTGTCGAAGGAAGAAGATTCAAATTCAAAATCAGAGGTTCTCTCATTGAAAGACGCTGGTGGCAGTTATATTTTAGATAGGATTGTACATTTATTTTTCTTAGTATAAATAAGAGTTTTCCATGAGGAAAACCGGTTCACAAATCACATGCATAAAACTTAACACTCAAATTATCCATATCAAAGAGAGAAACGAGTAACAAGTCAATGTATGATCCTGGTGAACACATTTTCATTCGAATCAATGCAATTTAATTTTATTCTTTAGTTTTCTTGCATTTTACTTGCTCTTTACACAATTTCGTTCAGATTATTTATAAGAAGTTCATTCGACAGATTCAATTTCGTTGAGTTTGAAGATTATCTTCTCTTTTTATAAAACGCACTCAAGAACACCATGAATACACAAACTTTTCTGGGAAAGTTTAACACACATATGTCCTGAGATTTCTGGTTGATCTTGCAAGTAACAGTTTTTGTAACCAGCGGTTGTTTACCAAAAATCAGTGTAAACACGTATAGAGTCGAGTCAGGATCATTGCATACATAGCTATGAGTCTATGTGGAGAAGTTTGAATTGATTACGTGCATCTGTGTGAAAGATGTGTGATTTGACGATGGTGTTTGTTGGAACAAAATGTATGAACAAGTCTCTTTTGAGTTTTGATGATAACAAAGTGTTAAAAAGAAAATTGGATATGCTAATGCTTGTTCTAAGTGTGCAGGACCATATATTTAATTGTTGTATAAAATGGTGGTTCTGAAAGATCAAGTTAAGAGCAGAAGAAGAAATGTTGAAGCTTGTGTTGCAAGTGTGCGCCCTCGCTAAAAACGCGCGCAATCCTCCGAGACGTGTGCGAACGCTCGGAAGGCTGTGGTGAAGTCGCCACCAAAGTTTTTGTTTAAAGGGAACATTGATAAACCCTTGAGTTTTTTTATTTGAAGGGAAACGATAATAAAACCCTTGACGATGAGGAAAAGGACTGGTCATCGCAACCATTGTCGGGTTCGGGAGTCGATTACGCAAGGGGAAGGTATTAGCACCCCTGACGTCCGTTGTACTCAACGGGAACCTCCTATTTAGCTAAAGCTTAAAATGTTTTTAAATGTTTGGCGTGCATGCTTGTCTATGTAAAAGGGGAAAAAGAAAATATGATGAAAAGGGGAAAACGATAAAATACAACAAAAGGGAAAAAAAGAAAGTTTTTATTAATGGGCTTGACAAGATGACGATCTTGCTCCTACGTATCTCCCGGTAGTCGGAGAATTCAAAGCGTACGTAGTTCTTTGGTAGAAAAACGTATATGTTGGTTATTTTTAAATGGACGATGTTTTAACCGAATTCTTGCGATCAAACGTAGCTTGTATGCTCGCGCATGGGAGGCTTATTAAGCGTTTGTTTAAAATCGCGCTAGAATGTTAAAAGCATGTCCGTCGGGGAAAAGAGGTTCGATTGATCCGACCGGATCAAGAAAAGGTTCATTTGGTCACGGCGGACCAAGAAAAGGTTCAATGGATCCAACCGGATCGAGCATTGATTAAAATGGTCACGGCGGACCGAAAAGAAATTCAATGGATCCAACGGGATCGAGCATTGATTAAAATGGTCACGGCGGACCGAAAAAGAAAGTTCAAAGGATCCAACGGGATTGAGCATTGAATTGAAATGGTCACGGTGGACCAAAAAAAGGTTTCGCTTGACTCAACGGAGTCAAGAAAGAGTTCAAAGAGGATCCAACCGGATCTAGCATTTGACTCAAATGGTCACGGCGGACCGAAAAAAGGTTTTCGATTGGTCCTGAAGGACCAAGAAAGGTTCGGATTGACCACGGGGGCCAAAATTAGTGTGTTGGGTTTGTTTTATGTTTTTGAAAATAGAATGACGATTGTCCGAACGACGAGACATACGTCACGCATTCGTACAACCGGGGAAATGGAGAGCCATACGTCAAACCACCCCTTTTTCATTCAAGTTTATGTTTGAATTTTAAGAAATCCCAAAGTTTATCAAAACACTTGATTTGGAACCCAAAATGAAAAGGTTTTAACAAACTTGTGAAAAAACGCACAAGTTCGGCTCAATTTTGAAAACGATTTTGAAAAGCGAACAAGTTCGGCTTAAGTTCACGTTTGATTTTGAAAATCATGAACAAGGTTTTTGTTCAAGTTTGATTTTGAAAATGATGAACATAGCCTATTGTTCAAGTTTGTTTTGAAAATTTGTGAGCGTAAGTTATCCAAAAAAGTAATACCCGAACTTGTGAATCTTCCAAAATTATGCAAAATCCTTGCTAAGGTTTGAATAAAATGAGTTTTCATCCACTTAGGTTCTGAGTTCTTGGGCTAGAACCTCAAAAATTGGCTGTTTGGGAGCCTAAACTCATATTCTGAGTTCTGTCATGGTCGCACTGCGACCATGACTTCGCACTGCGAACAATGCGAAATTTTGAGTTCAGAAGCTGTTTCTGAACTGTTGTTCAGAAACAACTTCTGAACAATCTCAGAACCTTTTAGGGAGTGAAAAGCTTTTGAAAATGGCAGTAAAATGAGTTGGACAAACCAGTTTAAATGTTTTGCAAACCTTGGGATTTCTTTTGAAATTCAAAAGGGGTTTTTTAGAGCAAAAAGGATTTGAGCAAAATTAAAGATGCAAGCCAAATCTAAATGCAAGATAAAGGTTTCAGAACACTTACAGAACTCCTAGCAAAGCTCCTGCTGCATGGAAATGAAATGGACCTTGGATGGTTGAAATTCTTTGCAAGGTTTGGATGTTGTTGAACAATGACAATGATCTTGTAATTGCTCTGTGTTTGGGCTGGTTTTTGCTCTCAAAATTGCTGTAATAATGCTGTGTGTTTTCTCTCAAAAATGCTCTCTAGAACTCTCTCTAATCCAGCAACAATGCCTTGCTTTTATAGGCCAAAATGAGATCAAATGCCATGATTAAGAATCTCTAGAGCCAAGCTGTTTTTTGGGGCTAGAATCAGGCGAAATTGCTTTGCATTTAATGCTAAAGGATAGAGGTGACCTTGCCTTGTGCCAAGGGTCAAGACCTTGACTGATTTCAGCCACAAATGCAGCTGATTCTTGAATGCAATGATGATGAAAAATCTGAAAACAGGGCTGCTTTGCAATTGGCTGTTCCTTGGGATTTGTCCTTGCAATCTTGAGGGTTAAGCAAGATAAACGTGCACTGTGATGTGTAGAGGTTGGGGGAAACAAAAGGCAACATGTGGGCTGGTGTGAGGAGGAAGAAAAGCTGCTGAAAAAACAGGGCAGCACTCATGACTTTTGGGAAGCAAAAACCAGCTGGGTTTGACTGGTTTTGAGGGAGAAAGCAGGAAGAAAAGCACACAAGCAGCTTGCTGGCAAGCTTAAGGTCAGATTGTAGGTAAATGGGAGGGATAAGAGCTGCCCAAGGGCAGGCCAACTTGCTTGGCACATGCTAGGTTGGAAGAAAAAGCTTCTTACCTAGGCTTTAATGGCATATGCTCTAATTCTTGCTTTTCTGAGCCCAAACGGCCACAAATGATGATAATAACAATGATAAAAATGATAGGTAACAAAAAATGGAGTTAAATCAAAGAAATCAAAAATCTGCAAAAAATTCGCAGACTTCGCACTCCGAAGTGGATTTCGCACTGCGAAGTCACCATTTTTGAAATGTTGACTTTTTTGGTTGACTTTTGTTGACTTTGACTTCTCTCCCTTTTTTTTGAATTGAATTTTTTTTGAAAAATTGTTTTGAAAAGCTTGGGACAAAATTAGGGTACGACAGCTGCCCCTACTTAATTGTGTCTTTGCTTAGAGGATGTGAGCGCCAAGGGCATCTCATAAACTCTTTGCGAAGAGCAATTAAGTAAAAGAAGGACCCGAATTTTGTCCTTCGCGGTAAAAAAGATGGTAATGAAAATAACGATATGCGAATGCAATGAATAAAAGTTAATGCAGGGTCACCTGGTTTGGCTACTGATGCATAAACTAAGGATGAAAATAGACAAGTCGTCGCCTGAATAGGTGCTTAGACCCACTTGGGGAATAAAAAGTAGATCGTCACCCGAATAGGTGCTTAGGTCTGAAAGGGTTGATCGTATCCAGCCGCTAACACTGGAGGTAGATCCACTGGGGATAAAGGTAACCGTATCCAGCCGCTTACACTGAAGGTAGATTCCTAAAGGCAAAGGTGATCTTATTCAGCCGTTTACACTGAAGGTGGATCCCTAAGGATGGAGTGATCTTATTCAGCCCCTTGCACTGAAGGTCGACACACTGGGGAAAGGTGATCTTATCTAGCCGCTGACACTAGAGGTGGATACCTAAATGAAGTGATCTTATTCAGCCGCTTGCACTGAAGGTCGACACACTGGGGAAGGTGATCTTATCTAGCCGCTAACACTAGAGGTGGATACCTAAAGGTGAAGTGATCTTATTCAGCCACTTGCACTGAAGGTCGACACACTAGGGAAGGTGATCTTATCTAGCCGCTAACACTAGAGGTGGATACCTAAATGAAGTGATCTTATTCAGCCGCTTGCACTGAAGGTCGACACACTGGGGAAGGTGATGAATGACCGAAATCGTATATGATAAAAAGGTAAAATAAAAGGATGGATTTAGGGAAAGGAATGGTAAATGAAGGCGTCACAATCACTTCTAATCCAAGAAGGAATGTTAAGCCAAGAGGAATCGCCACAATGGTAAGGAAGCCATTGATAAGATTCGATAAACTTGGTTCAATCCAGAACCAAAAAAGAGACAAAGCTCTCACAACACATAAAGTGTATTTTTTTTATCAATATTCATCTCCCTTACATGTCATTTTCGTGCTCTATTTATATGAGCTTATTACATGATGATATTGATTGTAAAACTCCTAGAAAATGAAAGGAAATGCAGCCACTAATTGCAATAATGTTTTGGTGGCTGATTAATGAAAATAAAAGGTTACAAAATAACTCTCTAAGGTGGGTGGCTATATTAATGCATGGAAAGGTTACACATTCATTTGCTTCTTTAATCATCATGGCTGAATAGCTTCAAGACGTTACACTTTCATAATTCTTCTCTTACATCAGCCAATTCATCAAAATCACGTCATCCACTTCATACGCATTTTACACCAAGAAATATGCCGATTTTGCTTCTGAGTCCAACGTATGAAATGTAGGTAATTTTGTACCCTTTCCAACGCTTCAAAGATCACCTCAATCGGAGTTGCAGAGCTCTAGATACGATGAAAACAAGACAGATACATAATGACCTACGAAAATAACAATTTGAACCAAAAATAATTTGGTTCTTTTATTCCATAATGACATTATTATTCTTGTCAAGGGAGAATATCTTAGGGTCACATCATACTCTCCCTCTTCAAGAGAATTCGACCTCGAATTTATAGCTTGAATACCTCCTGGGTCAAAAACAAATATATTGAATCCATTACATTTAACCTTAACTTTAGAGAGCACTTTACTTTTATTGGAAGAATTTGTTTGCTTTTCATCCCCTTTTGATTCAAGGACATAATCTTCTTTCCGAATCTCATAATTTCCTTCCACTTGTTGAGAAAAAATTTCTTCATTGACTTTGTTTCCTTCAAGACATAAAGAAGAAATGTTAGGAGATTGAAAAATATTAGAAGAATTCCAACACTTAACTACACAAACCAACTTAGAAGATGGTACTAGTGTAATAGTAGGCCAAAACTTCAAACTATTTTTTTCTTGCTTTTCATTCTCACTCTCATTTTTCTCTTCTTTTCGCTCGACTTCTTCAACACCTTCTTTTCTCTTTTCTTTTTCATCACATTCTTTTTTATCTTCTTTTTCCTTCCTTTTCACTTCTTCCTCATGACTTTCTTTTTCTTCTATCTCTTTTTTATAATCATTTTGGATTTGAAAGAGATTTTCCTCTAGTATTTTAGAGATATCAGCCATTCCTCTATCAATAATTTCCATCATTTCCTCTCTCCTTTTTATGTGTAATGCTCTAAGAGCACAAGAAGGATTTGATCTTCTCTTCATATCCTCAAGCCTTGTTTCTCTCCATACTTTATCAAAATATTCAATTGAAGCTTGGATTTCTTGAGACATTTTTTGTAATACTTAAAAAAGAAATTGAAATGAATAAATTGCAAGGAAAATATGAAAATGAAAATAATTTGAAATTAAAAAAAGAAAAAATCAGTCCCAACGGAACCTAGCTCTGATACCACTTGATGAATGACCGAAATCGTATATGATAAAAAGGTAAAATAAAAGGATGGATTTAGGGAAAGGAATGGTAAATGAAGGCGTCACAATCACTTCTAATCCAAGAAGGAATGTTAAGCCAAGAGGAATCGCCACAATGGTAAGGAAGCCATTGATAAGATTCGATAAACTTGGTTCAATCCAGAACCAAAAAAGAGACAAAGCTCTCACAACACATAAAGTGTATTTTTTTTATCAATATTCATCTCCCTTACATGTCATTTTCGTGCTCTATTTATATGAGCTTATTACATGATGATATTGATTGTAAAACTCCTAGAAAATGAAAGGAAATGCAGCCACTAATTGCAATAATGTTTTGGTGGCTGATTAATGAAAATAAAAGGTTACAAAATAACTCTCTAAGGTGGGTGGCTATATTAATGCATGGAAAGGTTACACATTCATTTGCTTCTTTAATCATCATGGCTGAATAGCTTCAAGACGTTACACTTTCATAATTCTTCTCTTACATCAGCCAATTCATCAAAATCACGTCATCCACTTCATACGCATTTTACACCAAGAAATATGCCGATTTTGCTTCTGAGTCCAACGTATGAAATGTAGGTAATTTTGTACCCTTTCCAACGCTTCAAAGATCACCTCAATCGGAGTTGCAGAGCTCTAGATACGATGAAAACAAGACAGATACATAATGACCTACGAAAATAACAATTTGAACCAAAAATAATTTGGTTCTTTTATTCCATAATGACATTATTATTCTTGTCAAGGGAGAATATCTTAGGGTCACATCATACTCTCCCTCTTCAAGAGAATTCGACCTCGAATTTATAGCTTGAATACCTCCTGGGTCAAAAACAAATATATTGAATCCATTACATTTAACCTTAACTTTAGAGAGCACTTTACTTTTATTGGAAGAATTTGTTTGCTTTTCATCCCCTTTTGATTCAAGGACATAATCTTCTTTCCGAATCTCATAATTTCCTTCCACTTGTTGAGAAAAAATTTCTTCATTGACTTTGTTTCCTTCAAGACATAAAGAAGAAATGTTAGGAGATTGAAAAATATTAGAAGAATTCCAACACTTAACTACACAAACCAACTTAGAAGATGGTACTAGTGTAATAGTAGGCCAAAACTTCAAACTATTTTTTTCTTGCTTTTCATTCTCACTCTCATTTTTCTCTTCTTTTCGCTCGACTTCTTCAACACCTTCTTTTCTCTTTTCTTTTTCATCACATTCTTTTTTATCTTCTTTTTCCTTCCTTTTCACTTCTTCCTCATGACTTTCTTTTTCTTCTATCTCTTTTTTATAATCATTTTGGATTTGAAAGAGATTTTCCTCTAGTATTTTAGAGATATCAGCCATTCCTCTATCAATAATTTCCATCATTTCCTCTCTCCTTTTTATGTGTAATGCTCTAAGAGCACAAGAAGGATTTGATCTTCTCTTCATATCCTCAAGCCTTGTTTCTCTCCATACTTTATCAAAATATTCAATTGAAGCTTGGATTTCTTGAGACATTTTTTGTAATACTTAAAAAAGAAATTGAAATGAATAAATTGCAAGGAAAATATGAAAATGAAAATAATTTGAAATTAAAAAAAGAAAAAATCAGTCCCAACGGAACCTAGCTCTGATACCACTTGATGAATGACCGAAATCGTATATGATAAAAAGGTAAAATAAAAGGATGGATTTAGGGAAAGGAATGGTAAATGAAGGCGTCACAATCACTTCTAATCCAAGAAGGAATGTTAAGCCAAGAGGAATCGCCACAATGGTAAGGAAGCCATTGATAAGATTCGATAAACTTGGTTCAATCCAGAACCAAAAAAGAGACAAAGCTCTCACAACACATAAAGTGTATTTTTTTTATCAAAATTCATCTCCCTTACATGTCATTTTCGTGCTCTATTTATATGAGCTTATTACATGATGATATTGATTGTAAAACTCCTAGAAAATGAAAGGAAATGCAGCCACTAATTGCAATAATGTTTTGGTGGCTGATTAATGAAAATAAAAGGTTACAAAATAACTCTCTAAGGTGGGTGGCTATATTAATGCATGGAAAGGTTACACATTCATTTGCTTCTTTAATCATCATGGCTGAATAGCTTCAAGACGTTACACTTTCATAATTCTTCTCTTACATCAGCCAATTCATCAAAATCACGTCATCCACTTCATACGCATTTTACACCAAGAAATATGCCGATTTTGCTTCTGAGTCCAACGTATGAAATGTAGGTAATTTTGTACCCTTTCCAACGCTTCAAAGATCACCTCAATCGGAGTTGCAGAGCTCTAGATACGATGAAAACAAGACAGATACATAATGACCTACGAAAATAACAATTTGAACCAAAAATAATTTGGTTCTTTTATTCCATAATGACATTATTATTCTTGTCAAGGGAGAATATCTTAGGGTCACATCAGAAGGTGATCTTATCTAGCCGCTAACACTAGAGGTGGATACCTAAATGAAGTGATCTTATTCAGCCGCTTGCACTGAAGGTCGACACACTGGGGAAGGTGATCTTATCTAGCCGCTAACACTAGAGGTGGATACCTAAAGGTGAAGTGATCGTCTCTAGGCTGTGCTAGTACTTAGATTGTTGAAAAAGGAGAACATGATTGTTGACGCATGATATGCTTCATGTTGTCTCATGCAATATGGTATGATATGAGGTAGACTCAATCAGGAATTTCCGTTGGGAAAACTCAGCTGGGGCATCTTAATGGCTGTGAGTAGGTCCTCTTGGGAATATGATAATTTGGGAATAAATCCGCTGGGGATTCTTCTCTAGAAGAACTTACTGGGGAAGCTCTGGAATGGGTTCACTGGGGAACACTAGAGATGATTAATGGATGTTGGTGAATATGCGATATTCGCTGGAGAATCCTCGTTGAAGATGCATGATATGAATATGAGATGCATGTATATGAATGATTTGGATATGCATGAATGAATGAATATGATATGCATGTATGAATGAATATGATATGTGGGATGACAGACATCACGTTGGATGTTGGGGGTTATGATTGGATGCCGAGCAATGTCGGGCTTTTGTTGTGATTGGGCCAATGATGATTGGGCTTTATTTGGAATTTGTGTTTGTGTGCCAATGATGATTGGGCTTTGTTTTTGTTGGTGAGTGCCAATGAAAATTGGGCTTTGGTTTTGCCAATGAATATTGGGCTTTTGTTTTGTGGTGCCAATGATGATTGGGCTTTGGGTGTGCCAATGAATATTGGGTTTTTGGTTTGCCAATGAATATTGGGCTTTGGTTTGCCAATGAATATTGGGCTTTTGGTTTGCCAATGAAAATTGGGCTTTTGGTTTGCCAATGAATATTGGGCTTTGGTTTGCCAATGAATATTGGGCTTTTGGGTTGCCAATGAAAATTGGGCTTTTGGTTTGCCAATGAATATTGGGCTTTGGTTTCCCAATGAATATTGGGCTTTTGGTTTGCCAATGAATATTGGGCTTTTGGGTTGGACGCCGAGCAAGGTCGGGCTTTTTGTGATTGGATGCCGAGCGAGGTCGGGCTTTTTGTGATTGGTTGCCGAGCGAGGTCGGGCTTTTTGTGATTGGTTGCCGAGCGAGGTCGGGCTTTTTGTGATTGGTTGCCGAGCGAGGTCGGGCTTTGTATGATTGGTTGCCGAGCGAGGTCGGGCTTTTTGTGATTGGTTGTCGAGCGAGGTCGGGCTTTTTGTGATTGGTTGCCGAGCGAGGTCGGGCTTTGTATGATTGGTTGCCGAGCGAGGTCGGGCTTTGTATGATTGGTTGCCGAGTGAGGTCGGGCTTTGTATGATTGGTTGCCGAGCGAGGTCGGGCTTTTTGTGATTGTTTGGCAATTTTGATGTTTCAATATTGCACTAAACACACAATTTATATCATACAGCTCAAGTTAAAACATGTTTATCAATGAACCATACCTATCACACATTTGTTAAATAGATGAACAAATTAATTGCGGGGGTATTGAACACTCATCCGGCAAGTTTGCTAACATTTCGATCAAGTTATGTGTCCATCTAATCATCGTTTCTAAAAGCACAAAAGCATTGATCACAAGGTCTTTGAGGGTTGTAATTTGGCTTGGTTACAAAAGAAATGTCATATGTGGGAAAATTGAATTCAAATGGCCAAGCAAAGGAACATTCTTTCTAATTTATACCCTTCCTCTTTGTTCAATCACAACTTTTGGTGATTTACAATTATTTTCTCTTTGATCTTGACAACTTTTGATTTATTGATTGTTTCTTTTTCTCTTTTCTTTTTCTTGCTTTTCTTTCTTTTTTCTTTTCTTTTTCTTTTTTGTGTTGTCAAGATCAATTAAGAAATTCACCATTCTTTGACATCCACAACCTCCTTTTTTTCAATTTAGTCACAATGATACCCTAATTGAATGCTCCTTCCTCTTTTGGCAAGGGTCAATAATCATGATGGTTTAGGGGTTCAAAATGAAAGAAAAAATCAGAATTCAAAAAATGATTTAACTATGAACTGAATTTTTTTACAAACTTCGGCAATTTCATTAAGCAATTGAGCTTATGAAAGTTGGCAGTTCATAGTTAATGATTTTGATTCATTAGGCTCAAAGGGGTTAACAAATGCTCACTTCTCACAGGGTGGGCTATTTGTGGTCAAGTGTTTTTACTCATATCAAAAAAATGCCTTGATCCTATCAATGCTTTCATACAATCTAAAACAACGTTCAGATTTAACATAACAAAATCGAGTTAAACAAAAAAATGCCGGTCTCCTGCATATATATAATGATTTTGAGGATTCCTCACATTTTGGCTGGTTCTAAATGGTTCACCGAATAAACATATTAAAAACACAAACCGTATGATATAATCTTTTGTACTAAGTACACGTGGGTGCCAATGAGAATTGGGCTTTTGTTGAAATTGCATTTGTGAATTCCAATGAAAATTGGGCTTTTTGATTGAATGCCGAGCAAGGTCGTGTTGGAACAAAATGTGGTTAACAACTCTCTTATGAATTAAGGGGGAGATTGTTAAACATTATGTGTAAACATATCTCTCTTTATGGTTTTGATGATAACAAAGTGTTAAATAGAAAATTGGTTATTTGCTAATGCTTTGTTCAAGTGATTTCAGAACCACGTGCTTAATAAGTGTTAATTGATAATGGTTATGGAAGAACAAGCTAAGAGCAAGAAGGAAAGCAAAGAAGCAATGTTGCAAAGCTAGAAGGAAACTGGGTCTGAAGAAGTGCTCCTGAAGTAGTGCTCCTGAACTGGGTGCTTCTGAAGTGGTCCTGAAGTGGTGCTCCTGAAGTGCAGCTTCTGAGTCTGAAGGCAGCTTCTGAAGTCTGGGTGCTTCTGATGAAGTCAACGCAGAGTCAACGTCTGAAGACCAGCTTCTGATCCTGAAGCCAGCTTCTGATGTTCAGTGCTTCTGATGCACTGTTCACACAGAGAAGCTTCTGAAGGCTGATGTGGCTAAAAGCAAGTGGTATTGTGCGCATTTAATGCCTGGATGTGTCAGAACAACTCAATGGAACAGTTGTCTCCCTGACTCAAACATTCTCCAGCTTTTAAGGTAGGCCATTTCAAATATGGCTGCTACTCTGCTTTGTTTGAAAAAGTGCAGCACACATTTGCAGAAATCCTAGCTCAAATTGCAACGGCTCTTTCCTCAAATTAAGAAAATCTTCAACAGCTATATTTCATCTATAAAAGGAAGAAGATTTGAAGAAGAAATTCGTCTAAGACTCTTGAAACAAAGAACTGAACTCTTGCTCTGTTTTGCTGTCAAAAATACGCAAGTTACCCAACCTCTTAGAAATTCCTTTAGTTTCTGTAACTTAGAATTTCTTAAGGTTAAGAGTCTTAACCTGTGTTGTATTAAGAGAACACCTCTGATATTTTATCAAGTGTTCATCCCAAACTCCTTTACTTGTAAACCAGTTTGGTCCTTAAAGTCTCAGTCTGTATACTGAGCATTTGTAACCTCATTCCTTTGTGGTCTGAGTCAGAAGCCTCTTGACTTAGTGTCTTGAGCATTGAGAAGTCTCTTGACTTAGTGTCTTGAGCATTGAGAAGTCTCTTGACTTAGTGTCTTGAGCATTGAGAAGTCTCTTGACTTAGTGTCTTGAGCATTGGAAGCCTCTTGACTTGGTGTCTTGAGCACGTGAAGTCTCTTCCTTGGTGGTTGAGCATTAGAAGCCTCTTCCTTGGTGGTTGAGCAACTGGAAGTCTCTTTCTTAACTGATTGAGCAAGTGTAATCTTCAGATTATAGTGAAACTCTCTTGTTGGAAAACAAGGGGACTGGACTACTTCTCACATTGAGAAGGAACCAGTATAAATCTTGTGTGTCTCTCTCTTCCCTTATCTCTTAACTTGTTAATCCGCTGCATATACTTCTGATCACAGTTCAGAACCTGGCTCTGAACTAGTGTTAAACTTTTGAAAAGAAAAAGAACAAGTTTTTAAGTCACACAATTCAACCCCCCCCCCCCTTCTTGTGTGTGTTTTTCTCACCTTCAGTTGGTATCAGAGCACTGGTTCTGATATTAACACTTAACAGTGTGTCAGTAGGATCCTGAGAAAAACATGACCTCAACTAGTGGTTCACCTCCACCCTCTCCCAGAAATCCACCCTCTCCCAGAAATCAAAGAAATGTACAATATGACTATGGTACTGAAGAAAAGAAGTCTAGGTCACACAATAAACCTCCTATGTTTACTGGTGACCCAGAAAAATTCTCTTGGTGGAAGAGTAAAATGTACAGTCATATTATTGGAATTGATGATTCATTTTGGGACATCATTGAAGATGGAATCACCATTCCAGTTGATGAAGAAGGTGTTGCTGTCAACAGAAGAGGACTCAGTGATGCTGAGAGGAAGATATATAGAAAGCACCATAATGTCAGAGGCATTATTGTGGATTCACTACCTCACTCAGAGTATCAGAAGCTGAGTGACAAGTCAACTGCTAAAGCCATATTCACATCCCTCTGCTCTAACTATGAAGGTAATAAGAAGGTTAGAGAAGCTAAGGCAAACATTCCTGTTCAGCAATATGAACTGTTCAGAATGAAAGAGGATGAAAATATTGAGACTATGTTCTCAAGATTTCAGACTCTGGTTTCTGGACTTCAGATTCTGAAGAAGAGTTATACCACAGCTGATCATGTGAATAAACTCTTAAGAAGTCTGCCATCCAAATGGAGACCTAAGGTGACTGCTATTGAGGAAGCTAAGGATCTGAATACTTTAAGTATTGAGGATCTTATAAGCTCCCTCAAGGTGCATGAACTGGGACTCAATGAGGATGAGTCTGTTAGAGAATCAAAAACATTAGCTCTGAAGTCTAAAAGAAAGCCTGCTAAAGCTTTGAAAGCTATTGAATCTGAAGAAGAGTTTCCTGAGGGAAATTCTGATGAAGATTCAGATACTGATGAGCTTGCAATGCTTTCTAAAAGGCTTCAGTATTTGATGAATAGAAAGAAAAAATTCTCTAACAGAAGTAGTAACTTTAGAGGATCTGGTTCTGGTTCAAAGAGGGATATCCAGAAGGAAGGTTGTTACAACTGCAAGAAGCCTGGGCACTTCATTGCTGATTGTCCTGACCTTCAGAAGGAAAAATCAAAGGAAAAAGCAAAGAAGTCCAGCTCAAAGTCCAGCAGCTTCAGAAACAAGCTTAAGAAGAGTCTCATGGCAACATGGGATGATCTGGATAATGAGTCAGAATCTGATGAGGAAGAAGCAAACCTGGCCCTAATGGCAAATGCATCTTCTGATACAGAATCATGCTCAGATTCTGATGAAGAAGATGAGGTATATTCTGAACTCTCTAGATCTGAATTGATTGAAACAGTTAATGATCTTATGAGTCATCTTAAAAGCAAGTTAAAAGAAATTAAATCTTTGAAAAATCAAACTAACTTGCTATCTGAGGAAAATCTTAAACTTCAGAATCAAATTTTTGAATATGATGAAGAAGTTGAAGAACTCAGAAAAGAGACTCATAAGAAATCTGAAGAAGTTCCTAATGAACAGGAAATAGCTCTTCAGGATTTCATGATAACTGGATTCAATAGAACTAAAATTGCCTCTATGATGTATAATATGATCAGAAACAAAGGTGAAGGCATTGGCTATGATTCATTTAAACCTTCAAATGAATTAAACTCACCTTCATGTTCTGAAAATATTTTAAAAGGCAACGGTATATGCTTTGTGCCTGCTTCTGATAAATCTGAGAAGTTGAAAATGTCAGAATCTGAGACTAAGTCTGAAGTTCTAAACAACTCAGACTCTGAAGCTTCTGAACCTAAGGGTAAGATGAAGGCAAATGTTAAAACCTTGCCTAAATCTAAGCCAAAAGGTCCTAAGCCTAAAAGTAAGAGGAAATCAGACTCTGAACCTGAAAATGTTCAGAATCTGAAGTGTTCAGAACCTGGAACTAGCAAGTCTCAGAATCTGAATAAATCTGATTCAAATTTTTCAAAGACTGGGTTTATTAAAACTTCAAAATCTGTTAAACCAGTCAATGTAATTCATTTTCATTCTCAGAATGTTAGGCAAAGCAAGCCAAAGCAAACCAATTAGTTTTCTGCTTCTAATTGTTTTAAGAAAGGCAAAACTGAAGCTTGTCTTGTGCATGAAGTAAACAAAGTTAGAATTCTGAAGAGATCAGAACCAAAGTACTCAATGGTTCAAACTCTAAAGGACTCAGAACCAAAGACTTTCAAGTCTCAGGCTCTGAAGAAGTCTGAGTCCAAACCTTTGAGAACTCAGGTTCTGAAGCACTCAGGTTCTGAAACTCAGACTTATTCAAGATATAAGGATTCATATCCTAAGTATCAGAACAAGTCTGAATATCATAACTTCAGACACAAGTTGAAAAAGCCAAAACCTTTCAGGACTAACCCCAAAGGACCCATGAAAATCTGGGTACCTAAGTCTGAGATCATTTCAATTGCAGATATGCTTGTCATCCAGAGAAAAGGAAAGGTCCTGGTACCTGGATAGTGGATGCTCGCATCATATGACAGGGGACAAGTCTATGTTCCAAACCCTAACTCTGAAAGAGGGAGGAACTGTGGGGTTTGGAGGAAGTCAGAAAGGAAAGATCATTGGTACTGGTAAGATAGGTAATTCTTCCCTGTACATTGATAATGTTTGGCTGGTAGATGGACTTAGACATAATTTACTTAGCATAAGTCAATTATGTGATAGTAATTATGAAGTCCTGTTCAATAAGAACACATGTACTGTAATCAACAATGAAAATAAGTCTGTAGTGTTCAGAGGCTGTAGGAAAAACAATGTTTACAAAATAAACTTTTCTGAATTGGTTCAGCAGAAGGTAGTTTGCCTTCTGTCTGTGAGTGATGAGAAATGGGTCTGGCACAAAAGGCTGGGACATGCTAACTGGAGACTCATCTCTAAGCTTAGCAAGTTACAGCTGGTCAGAGGCTTACCCAGCATTGATTATCACTCAGATGCTCTATGTTCAGCATGCCAAATTGGAAAATTTTCTAAAACTTCTTTTAAATCAAAGAACATTGTTTCCACCTCTAAACCTTTAGAACTCCTTCACATTGATTTGTTTGGTCCTGTTGGAACAGCTTCAATCAATGGGAAGAAGTATGGACTTGTAATTGTTGATGATTACAGTTGGTGGACTTGGGTTAAATTCCTTAGAACCAAGAATGAAACATATGATGTGTTTTTCAAATTCTGCAAACAAGTACAAACTGAAACTGATTTGAAAATTTTAAAAATCAGAAGTGATCATGGTGGGGAATTTGAAAATGAACCTTTTGAAAACTTTTGTGAAGACCATGGGATTATCCATGAGTTCTCATCTCCTAGAACTCCACAACAAAATGGAGTTGTAGAGAGAAAGAACAGGTCTTTACAAGAAATGGCCAGAACCATGATCCATGAATCTAAAATTGCTAAGTACTTTTGGGCAGAAGCTGTAAACACAGCATGTTATATTCAGAACAGGATCTACATCAGACCGATTCTGAATAAAACATCATATGAATTATTTAAAGGAAGAAAACCAAGTATTTCTTATTTTCATCAGTTTGGTTGTACATGTTACATACTAAACAATAAAGTCTACCTAAAGAAATTTGATGCCAAGGCTCAAAAGGGTATCTTTTTAGGATACTCAGAGAGATCTAAGGCATACAAGGTGTATAATTCTGAAACACATGTTGTTGAAGAAGCTATACACATTAGGTTTGATGATAAGAAGCCTGGTAATGAAATACCAGAGCTGGTTGAGAGTTTTGCAGATATCAGAATCTCAGAAGAACCTTCAGAAGCTGAACCCAGTTCAGGTTCTGATGAAGGTTCAGAAGCTGAAAACAATGAAGAATCTGAGAAACTCTCCAACAATGACACTACTCCTGGAGCAAACCAAGACCAACATGGTTCTGAACACATCCCTGATGGTTCTTCAGAAGCTAACCCAACCAGAACCTCATTCAAGTACAAGTCTTCACATCCTGAGGATTTGATCATGGGAAACAAGAGCAGCCCAATAAAGACCAGATCAGCATTCACTCAAAATGAGTCTATGCTTGGCCTGCTATCCATGATTGAGCCCACAACTGCTGATGAAGCACTTGCTGATGATGGCTGGATTGTAGCAATGCAAGAAGAACTTAACCAGTTTCAAAGGAATGATGTATGGGATCTTGTTGCAAGACCTGATCATAAGAACATCATTGGAACAAAATGGGTGTTCAGGAACAAGCTCAATGAACAAGGAGAAGTGATCAGAAACAAGGCTAGATTAGTAGCTCAAGGGTACAGCCAGCAAGAAGGAATTGACTACACTGAGACTTTTGCTCCAGTTGCAAGACTGGAAGCAATCAGGTTACTTCTTTCTTATGCTGTTAATCATGATATCATCTTATATCAAATGGATGTTAAGAGTGCCTTCTTAAATGGTGTAATTTCTGAAGAAGTGTATGTAAAACAACCTCCTGGTTTTGAAGATGTTAAATATCCAAACCATGTTTTTAAACTCAAGAAGTCTTTGTATGGTCTGAAACAAGCTCCCAGAGCTTGGTATGAAAGGCTAAGCAACTTCTTAATTAAAAATGATTTTGTAAGAGGTCAAGTTGACAATACACTTTTTAGAAAAACTGTTAAGAAAGAAATCTTAATTGTACAAATTTATGTGGATGATATCATATTTGGCTCTACTAATGCCTCCCTTTGCAAAGAGTTTTCAAAGTTAATGCAGGATGAATTTGAAATGAGCATGATGGGTGAGCTAAAATTCTTTTTGGGAATTCAAATCAACCAATGCAAAGATGGTGTCTATGTTCATCAGTCAAAATACACTAAGGAGCTTCTGAAGAAGTTCCAGCTGGATGATTGCAAGCTGATGACAACACCAATGCATCCCACCTGCACCTTAAGCAAAGAGGACAATGGCTCTAAAGTAGATCAGAAGCTGTACAGAGGTATGATAGGTTCTCTCCTATACTTAACTGCTTCTAGGCCAGATATTTTATTTAGTGTATGTCTGTGTGCTAGATTCCAGTCAGATCCTAGAGAATCTCATATGACTGCTGTCAAGAGAATCTTTAGGTATCTGAAAGGAACAACTAATTTGGGACTTCTGTATAAGAAATCTCTAAATTATCAGCTAGTTGGATTCTGTGATGCTGACTATGTTGGGGACATGATTGAAAGAAAATCCACCAGTGGAAACTGTCAGTTTCTTGGTGAGAATCTGATATCCTGGGCCAGCAAGAGACAAGCAACCATAGCTTTGTCAACAGCAGAAGCAGAATACATCTCAGCTGCAAGTTGTAGCACACAACTGCTCTGGATGAAACATCAATTAGAGGATTATTAGATTCATGCAGATAATATTCCTATTTATTGTGATAATACTGCTGCTATTTGTCTGTCTAAAAATCCAATTCTGCATTCTAGAGCCAAGCACATAGAAATAAAACATCATTTTATAAGAGATTATGTTCAGAAGGGTGTTTTAGATATTCAGTTCATTGATACTGATCATCAATGGGCTGACATATTCACAAAACCCCTAACAGAAGAAAGATTGAATTTTATTAAAAAGAATCTGAACATGCATTTCATCTCTTGAAAATGTGCTTGAATCTGAATGAAAACCTTGAATCTGAGTTTATCATAAGCTAAGACTTATCAGACACTCACCTTCTGAGAGTCTGACTAAAGTTAAGCCTGAAAAACTTCAGAGTCTGAAGGATCAGAACCTGGATTTTCTGACTTCTGAATCTGATAGGAATCTAATGTTTGGTCAGAATCTGATAAGTATAACCCTGGGCAATGATGATTAAAGCTTTGAAAGTTTATACTCTAATCCTCCCAAAGTCATCAATGTAAAAATGTGATTTTCTGCTCTGATATTCAAATGTTAAAATTGCTTGACAAACAATTTTCAGTTGGTATCAGTCTGTTTTCAAACTGTTTAGCACAGACACATTTTTCAAATGCTCAAAGTGTATCAGACAATGTTCAGTCTCTAGAAATGTTTTTTATTTGGTATCAGACTCTGAGTTAAAACTTTTAAGCTGGTATCAGACTCTGAGATAAACCTTCATTTGGTATCAGGTTCTGATATAAAGTTCAGCAGTTTTAAAACTATATTTTGGTATCAGACTCTGAGATTAAATCCTCAATTGGTATCAAGCTCTGATATAATCTTTTCATGCTCTCAGATTTGCTCTGATACCTTCTTGTGTTTTTGCTCTGATACTGAACACAATTTGGTTGTTTTGCTCTGATACTGAACAAAACATACTGAACAAGTCATGTCTGAACACAGAATGCTCTGATCAGAAGCTCTAAACTTTTTCTGCTTCTGAACAACATTCCATTTTCAATGCAATGTCATATACTCATTAAAAATCAAGTATGCTCTGATGCTCATCTTTGTTGCTTGATTATCCATATGATTGCATAAATATCTCACAAGTTTTTCAACCCCCCCCCCCCCAATTCTGAACCTTTTTGAAATGTTTTCAAATTCTTTTAAAAAGGGGGAGATTGAAATGCTCTGATACATGTTTTCACACTCTTTTAAAATTCTTTTCTGCTCTGATACAGATGTTTCAAACTCTCTTGGAAAAAGGGGGAGAAATTTTCTGTGTTGAAAGGAGAAAGTAAAACTTTTTGTTGATGACAAAAGGGGGAGAAAGTAAAACAAGTATTAAAGCACCTGAGCTCAGAAATAAGTTAAAATTGTCAGAAATTAAGCTTGTTAAGCTCTGATACAATTCTGATTGAATTTAACTTATGAGAACTGCTTTTAATTCTTAGCCTCTGAATTAAAATTCTGGCTCTGATACTTTCTGTGAGATACATAACTCTTAGTGAGTTAAAATGAATTTAAAATAACTTGGATAAGACTCAGGGAGCTTACAAAACTCATCCTGTGGATTATCAGACTTAGGGGGAGAGCTTACAAACCTCAGAACATGAAGTCAACAAGTTATTTACAATTCTGAGTGTTAATTTCACTACATTGTTTTAAGTTGAGATTAATTAACATGGATAAGAATCAGGGGGAGCTTACAAACCTAACCCTGAGGACTGTCAGACCTAGGGGGAGCTTACAAACCTCTCCTGAAGTCAGATTGTTAATTAAACTTAACAACAATTCTGAAATTTTCACATGTGTGATTTAAACTGAACTTAATTAACTTGGATCAAACTCAGGGGGAGCTTACAAACCTCACACCCTGCAGTTAACTTGTTAATTAAGTTAACAACACTTTTCTGATTTAATACTTATGTTTGTCATCATCAAAAAGGGGGAGATTGTTGGAACAAAATGTGTTTAACAACTCTCTTATGAATTAAGGGGGAGATTGTTAAACATTATGTGTAAACATATCTCTCTTTATGGTTTTGATGATAACAAAGTGTTAAATAGAAAATTGGTTATTTGCTAATGCTTTGTTCAAGTGATTTCAGAACCACGTGCTTAATAAGTGTCAATTGATAATGGTTATGGAAGAACAAGCTAAGAGCAAGAAGGAAAGCAAAGAAGCAATGTTGCAAAGCTAGAAGGAAACTGGGTCTGAAGAAGTGCTCCTGAAGTAGTGCTCCTGAACTGGGTGCTTCTGAAGTGGTCCTGAAGTGGTGCTCCTGAAGTGCAGCTTCTGAGTCTGAAGGCAGCTTCTGAAGTCTGGGTGCTTCTGATGAAGTCAACGCAGAGTCAACGTCTGAAGACCAGCTTCTGATCCTGAAGCCAGCTTCTGATGTTCAGTGCTTCTGATGCACTGTTCACACAGAGAAGCTTCTGAAGGCTGATGTGGCTAAAAGCAAGTGGTACTGTGCGCATTTAATGCCTGGATGTGTCAGAACAACTCATTGGAACAGTTGTCTCCCTGACTCAAACATTCTCCAGCTTTTAAGGTAGGCCATTTCAAATATGGCTGCTGCTCTGCTTTGTTTGAAAAAGTGCAGCACACATTTGCAGAAATCCTAGCTCAAATTGCAACGGCTCTTTCCTCAAATTAAGAAAATCTTCAACAGCTATATTTCATCTATAAAAGGAAGAAGATTTGAAGAAGAAATTCGTCTAAGACTCTTGAAACAAAGAACTGAACTCTTGCTCTGTTTTGCTGTCAAAAATACGCAAGTTACCCAACCTCTTAGAAATTCCTTTAGTTTCTGTAACTTAGAATTTCTTAAGGTTAAGAGTCTTAACCTGTGTTGTATTAAGAGAACACCTCTGATATTTTATCAAGTGTTCATCCCAAACTCCTTTACTTGTAAACCAGTTTGGTCCTTAAAGTCTCAGTCTGTATACTGAGCATTTGTAACCTCATTCCTTTGTGGTCTGAGTCAGAAGCCTCTTGACTTAGTGTCTTGAGCATTGAGAAGTCTCTTGACTTAGTGTCTTGAGCATTGAGAAGTCTCTTGACTTAGTGTCTTGAGCATTGAGAAGTCTCTTGACTTAGTGTCTTGAGCATTGGAAGCCTCTTGACTTGGTGTCTTGAGCACGTGAAGTCTCTTCCTTGGTGGTTGAGCATTAGAAGCCTCTTCCTTGGTGGTTGAGCAACTGGAAGTCTCTTTCTTAAGTGATTGAGCAAGTGTAATCTTCAGATTATAGTGAAACTCTCTTGTTGGAAAACAAGGGGACTGGACTACTTCTCACATTGAGAAGGAACCAGTATAAATCTTGTGTGTCTCTCTCTTCCCTTATCTCTTAACTTGTTAATCCGCTGCATATACTTCTGATCACAGTTCAGAACCTGGCTCTGAACTAGTGTTAAACTTTTCAAAATAAAAAGAACAAGTTTTTGAGTCACACAATTCAAACCCCCCCTTCTTGTGTGTGTTTTTCTCACCTTCAGGTCGGGCTTTGTATGGAAATGTGGGGGGAGTTTGACTCAACTGGTCAATAATTTTATACTCGCTCTTTTGGATTATTCTTAGGAACTCTTCGGCCTCCTTTTGTGGTGTTGCCTTTTGAGAGGGTCCCGCTTGATTCTCCTCTTCTTCCACGCTCTTTTCTTTGAGCGGCTCTCTTGGTAGTACAGCTGGTGTCTTCCCGAGTTCTTTCGGAGCGAAGACTCTACCACTTCTGGTCATTCCTCCAACACCGGTAATGTTAGTGATGCTGGATTCAATTCTTGCTAGTGGTTTTCCATCCACATAGGCCACAGGTTGGTAGTTCCATGGTACCTTCTTCATGCTTTCAAAAGAGAAGGGTGCAGGTACGTGGAATGTTATGGGTTGTATAGGTATTGGTACCTCTCTCCTTTGGTATGGGATTTCGAGAGATTTTGGGTCATGAGACTCCAAGGTAGCAACGTCCGTGCTATCCTTTATATAGCCCATTTGGATCCAACCTTGGTCCATCAGCTCTTGAAGACAACTATTCAATTTTCCGCACTTGTCCGGGTTGATTTTGCAGGCTTCGCAGTCGGCGTGCATCTCCTCAAATAAACCAAAACCGGTTAATCTCTCCCTTATGATGGACATGGGAGTCTTTACATTGGCTACTTCCTTGATTGGGCCAAAGTCTTCTTGTTCTTCCACCGCGTTTACAGAGGGACCCGCATGCCCCGGCAATGGGTTACTCCTCACATTGGGATTCTCCTCCTTGAAGGATATTAATTTCCGGTTAATAAGGTCCTGGACCTTGTGTTTGAAAACTCTGCAACCCTCGATGTTGTGTCCCGAGGCCCCCGCGTGGTACTCACATTTTGCATTTGCATCATACCAATGTGGATATGGTGGCAACATAGGTTGTAGTGGTTTTAGCTCAACCATTCCCTTTTGGATTAAATATGGCAAGATTTGACCATAAGGCATAGGTACAGGATCAAACTGCACATTGTGATAGTTATTCCTCGGGCCCGTTTGGTTCCTTGGTGGGTACCCGCCTTGTTGTTGCTGCCGGTTTTGTTGAGGCAACATTGCTGGTTGTCGAGGTGGAGTCATGGGGATTACTTGAGGTGAGTAATGCCCTTGAGCTGTCGCTGCTGCAACACATGGATAATTGTAGCGAGGCATTTGATTTGATGGTGGGTGAGATGGTCCCACTAGAACAGCATTCGTCTCCCCCTCTTTCTTTTTGTGAAAGTTGATGGGGGGTCTCCTAGCTCCACTTTGAGTTTCTAGAGGGCCTTGGATCTTTCCCCTCTTTACTCCGTCCTCTACTCTTTCACCAATTATGACTAGATCGGAAAAGCCGGAAGATGTGCTTCCAATCATTTTGTCATAATATGGGCCTTGTAGTGTGCCCATAAAGGTATCGACAAGCTCCCTTTCCAACAATGGTGGTTGTACGCGAGAAGCTAGTTCTCTCCACCGTTGAGCGTACTCCTTGAAGGACTCGTTGCTTCTTTGCACGAGGTTCTGCAATTGCATCCTATTTGGAGCCATGTCCAAATTGTATTTGTATTGCTTTAAGAAAGCATCGGCTAAGTCCTTCCAAGTTTGGACGTGGGTACGGTCGAGTTGCATGTACCAATCCAATGACGCTCCACTCAAACTATCTTGAAACACATGAACCATGAGTTTCTCGTTCGTTGCGTAAGCTGCCATCTTCCTACAGAACATCCGTAGATGGTTCCGAGGGCATTGCATTCCCTTGTGTCTCTCGAAGTCCGGTACTTTGAATTTTGGAGGGATTACCACGTCGGGCACTAGGCACATGTCCAAAGCATTGTGGGCACCGTATGAACTGAATCCTTTGATAGCTTTTAACCTTTCTTCCAAAACTTGATACATTTGGGTGGTATCATTGTCTTGGTGGGTGGTGTCGGGGGCAGACTATCTTGGCTGATTATCTTCCACATTATGAGAAATAACCTCATGCTGAGTAGTGGAATTTCCTTGAGGACGACGCTCTTCGTTTCTAACGGGGATTGTAAGCGGTGGTGGTGGAGGTGGTCTGTGGCCCTCATTTTCAAGTGGTGGGGTATATCCTAGACGTAACCATAAGGAGGCCATTGCACATTGGCTGCATCCGTCGTTGGACGAGGGTTACTCTCTCGGGCCGATAGAGTTTGCATTAACTCTAACATCTGATCCATCTTCCCCTTCATCTCATCAACCTCCTCTCTCAAAGCTGCTTGAGTTTGTTCCAAATTATCCATGATCCTTTGCTTGTTAGCTCGTGTTCCGTACGAGTGTTGGAGATCTGGCTCTTGGACCGAGGGCTTTTTGGGTTTTCGGGCTATGGTTGACTCGAAAAACTGTTTTTAGGGAAATGAAATGAGTGTTTTTATTTTATGAAAAATGCATGAAGATGCATGTATGTATGCGATGAGTATGCAAAAACATGCCCATTTTTTTTTTGTTTATGCAAAAAAAAAAAATTTATATGAATGCAGATGTTTATGATATGCAGGGGTTTGGTATATGAAGGTTCGGAACTTCCCCCCATCCTCACGTGTAGGCTCTAGAGATGAGATTTTCTAAAAAGGTCCCTAGATTCACAGATCTCACATGGAATTAAGGTCGTCCATCGCGGATTGGCACGCGAGACTTCAATACCTTCCATGTGAAAACCTCCTCTAGGCGGGATTGGGCATCCTACCTCACGGACATACGTCGACGCGGGCTTCCGCTCACAACCCCTTCCTAACTTAATTTTTTCTCAAGCTCGGGTAGAGAGCCTCACACGTCCGGCATTAACCCGAACAATTTGGAGTAACATCGCTCACGTAACATCCCCGCATTTGATATATATGATATGAATATAAAGCAATATAAAGCATTTATAAACATAAAGCAAGAGAAGGATATAAACAATGAAATAAAAGCATGCACGCAAAAAAGATAAAAACATTTAGCTTAAAAGCTAAATAAGATAGGCTTGACTCGCTAGAGGGAAGACATCCTTTCCCCAGTGAAGTCGCCAGCTGTGCACCCTCGCTAAAAACGCGCGCAATCCTCCGAGACGTGTGCGAACGCTCGGAAGGCTGTGGTGAAGTCGCCACCAAAGTTTTTGTTTAAAGGGAACGTTGATAAACCCTTGAGTTTTTTTATTTGAAGGGAAACGATAATAAAACCCTTGACGATGAGGAAAAGGACTGGTCATCGCAACCATTGTCGGGTTCGGGAGTTGATTATGCAAGGGGAAGGTATTAGCACCCCTCACGTCCGTTGTACTCAACGGGAACCTCCTATTTAGCTAAAGCTTAAAATGTTTTTAAATGTTTGGCGTGCATGCTTGTCTATGTAAAAGGGGAAAAAGAAAATATGATGAAAAGGGGAAAAAGATAAAATACAACAAAAGGGAAAAAAAAGAAAGTTTTTATTAATGGGCTTGACAAGATGACGATCTTGCTCCTACGTATCTCCCGGTAGTCGGAGAATTCAAAGCGTACGTAGTTCTTTGGTAGAAAAACGTATATGTTGGTTATTTTTAAATGGACGATGTTTTAACCGAATTCTTGCGATCAAACGTAGCTTGTATGCTCGCGCATGGGAGGCTTATTAAGCGTTTGTTTAAAATCGCGCTAGAATGTTAAAAGCATGTCTGTCGGGGAAAAGAGGTTCGATTGATCCGACGAGATCAAGAAAAGGTTCATTTGGTCACGGCGGACCAAGAAAAGGTTCAATGGATCCAACCGGATCGAGCATTGATTAAAATGGTCACGGCGGACCGAAAAAGAAAGTTCAAAGGATCCAACGGGATCGAGCATTGAATTGAAATGGTCACGGCGGACCGAAAAAAGGTTTCGCTTGACTCAACGGAGTCAAGAAAGAGTTCAAAGAGGATCCAACCGGATCTAGCATTTTACTCAAATGGTCACGGCGGACCGAAAAAAGGTTTTCGATTGGTCCTGAAGGACCAAGAAAGGTTCGGATTGACCACGGGGGCCAAAATTAGTGTGTTGGGTTTGTTTTATGTTTTTGAAAATAGAATGACGATTGTCCGAACGACGAGACATACGTCACGCATTCGTACAACCGGGGAAATGGAGAGCCATACGTCAAACCACCCCTTTTTCATTCAAGTTTATGTTTGAATTTTAAGAAATCCCAAAGTTTATCAAAACACTTGATTTGGAACCCAAAATGAAAAGGTTTTAACAAACTTGTGAAAAAACGCACAAGTTCGGCTCAATTTTGAAAACGATTTTGAAAAGCGAACAAGTTCGGCTTAAGTTCACGTTTGATTTTGAAAATCATGAACAAGGTTTTTGTTCAAGTTTGGTTTTGAAAATGATGAACATAGCCTATTGTTCAAGTTTGTTTTGAAAATTTGTGAGCGTAACTTGTTTTGCAAGTTATCCAAAAAAGTAATACCCGAACTTGTGAATCTTCCAAAATTATGCAAAATCCTTGCTAAGGTTTGAATAAAATGAGTTTTCATCCACTTAGGTTCTGAGTTCTTGGGCTAGAACCTCAAAAATTGGCTGTTTGGGAGCCTAAACTCAGATTCTGAGTTCTGTCATGGTCGCACTGCGACCATGACTTCGCACTGCGAACAATGCGAAATTTTGAGTTCAGAAGCTGTTTCTGAACTGTTGTTCAGAAACAACTTCTGAACAATCTCAGAACCTTTTAGGGAGTGAAAAGCTTTTGAAAATGGCAGTAAAATGAGCTGGACAAACCAGTTTAAATGTTTTGCAAACCTTGGGATTTCTTTTGAAATTCAAAAGGGGTTTTTTAGAGCAAAAAGGATTTGAGCAAAATTAAAGATGCAAGCCAAATCTAAATGCAAGATAAAGGTTTCAGAACACTTACAGAACTCCTAGCAAAGCTCCTGCTGCAAGGAAATGAAATGGACCTTGGATGGTTGAAATTCTTTGCAAGGTTTGGATGTTGTTGAACAAGGACAATGATCTTGTAATTGCTCTGTGTTTGGGCTGGTTTTTGCTCTCAAAATTGCTGTAATAATGCTGTGTGTTTTCTCTCAAAAATGCTCTCTAGAACTCTCTCTAATCCAGCAGCAATGCCTTGCTTTTATAGGCCAAAATGAGATCAAATGCCATGATTAAGAATCTCTAGAGCCAAGCTGTTTTTTGGGGCTAGAATCAGGCTAAATTGCTTTGCATTTAATGCTAAAGGATAGAGGTGACCTAGCCTTGTGCCAAGGGTCAAGACCTTGACTGATTTCAGCCACAAATGCAGCTGATTCTTGAATGCAATGATGATGAAAAATCTGAAAACAGGGCTGCTTTGCAATTGGCTGTTCCTTGGGATTTGTCGTTGCAATCTTGAGGGGTAAGCAAGATAAACGTGCACTGTGATGTGCAGAGGTTGGGGGAAACAAAAGGCAACATGTGGGCTGGTGTGAGGAGGAAGAAAAGCTGCTGAAAAAACAGGGCAGCACTCATGACTTTTGGGAAGCAAAAACCAGCTGGGTTTGACTGGTTTTGGGGGAGAAAGCAGGAAGAAAAGCACACAAGCAGCTTGCTGGCAAGCTTAAGGTCAGATTGTAGGCAAATGGGAGGGATGAGAGCTGCCCAAGGGCAGGCCAACTTGCTTGGCACATGCTAGGTTGGAAGAAAAAGCTTCTTACCTAGGCTTTAATGGCATATGCTCTAATTCTTGCTTTTCTGAGCCCAAACAGCCACAAATGATGATAATAACAATGATAAAAATGATAGGTAACAAAAAATGGAATTAAATCAAAGAAATCAAAAATCTGCAAAAAATTCGCAGACTTCGCACTCTGAAGTGGATTTCGCACTGCGAAGTCACCATTTTTGAAATGTTGACTTTTTTGGTTGACTTTTGTTGACTTTGACTTCTCTCCCTTTTTTTTTGAATTGAATTTTTTTTGAAAAATTGTTTTGAAAAGCTTGGGACAAAATTAGGGTACGACAGCAAGTTCTGAAGACTGCGTCTGAAGACCAGCTTCTGAAGAGTGCGTCTGATGAACAGTGCGTCTGAAGATCAGCTTCTGAAGAGTGCGTCTGAAGAAGTGCTTCTCATGAACAGTGCGTCTGACGAACAGTGTCTGAGACCTGCGTCTAAAGACTGGGAGTCTGAAGAGCAGCTTCTGAAGTCTGAGTTTTAAGGAAAAGCAGAAGTCAACAACTGTCACTGTCAACAGTAAAGTACTGTACAGTCAGAACAGCTCTCTGCAACCTTTGCCTCCTTGGACGAAACACGCAGCCAGTTTTTAAGGAAACATTTCAAAACGTTAATACTCTGTTTTCTGTGCACACACCAGAACAGAAGGATTTAATGCTAGCTGAAGCTTCTAATTCCAACGGCTCTATTTGATGACATGGCATCTTCACAACAACTCTTTATTTCTCTAGAAAAGATTGAAGTTTTGAAGAAGTTCATGACTCTGTGCGACTGTAACAAGACTCTGTTACTCTGTTTTCTGGAAACACAAACTGCCAAATCTAAAAGTCATCAAATAACTTAGAAATTCTTACAAACCATTTTATCTTAGAGTTTCTTAAGTATAGAGTCTCAATCTGTGTTGTATTTTGTGAACACCACTGATAGTATATCAAGTGTTCAACTCAAACATATTCTTTGTAATTCTGTTTGATTAAAAAGTCTCTTGCTTGTGTGCTTGAGCAACTAGAAGTCTCATACTTTGTGTTTGAGCAAGGAAGTCTCATACTTTGTGTTTGAGCAAGGAAGTCTCATACTTTGTGTTTGAGCAAGGAAGTCTCATACTGTGTGTTTGAGCAAGGAAGTCTCATACTTTGTGTTTGAGCAAGGAAGTCTCATACTGTGTGTTTGAGCAAGGAAGTCTCATACTGTGTGTTTGAGCAAGGAAGTCTCATAGCTATGTGCTTGAGCAATTGTAATCTTTGTGATTATAGTGAAAAATCTCTTGTTAGTAACAAGGGGACTGGACTACTTCCGGGTTGTGGAAGGAACCAGGATAATTGATTGTGTCTCTCTCTCATTTACTTTCCATCTGCTGCAAAACAACTCTGAAACAGAGCATCAGAATCTGTTCAATAACAGATTCTGAACTATCATTAAGTTTTTGAGAAAGAAAAAAAAAAGCCAACACAATTCAACCCCCCTTCTTGTGTTTTTCTCACCTTCAGTTGGTATCAGAGCTCCGGTTCTAATATTCAATCACCTAACAGTGAGTCAGTAAAGATCCTGAGAAAAACATGTCTTCTGGTGATTCTGGTGAATCCTCTCAAAGAAGTGGTGGTGCTTCTGTATCATATGAATATGGTACAGATGAAAGGAAATCTCACTCACACCATAAGCCTCCTATGTTTACTGGTGATCCTAAGAAATTTTCCTGGTGGAAAAGCAAGATGTACAGTCACATCATTGGAATTGATGACTCCTTATGAGATATCATAGAAGATGGTATAACTATACCATTTGATGAAGAAGGAGTAGCTATTAATAGAAGAGGCCTTACTGATGCTGAAAGAAAGATCTACAGAAAGCATCACAATGTAAGAGGTATCATTGTGGATTCTCTACCTCACAATGAGTACTTGAAGCTGAGTGATAAATCAACAGCAAAAGCCATCTTCACCTCTCTCTGCTCTAACTATGAAGGAAACAAGAAGGTTAGAGAAGCAAAAGCAAATCTCCTGGTTCAGCAGTATGCTGTTCAGAATGAAGGAGGATGAAAATATTGAGACTATGTTCTCAAGATTTCAGACTCTGGTTTCTGGACTTCAGATTCTGAAGAAAAGCTATACTACTGCTTATCATGTGAACAAGATCCTCAAAAGTCTGCCATCTAAATGCAGACCTAAAGTGACTCCTATTGAGGAAGCTAAAGATCTAAATACTCTAAGTATTGAAGATCTTATAAGCTCTCTCAAAGTGCATGAACTAGGACTCAATAAAGATGAACCTGTTAGAAAATCTGAGTCTATAGCACTTAAATCCAAAGGAAAGTCTTCAAAAGCCCTAAAAGCTTCAAAATCTGATGAAGAATCTCCTGAGGGAAGTTCTGAAGAAGATTCAGAAGCTGAGGAGCTAGCAAGGCTTTCTAAAAGAATTCAGTTCTTGATGAAAAGACAAAAGAAGTTCTCTAACAGGAGCAGCAACTTCAAAGGATCTGGTTCCAAGAAGGAAGAACAGAAAGGTTGCTACAACTGCAAGAAAACTGGTCATTTGATAGTTGATTGTCCAGATCTTCAAAAGGACAAATCAAAGGAGAAATCCAGAAAGACCAACTCAAAATCAAGCAAATTCAAAGACAGATTCAAGAAAAGTCTTATGGCTACATGGGAAGAGCTTGACAATGAATCTGAGTATGAGAATGAAGATGAAGAAGAAGCAAATGCAGCTCTGATTGCTACAACATCTTCTGATGAAGAGTCAGGATCAGACTCTGAAGAAGAAGATGAGGTATATTCTGAACTTACTCGTTCTGAACTTGTTGAAACAGTTAAAGATCTTATGAACCACCTCAGAAGCAAGTTAAGTCAATTAAAATCTTTGAAAAATAAATACAACTTGCTGACTGATGAGAATCTCCAACTTCAAAATTATATCAACGAGATTGAGGAAGAAGTTAGAGAACTCAGAGAAATGGTTCATAAGAAACCTGATGAAGTTCCAAGTGAACATGAAATTGCTCTTCAGGATTTTATCTTAACTGGAATCAACAGAAGTAAGGTTGCTTCTATGATTTATAATATTTACAGAAACAGAGGAGAAGGAATTGGTTTCAAGAATGATCCATTCAATCATTCAACAGAAACAATTCTACCATTTTCTGGAAATATTACGAAAGGCACTGAGGTGTGCTTTGTACCTGCATCTGACAGTTCTGAGAAACTAAATTCATCAGAAACTAAGACTGCTGAACCTGAGGTTCTGAACAACTCACAATCAAAAACTTCTGAACCTATGGGAAAGATGAAGGCAGAATCTAAAACTTTGCCAAAGTCCAAACCAAAAGGTTCTAAGTCTAAGACTATGAGGAAAACATACTTTAAATCTGAAAAGGTTGAAAGTCTGAAGAGTTCAGAACCTAAGGCAAGCAAATCTCAGAATCTGAAAAATTCAGACTCAAATTATAAAAAGGCTGTGTTTATGAAATCTTCAAAAGATACTGAACCAGTTTATACAAAACCTTTTAAATCTCAGAATGTCAGACAAAGGATACAAAAGAAAGCCAATCTGTCATCTGATTCTGATTGTATTAAGAAAGGTCAGAAAGTTTGCTTTGTGTCAGGAGCAGGCAAAACTGAAGTTCTTAACAAATCAGAACCTACTATTTCTGAATCCAAGATTCTGAACAAATCAGAATCAAAGACTCTTAAGTCCAAAGTTCTGATGAAAACAGAACCAAAGTCTTCAAAGGTTCAGACTCTAAAGAGCTCAGAACCAAAGACCTTCAAGTCTCAGGTTCTGAAGAAATCTGAGTCAAGACCATTGAAAGCTCAGGTTCTGAAGAACTCAGTGTCTGATACTAAGACTTATTCAAGATTAAAGGATTCATATCCAAGGTATCTGAACAAGTCTGAGTCTTATAACTCCAGACATAAAGTGCAACAAAAGAGTAAACCTTTCAGAACTAACCCAAGAGGACCCATATGGGTACCTAGATCTGAAATTATTTATGTTGCAGATATGCTGAACAGCCAAAGAAAAGGAGAAGTCTTGGTACCTGGACAGTGGCTGCTGGCATTACATGACAGAAGGAAAGTCTATGTTGCAAACCCTGACCATGAAAGAGGGAGGAACTGTGGGATCTGGAGGAAACCAAAAAGGCAAGATCACTGGTACTGATATTCAGCTCTCAGAAGATGCTTCAGAACCTGACCAAATTTCTGAGTCTAAAGAAAGTTCAGAAGCTAAAAAACTTCCAGAAGCTGAAAATCCTCCAAATGCTGAAAACCTCTCAGTAGCTGACACTCCTCCTGAAGCCAATCAAGAACATTGTTGGAACAAAAATGGGTGTTCAGAAACAAACTAAATGAACAAGGAGAAGCAGTCAGAAACTTAAAGGTAGATCAGAAGCTCCACAGAGGTATGATTTGTTCTCTGTTATACTTAACAGCTTCTACACCAATGTGAAAGACTATCAGATTCATGAAAACAGCATACCCATCTTTGTGATAATACTGCTGCTATCTGTTTGTCTAAAAATCCAATTCTACATTCAAGTGCCAAGCATATTGAAATTAAACATCATTTTATTAGAGATTATGTTCAGAAGGGTGTTTTGGATATTCAATTCATTGATACTGATCATCAATGGGCTGATATATTTACAAAACCCCTCACAGAAGACATATTTAATTTCATTAAAAAGAATCTGAACATGCATTTCATCGCTTAAAAAAAATTGCTTGACTCTGAATAGAAACTGAGAATCTGAAGTTCATCAGAAGCTAAGATTTAACAGACACTCACTTTGAGAGTCTGAAGAAAGTTCAGCTTCTGAAAACATCAGAGTCTGAGTTTCAGAATCTGATTTTTTTTTTACTTCTGATAAAACTCATTGTAAGTGGACACTTTACACGTGGCCCACTAATGAGAGTGAATCTGAACAGTAGTCTAACATATGGTCAGAATCTGATAAGTTATAACTGTTGGGCATTGATGAGTTAGTTTTGAAAGTTGTACTTTGCCCCTCCTAAAGTCATCAATGTGCAGTTGTGTTTTAATGTTTTTCTGTTTTCAGTTTCTGAAATGTTTTAAAAACACTCAAAACACAGTCACACTTTCACCTTCTCAGCTTATATGTTCAGTTTTCAGACCCATTTAAAAACTCTCATTTCTGTCTGAAACAGTTCAGTGGTACTGAACAAAATGCTCTGAACATTTTTATCTCACGTTTTAACTCTCTTAAATTCTTGAATTTTCTTTTTGTTGATGACAAAAGGGGGAGTAAAAGTAACAAGTATTTCAGGCTCTGAGCTTACATAATATAAGTTAATTTATGATATGTAATTAACTTAGGAGAACAACTTCTCATCTCTTAGCCTCTGATTAAATTCTGTGAGATAATTCTGAGTGATTTTTGACTTAAACTGAATTTAATTAACATGGATAAGACTCAGGGGAAGCTTACAAACCTCACATTATGAATTATCAGACTCAGGGGAGCTTAAAAACCTCAGACCCTGAAGTCAACTTGTCAATTAAATTCTGAGTATCACTCTTTATTGATTTAAATTGAATTGAATTAACCTGGATAAGACTCAGGGGGAGCTTACAAACCTCACCTTGTGAATTATCAGACTTAGGGGGAGCTTACAAACCTCAGACCCTGAAGTCAACTTGTTAATTAAATTAACAACAATTTTCTATTAATACTTATGTTTGTCATCATCAAAAAGGGGGAGATTGTTGGAACAAAATGTATGAACAAGTCTCTTTTGAGTTTTGATGATAACAAAGTGTTAAAAAGAAAATTGGATATGCTAATGCTTGTTCTAAGTGTGCAGGACCATATATTTAATTGTTGTATAAAATGGTGGTTCTGAAAGATCAAGTTAAGAGCAGAAGAAGAAATGTTGAAGCTTGTGTTACAAGTTCTGAAGACTGCGTCTGAAGACCAGCTTCTGAAGAGTGCGTCTGAGACTTGCGTCTGAAGACTGGGAGTCTGAAGAGCAGCTTCTGAATCTGAGTTTTAAGGAAAAGCAGAAGTCAACAACTGTCACTGTCAACAGTAAAGTACTGTATGGTCAGAACAGCTCTCTACAACCTTTGCCTCCTTGGACGAAACACGCAGCCAGTTTTTAAGGAAACATTTCAAAACGTTAATACTTTATTTTCTGTGCGCACACCAGAACAGAAGGATTTAATGCTGGCTGAAGCTTCTAATTCCAACGGCTCTATTTGATGACATGGCATCTTCACAACAGCTCTTTATTTCTCTATAAAGGATTGAAGTTTTGAAGAAGTTCATGACTCTGTGCGACTGTAACAAGACTCTGTTACTCTGTTTTCTGGAAACACAAAACTGCCAAATCTGAAAGTCATCAAATAACTTAGAAATTCTTACAAACCTTTTTATCTTAGAATTTCTTAAGTATAGAGTCTCAATCTGTGTTGTATTTTGTGAACACCACTGATAGTATATCAAGTGTTCAACTCAAACATATTCTTTGTAATTCTGTTTGATTAAAAAGTCTCTTGCTTGTGTGCTTGAGCAACTAGAAGTCTCATACTTTTTGTTTGAGCAAGGAAGTCTCATACTTTGTGTTTGAGCAAGGAAGTCTCATACTGTGTGGTTGAGCAAGGAAGTCTCATATTGTGTTTGAGCAAGGAAGTCTCATATTGTGTGTTTGAGAAAGGAAGTCTCATAGCTGTGTGCTTGAGCAATTGTAATCTTTGTGATTATAGTGAAAAATCTCTTGTTAGTAACAAGGGGACTGGACTACTTCCGGATTGTGGAAGGAACCAGGATAATTGATTGTGTCTCTCTCTCTCTCTCTCATTTACTTTCCATCTGCTGCAAAACAACTATGAAATAGAGCATCAGAATCTGTTCAATAACAGATTCTGAACTATCATTAAGTTTTTGAGAAAGACAAGAAAAAGCCAACACAATTCAACCCCCCTTCTTGTGTTTTTCTCACCTTCAGTGTTAATGTTTGGATGATATGTATTCAACTTGGTGATTATTTGAAGATGTGATTTCTTGTTTATATTCTTATGATGATGATAACTTTGGTGTTCGTTGTATCTATTTATAAATGTGAGAATGAGAATGCATGTGAATATTGCTTGATAGTGTTGATTGCATACATGAAGTTTTGTTTATCCTTTAACTATACATGCGTTCGTATCTTTCCATATGTTGAATATTTCTCACCCTTTTGCGGGTTTCCGCCTATGCCACTCGTGGTGTAGACTTGCAGGTCGAGGAAGAGTAGTTGATGTGAGTTTTTCCAACGAAGGCTTGAAGCCTACTCGTCCTTTATCGTTTTTCCCTTGGATTCTAGCTTAGTAGTGCTCTGATTAGGATTGTTGGGTTTTCATTTATGTTATTGGTTTATGTTTAATAAACCTTGAGTTTATTTGAGGATGTATTTATTCTGAGATATGTTTTATTTGACTTATGTTGTCGAGATTATTTCCGCTGCGACTTTATATTATTTGATGAAGTTTTGGATTTTGTTGATTGATGAAGAGTAACACCTTAAAGTGTTATTTATATTTGTTGCATTATTATTTAAAAATAGTATGTGGGGTTTAGAGTGTTACATTTTACGATGGAACATCATAATTAGAACCTCAAAGAGATTACAATCATATATAAAATTAAACACAAATCATGTTAATTTTGATGAATTAAACATAGTAACAATCATAATGATGTAATTTCAATTTTATTTTAATGAATTGAAGATATAATTTAATTTTTGGAATGGTCAAATAAGACTTTCGATAACATAATAGTCGAAAAATTAAAGTTTGGCCCAACATTGACAATTTTAAACATAATAGCACGAGTTGACATGAAAAAGATAAGTTACTTATTTCAAACTTATGGTAAAGGACTTGTGGTGCAGTTTTAATCATAGTTTTAAAAATTGGACTGATCATCGACTCAACAAGGTCATTGAGTTATATAGTTAAACTATTGAGTCATTGGTTGAATTGCATGACTGATTCGGATTAAATCGAATGTCTCAATTGTATAATTCGGTCTCTATAACAAGGTTGCATCGATATTAGATCGGATTGAATTAGAAGCCTCAATTTATATCCATAATTATAAATATAATAAATAAATTTGTTAATATATTATGAAAAATATGGTATACGTGATTATTTTTTTTTGACAAAATATGGTATAAGTGATTTAATATTTTAATTCTTTAATTTGATTCTTATAAAAAAAATCATCAATTTCAAAGTAAAAAAATTTAGTTCATCAATATTACGTTGGAATAAGTTTGTCTTCGTTTTTTAAAATAAAATAAAATAAAAAAAGCTCAACTATTAAATTAGACATGCGTTCAGTGTTTAGCAATTACTAAATTAGATATGCATTCTTGTATTAAAAGCTATAAGTGGCCTAGCGGTTGATCAACATGACATTTTGTCAAAGGTACTTGTGTTTAACAACTGGTTCGATGATGTGGCAACCGAGTCAATAACATGGACGATCCAATAGCTGGCTCAAACTGATAATGGGTCTGCTTCCTGGTTTGATCAGTCAAACCGATCAGTCAGAATCGGTTTTTAAGACTGTGGTTACTTAAAATATACTCTATTTATCTTTTCTGGTAGAAAAATCTTACTTCATTTCTTAAACATATGTCCATTAATTGACTAAGACCTTCTTTGGCAAGATAAACCACTGGCTTATAGGAGATAATTTATACAATATAAGCTCGCATGATCAAAATAAGACTTGTTTGATAACAATCATGAGAAATTTATAAAGTTTTTTTTTTGTATGCTAATACAAGTAGTAGTTGAGTTTATAGTGTACAAACTCATTTGTATTCTCATTATTTAATTACATGCCTATTTTTTTAGAAATTAATTAAAATCCTTTTTTTACTCTATCAATAAAATCAAAATCAAATGCTAATAATTATAATGTTTAGTATTTTTTGTATTTGCTCATACATATTCAAAATACTATACATGTGTTTATTATTTTATTTTTCTTATAAAAATATGTGTTTACCGTGACTACCTATAATTTTACAAAAACAACTTTTTATGAAGTATGAATAAAGAATGAAGACCCTTAACACAATTTTGCCTACTTTTCAATATTAAACTAGCCAATGAACTCAACCATGTCAAAATATGATTGAGTTGGGATTAAGATAAAATAGAGAGTTGTTGCACCAAAAATAAAAAATGATAGAGTTGAGTTATGTGAACTTGAAAATACAAACACTATATACCACATCGTATATGTTTATCTCTATCTCTCTTACTTTTTATTTTCTATAATTTATTTATCTTCATCTCTCTTACTTTTTATCTTCTACAACTTACACATGTTTTAAAGATAAGCATAAAAACCAAAGTACACACTTTTTGACATCAAAATATTGATGTCAATTATCATTTCTTAAAATCATATGCCATTAGCCACTCCACTTTTGAAAGCTGATTTGGTGAGTAACAACTCCAATTGAAAATATAGTCCAACCTCAATGCAAAATAACCTGCCCCATTCCAACTCCTTTACAATCTCAAAATCTCTCCTATAAACTATATATACAAATGTTGCTAGTACATCCTTACAATTATCTCCTTTCATCATTCAACACCAATAATGAATCCCATCTAATCAAGACTAAAAATCAAATGGCCATAAGGTTCTCACTCACATCTTTTTCCTTAAAAATCATAGTAATCCACCTTTCCCTCTTCAGCATCACCCTAAAGTATGCCAAAACAGAAGAGGATACTCAAACTAAGCCAACCGTTATGACAACACCACCATCTTCCCCTACTAATAGAGTCAGAAAGACACATGCTGATACTACTGAGTATCCTCCACCACTCACTTTCTACATGCATGACATTCTAGGTGGATCAAACCCTTCAGAAAGAATTATGAATGGCATAATTGTCAACACACAACAAACCACTAACATTCCTTTCTCAAAACCAAATAACAAAATATTCCCTAATAAAGGTAGCATACCAATTTTTGACACTAGCATTAGTACAAATGGCTCTCCCTCAAGCAAAACAATTATAAAAAACATTGACAAAAACAAGGTGGTTATAGATAGTAACTCTAACTCACTTCCTTACGTTACGACGAATCAGCTTCCACTAGGAGCAACACTACAGAAGCTTTTATTTGGAAGAATAACTGTGATTGATGATGAAATTACAAAAGGTTATGAGTTGAATTCAGAGGTTATTGGTAAAGCACAGGGATTTCATTTGGTTAGTTCATTGGATGGAAGCAGTCAAACTATGGCATTTACTGCTTTGTTTGGTGATGAAAGTCATAATGATGATGATGCTATTAATTTCTTTGGAGTGCATAGAATGGCTACACATGAGTCCTATATTGCTGTTGTTGGAGGTACTGGAAAATATGAAAATGCAAGAGGGTATGCGAAAATTGAGACGCTACAGTTGCCTTATCAGCACAAAAGTACTAATAATGGGATGGAAACACTTTTTCAGATTACTGTCTATATATGATTATGATAGATAGATAGATAGATGGATAGATACTTCTTTTTATTCCTTTGTTTTATAGAAGAGAAGATCTCACTACTATTCTTTATAGGAAAAAGATGTAATACTACTACGTATCTGGATGGATGAATGTGTAAATAAATATATACTTTTAGGTGCTTATCATTATGATTATTTTGTTGATAAAATTGTTACGAAACTTTAACTAACAAAAAGCGATGGAATATCTTGATTGGTTGTTTTATCCACCATTGCGTGATTTCCGCAAGCAAGACATGTTAATTGGCTTATGTTATGATTGAAGAGTTAGAAGTAACTTACTGAAAACAGAAAAATCTGTCACCAAGTAACTTATCTAGCAAATTAGTCATCAAAGCTAACTGTGCAATGACTCAGGATGGAGACTTGGTGAGAATATTTGCCACTTGGTCCTTGGATAGAATAGGCAGCAAATGTAACAAACCGTGCTTGGATCTTGTCTCGGACCACAATGTACATGATTTGCTACAATGTACAGACCAGATTTGTTATTACAGTAGACAACCACGGGTGAAGAGTTAGGAACCTGCAATTATCGCATCAGAAACAGAAACCATTGAGCTTCACAAGCATGAGCCAGGGTCCTGTGTTCTACTTTAGAGGAGGCCTGAGATACGATGGTTGCTTCTTTCAAAAACTAGTGGTAAACCTTCTTGTATCAAGGCGTGCTCCTCAGCCAGAATCATAAAATCCTTTAAGGGTAAGTGGAGAGGCAGAACTGATTTTTTATTCTTTTTTATTTTTTATGAATTTAAGTACACACATAGTAGCTCTTTCAAAAATAAAAGTACACATATAGCAGCTAGTAGGTGAGAAACTACTGGGCATCCAAAATTGGCTAAGTTTACTAACAACATAGGACATTTTAGGCCTACAGTGTGAGGTAGAGGAGTTCCCAATTGTGTAACTCATCTCTACAAAACTGATTTGTAAAATCATAAATGTTTCCTAGTTACAAAGTCATTTATATGTCATATCTCATCATATGTAAGACTATTAACACACCCCTCACACCCACAATTGGATATTTGGAGTGTGACCCGAGTGGCCCAATAGTGGATGACCAAACTTATCTAAGAACCTATATGAGTAAAAATCATCATAGTACAGTAAATGTAATGATGGCAAAACATGTTCCAGTCTCTGGACAGGAAGTGTTTCAAGGCCTGCCATTCTAGTTTTGGAATTCACAAAATAGAGAATACAACGTAAAAGCAATACTTTTGTTAGAATAGATTAGGGTTGGTCCACTTTGCCTGTTTTATCACGTTGTATCCCCATTTGGATTATACCTGGGTTAGGTCAAATGTCCCCCCAGTCTCTGTATCTCTTTATTTTTATTTATTATAATTTTCCTTTTAGCTAAAAAAAACGTAAAAGCAATACAATTAGGTCATGGTTTGCGGTAAAGTCAAATTCATGCATAACATATTTTGTTTCCTTTTCAAAAGTACAATACAATCACTAATAGATATTCATTACACAAAACACAAATTTTTTGCAATAGTTTTGTAAACTGAAAACATAAAGTTCATTCACAACACATAAATTAAAAGACAATGCTACTAATAGGAAAGATAGGCAGTCAGGTGCAAGAGAGTTTCAAGTCCATCAGTGTTATGTTGCTGACCGTTGACCGGAAATGTCTTAATAATAGCAAATCCATTAGCATTCACATACTTTCCGGTTCCTCCAATGATCGCAAGTTGTGATTGTGAAACTTGTGTTGTTCTGTGAACTCCAAAGAAGCTGAGACTATCTTCATAACCATTCTCTTCAAACTTTGCAGTGAATGCCATTACTTGACTTGTTCCTTCCACTGAACTTGCTATATAAAATCCTTGTGCTTTTCCAACTAATCCTGATCCCAACTCTTCACCTTCTGTCAGTTCATCATCAAACACTGTCATTGTACCAAACATCAGCTCCTGCACTGTCGTTCCTTGCGGTATCTGATTTATATTCGTCACTGGGAAATTGTTGTTCCCATTATTATTGTTATTGAACACGTTTCCTGTGTTTCCACTGAGTCCTGTTAGGAAAGGAAGGTTGTTGTTGTTTAGAATTCCGTTGTTGTTATTGTTCTGTGGAATGCCATTGTTTAAAGGAAGGTTTGCACCATTTGGCTTTGCAAATGCAACCTGTGCATTGAGGGCCGGATTTGTAACGACTCCGGTCACTGCTCTTGCTGTTGGATTGGAGCCGCCTAGAATGTCATGCATAAAAAACGATAGTGTGTGGTGCTGATCGGGAATATCAGTAGTGGTTGCTGTGGCTGTTGTTGGGGCAGGAAGTGGAGGGAGAATGGCAGAAACAGGGGACTCTGCAGAATCAATAATTGGCCCTTCTGATGTTTCTAGATCATTGAGAATTCGACTTGAAGTTGTGGAAGTGATTATAAGGAATATCAATGCTATAAACATTATAGCTTTGAGGGACATAGTGGTAGCAAGAGTTTCAAAGCGTGCCATGCTTGTCAGTGTTTGATATTGTGTTTTGATGAGATGATAGAGTTATGGAAATATGTATAAATACCGAGACTTGAAACAGCACTAGCAATAATATATTATTAACTTATTTTGCAATAAAGTGATATGGAGTTGATGAGAGGAGTTGTTGTGTATACATGGAGCTGATATCTATCCCGTAGTAGTTAGAACTAAACAACATCAAATATTATATACGAACTTACAAATTTAGTTGGCTTATTGAATATAAATAAAATACTTAAAAAAACCATTCCTTTAAATAATTACTACAAAACTGTATAACAAGTTTACACCAGTATCGTTCCTTTCTTATTTGGTAGATTAATATTCTATAAAGAGCATAAATTTTCAAAAATTTTACTAGAGTATGGTGTACATGATCGTTAAGGATTCCAAACAAAATAGAAACACAGAATTCAACCTGCAAGTGTAGTCAAAAGCATACTGCCACCCTTATCATCCTCACTGCAAGCATATTTTATCACAGCTTCCCAGCTCTCCAAATCAAAATCTACCTTTCTCTTCACCATCTCTTCCAAAACAAAGCATCCACTATCAATATTCCCAGACTTCAATAACCCAACAACCAAACAATTAAACGTATCCGATCGCGGGCAATGTCTACTTGCAAACATCAAATTCAAAACATTCAACCCTCCCTCAAAATCCCCATTCCGACACAAAGCATCAAGCAACATCCTATACGTGGCCGCATTCGGCTCACAACCACCAATCTGCATCTCAACCAACATCTTATAAGCTTCCGCCGTCTTCCCTTCCTTACAAAGATAATTCACAAACACATTATACGTCACAACATCCGGCTTAAGCCGTCTCTTTCTCATCTCCCGAAACAAAAGCATCGCCTCATCAATCTTCCCTCTCTTCCCAAGATCATTCATCAAAACAGAAAAATTCACAAGCTGAGGTTTACACCCACGATACGCCATATCAAACATCAACTTCTTAGCTTCCTCATACTTCCCCAAACTACACAAACCCTCCATCAAAAGTGCGTACGTCACCCCATTCGCACGTTTCCCTTTCCGTCTCATATCCTCAACCAACCTCATCGCTTTATCCAAATCACCCTTCCTCGACAAAAACCCAATCAAACTATTATAACTAACAACACTAGGCTGCACTTTTCTCTCAAGCATTTCATCAAACACCTTACACGCATTCTCCCATTCACCTTTTTTCAACCAACCCTTTATCATTATATTAAAAGTAACCGTATTAGGACGAAAACCCATTTCATAACACCTCTCAAAAGCATCATTAGCCTCACAAAACATGCCATGATCAACTAGAATATTCAGTAGTGCGTTAAAAGACTGCAATGTACGAACACAGTTGAATTTTGGCATTGCCCGAAAGAGTTCAATGGCTTTTAATGGGCCATAATGTTGAAAAAGCGCGATGAAAATCGTTTCATTGCATTGAATATCGGTGTTTTTCATGTGTGTGAGGATGGTTTCTACGGCGTGGAAGTTTTTAGAACGGGCGAGTTTGTAGAGTAATGCGGCGTAAGAAGGGTAATAGTGTTTGTAACCGAGTTCGTTGTAATGGTGAAAGAGAGATAAAGCTTGTTCTGAGGTTTCGATTTGTTTGATTTCGGTTATGAATGGAATGTGTTTGCGTTTGTGATGATTTGGTTTTGGTTTTGGTTTTTGGTTTTGAGGTTGATGCGAGTGTGTGTGGATTAAGGTTTTTGCATGGTTTTTAGTGGAATTATGATAATGGGATAATAGATTATGATTAATCGATTTGGCTCTATGATACATTGTTCAATCGTGGAAGAAGAAATCTTTATCAGTGTGTTATTATTCAGTTCAAATCGAAAATTTGAAGGAGGAGGAGACATTTACTAATGTGGAATCCTTGTTGCGTTGTAAAAGCATTTTTTAAGAGTCGAGTGAGGTGCCACTTTTTTTTGTGATTTTTTTGTTCGCTAAGTAGTCCATCGACTAAAAATTAAAGTGAACAAATTAGACGTATGATGTTTGAACCCTGATCATGCATATATTATGCAACGTTTTTAACAACTGAGTTGAATTCACTAGACATTTATTTTTTTTAGGGAGCGATGGTTCAAAGATGTCATACGAGTCGAGGGTATTCACTGGCTACAACAAGTCAATAATCATATTCTTGATTATGCCTGCTATCTGCGTTTGTTGAGAGATGGCACGAAGAGACGTTTAGCTTCCATCTTTCCATTGGGGAGATGACAGTTACACTTCATGATGTGTCATGTATGTTGCATCTCTCCATCGAGGGTCGCCTCTTGGATCACGATCTTTCTCTTACTAGGTCTGACGCGGTTGATTTGATGGAGGAGCAGTTAGGGTCTGATCTTGGGGAGGCTGAGTACCAGGTGAGGAAAATGAAGGGTGCTCATGTACGTTTTCAGCTGGTTGAGGCAGGATTTTAAGAAACGTCTTGAGGAAGTAGCTGAAGCTCGAGAGGATAGTGATGTTTAAGAGATGCAGCTGAAGCCGGATCAGGCTACCCGCATCTATATGTTTTATTTGGTGGGTGTCACGCTCTTCATGACAAGAGCGTCAACTATGTCGACGCGACATACCTGAAGTACTTCCGTGACCTAGAGCTGGTCTCTGATTATGCATGAGGAGTGGGTGCCCTTGCTCACTTGTACATGGAGCTTAATAGTGGATGCCATTATAAGACTTCATAGATGGCCATATACTTGACCTTGGTACATGTAAAATAATAATATTCTTATTTATTTACATGTTAAACATGTTTTTTTGTTCATGTGTTTTACACCGTTATTGATATGTTGTTGTTGATACATGCTTGGATATTTCAGCATTTTTAGGCAGTTGGGGCTAGGGATTATTTGGTTGTATACATGGAGGATCACTACCCACGTGCCATGATGTTTGTTTCCTTGAAGGGTTAGGCTGTCACAGATCTCACAAGATCACATCTGGTTCACATGGATCTTAGTATCATTGTCTTGAACCTGTATCAATAGCACCGCCAACCATGTTCGTTTGAGCGAATCCGTCTTTACTCCAGATGGCTCAAGTACAGACCTCACAGGGTCCGAAATCTGTCGGAGCGGGTGTTGCACCAGTTTGGTTATGTACAGACCATCCCCATACATCCACACGACTCTCCACCTCCCACGACGACCCGACATGAGATCAGTCAGCGCTACATACAATATCTTGATTATGTGTTGTTTGAGCATGATTTGAGCCTGCCTCCTTCGACTAGTGAAGAGACGGCAGCTGGATACATGAAGTGATATTTTAACATTTCACATCCACACATCATACCTCATTCGAAGAATGTTTATATCTCGAGGCCAAATGAGCAGAAGACCCTTGATGAGGTTGTTGTTGAGGAGCAAGGAGACCGCCAATGGCTAGACATGAATGGACGGTTAAGGTGCATTAGAAACCATGTCTTAAGCATCATGGGTGGTGGTGTGGTGGAGAAAGGAAGTACGACATGGCAGAGTTTGCATGCGATTCTACAAGAAGTTCAAGGAGGGTAGATTTAACGTCGTGTACGTGTTAGGGGTGGTAAAGGTGGCCATGCTACCTAGTAGTTTTATGTATGTGTCGTAACATGTGGATAATTTATGTTTTTAATTTTCATTTGAATTTGAGTGTAACATTTGGATATTGGTGACACTATTTTAATTTTATGTTACATGTGTGTTGTTTCATATGCTTTCATTAATTTTTTTTTGGTTATAATTTTCTTGTATGCATGTTCAAATTAATCCGGTTTCCTCATTTTGCCAAAAAAAATAAATGTGTAAGCTAAACAACACATACTTTGTCGCTGTGTTGACACAGTTCGGATTATATAACTGAAATTATTAATTAAAGATTCAGTTTAAATATTCTAAAACGTGTCAATTTATACACTACAATTTGCTTTTAAAATGATCTTTCGGGGGTTTGACACATTTCAGATTATATTTTCCGAACTATTTTGAAAGGTTTCGATTTTTACTTTCCAAACCGTATATTTACAAGCTTTGGATAGACATGAGCAAAGTTCTATTGCTGCCTTCAATTTTAGAACAGTTTAGGTTATATAATCTGAAACATAGTTCATATTATATAATCCGAACAAAATGTATTTTTAAAATAAAAATAAGACGCGTGAGAAATAAATAGGAATAAAAAAGTAATAGTTTAAAAAAAATGTTTTAAAGATACTTTTAGGCTTTATCAAACTTTGGGAAAAGTTTGACCCAAAATAAATCTATGATAGGTAGATTCATGTGATCTTCTTTGCACCCTCCATGGTTCTTAATATCCTCGTTCAGATTTACTAATTATATTTTTTTTTCTTCATTTAGATTTACTAAAATGATAAAATAAAATGGGATACTTTCATCCTCTCAAAATTTTATGTTTCTATTTTGGTCTCTAATGGAATTTTTTGACATGTTCTTGACATCTTGTAAACATAATACGACATACTGGAATTAGACACAATAATTGAACATAAATCGGATACAACTTGAACAATGAACATAAATCACCCATTAGGGACCAAAAACAATAAAAAAATTGAAAGGTGAAAACATTTCGTTTTATTTTTTAGGAACTAAAATCAAAATTCACTACATTTTTAAGGATAAAAAACTTATTTAACCATATTTTCAATGTCCATCATAGACCGGTAAGAAACACAAGTTAGGAAATTTCTCTCTCGGCACCCCTGATTGAAGGTGACAGAGAGGGAGGGGGACACATGAAGTTATCCGGGTACAATACTCACATTATAGACTCCACTAAGACACCTACTTCTACATTTCCTTTGCCTCAAACTAGAGGACTACAACATTACAAATGAATATTTTGAATGGTAACACTAACTCAGAGAGAGAGAGTAGTAAACTAACTTAGAGTTGTACAATAAAATGTATCTTTTGTACTTTTTTTACTGTTCATGCTTATAGAAGATTTTGAATTCCGTTCGTTTGCTGCAGAATCCTTGTCTTTTAATGCTTAACTGTTTCCTGAAAGCTTTGCCTTGATTGTAGTTGACGAATCATTACATTTAACTTCACCATTGATGCACTTTAATATTCTTTCCTTATGCACGCAAGTTGATGCTTGCTTTCTTTATTTACAGAAAGATCTACTACATAACTGAAGTATGAGAGTAACACCTTGATACAAAAGATCGTTTGATCTAGAGGATTGACTACAATGCGTTGACTCTTTTTCTAATCGTAAAGCCTTGTCTTTATATTTGTCCACGAATGATGACTTGAGTCCACATAACGTTGACTTTATGTTGACCGTAGAGCTTAGTCTTGAAATCACATGTTTACACTTTCACAATTAAGAAGGTTGACTTCTAGTCCAGTGTGTTAACCACAAATGATCAACTACTTGTATTTTCCTGCACACTTAAACAAACATCAGAGTATTCAATTGTTCTTAAATACTTTGTTATCATCAAAACCTAAGATTAGTGCTCTTTAATCCATTTTGGTTTAACACTCATCACTCACAGGCTCTTGAAAATACCCCTATTCTCAAAAATTACGTTCCGATGTTCTCGAAAATTAAATTATCATATTATCGGAAGTTGTCTTCTAATGCGTGAGTCAGTTCAAGTGATTGGCCTATTCCATTCAATATGAACTCGCAATATCTGCACCACTTGATACAGTTGTCTAGCACCTTCAAGAAGACTTCTCATTAATTGTTTTCTCGTCCATTTTCGGTATATTCCAAACGGGATATTTTCGAAATTTTGGTGGGCGAGTGGGTGGAAAAAGAAACGGACTTAAAATATTAATCTATCAATCACTTTTGCAAGAAACCTTGTCTATACTATCATGTCTTTTTCAAACTTGTCTTGTAGGCTACATCCTCCTTGCTCTTCTTGGACTCATGTTAATAATCTAGAGTGATGGCATTTTCAAAAGTTCCTCTCCCACGTAAGAAAATTCTTTGAAGTTGGTCTATATGATGGTATCTAAAAGAGGTCTTATAAGTTTGGCAATACTTAAGTGATGATTTTGTAGACAATTTCGCAAATATTTTTAAACCTGAATACTTTGGTTAAAAACCCTTCGACCGCGTCCATTTTAGAATTGAGAGCAGTAAAAGTTTATTATAAAGGCATGCTATATTAGCCAGATTAAAAACACATTATCTCCCAATATATACCAGATCAATGGTTGAGCACCTATGAAGCATGGACACTCCTTGGGTTAGGCGTGTCCCGTCGTTCCGACACCGACACATATAATTACACTGAATTATGTGATTTTCTTAAATTATTAGTTGTGCCGGCGTGTCGGTATTCGTGTCGTGTTCGGTGTCCGTGTCCGTATCTGTATCTGTATCCGTGCTTCATAGTTGAGCACCCTCTACATTGATTCGTGGGAAGGCATCTACTTTGAAATTAAATCAACAAGTTGCTTATGAGAGTTTAATCATTTATCCTAAATAGAAATAATATAAATAAATTTTGTAAGAAGATTGTCCTTCACTTCATCTTTATTAAATTGAAATAAACATACAATAAATAAACTTATATTATTAGGCCCTTGGCCCTAAAAAACAATTTGAAAGAAATTTTCACAATACTTTATCACAATTGCTTTACACTACACTTGAACTATAGGAATCAAATTCAATCGTGCAACTGGAATGCAAAAAAGATCATTGGCTCTAGGAGCAGTCAATCCTGGTTTCTCATCCATATCTATTGTTTTTCCTTGATCTAAGATTTTACTTTCAGAATCAAGCATCTTCCACTCAAAGCATTGTACTAAAGCTCCAATCACAGTGGGCAATTGGCGCATGGCCAAAGGCATACCAGGGCAAGCTCTCCTTCCAGAACCAAATGGTAACAACTCAAAGTGATGTCCTTTGATATCTATTTCACTCCCTTTTTCAGATTCTAAAAACCTTTCAGGCCTAAACACTAGTGGGTTTTTCCAGGTCTTTGGGTCCCTTCCAATAGCCCAAATATTCACACAAACTATTGAGCCTTTTGTGATCATGTTCCCATCAACCACACAATCTTTTGTTCCTTTCCTAGCAATCATTGGTAGTGGTGGGTGAAGCCTCAATGTTTCTTTTATAATGGCTTGTATATAAGGAAGGTTTGGAATGTCTGCTTCACATACTAGTCTTTCCTTCCCTATTATTCTCTCCACCTCTTCTTGTGCTTTCTTCAGCACCATTGGATTGTTGTACAGTTCTGCTATTGTCCATTCCAATGAAATGGCAGTAGTATCTGTAGCTGCTGTGAAGTAATCCTGAAATTATTAATAATAAACAAAAGATTTAAATGTTAGAATATAGTTGCTTACTTAAAGTTGTTATAAAGGTCCTCATGAGTATAACTCAGTTGGTAAGGATATTGCAATATGCAGAGGTTCAGACTTGAAATTCGCCACTTATTCATCTTAAGAAGTGAAATTTTCGTCATTAAACTACTTGACAATAGAAAAGTTGTTCTAAATGTACGAGAGTTAGTTTTATTAATAACAAAAAGAAATATTAGCAACACATTGAATAATCTATTTTCTCAAATTAATTATAATTCTTATGCGTCTCACTAAACTTATATGCGATACATGTGATTTGGTAGGAAGCATATTCAAAATTGTGGAACATTTATAAGTCCCAATCCGTATAAATAATAAAAATTATCAACGGACACCCATACACCTTGAGAGAGAAAGAAATAGAGATAGTGGTCAAATAGATATGATAGATTAATGATGTGATAGAAAGAGAGACAGAGAAAAAATGAGATGTTGAATGAGTGTAGAAAAAAAATAGTGTCTATGTATCATTGTTGTATAAATAATCTCCTAGTAGTGTATAAAAGCGCCAGGAAAAGGTATATATACGTACCAAGATCAACGATTTGATATGGTTCCTAGTAAAGTCGACCTCACAGTCTTTCACCTCACAAACATCAAGCAACATATCAAGAAAATCCTTCACTTTCTCCTCTTTATCCTCACTACCACCCTCAACCTTGGCTTTCCTTCGCGATTCCTCGCGATCACAAATGATCTTCTCCAAAAATGCATCATACCTCTTATGTATATCCAATGCCCTTTTTTTGAGACCTTGCAAGTCCAAGTTCTTGCAAAATCCTATAAAGTCCGAAATGTTAAATTCCCCGAAAGTTTGCGTCACCTCACGAACCAAAGTCCTTGCCTGTTCAGCCTGACTATCCGTTCCTGAGCTCTCAATGCTTAACATCATCCGCGATATTATGTTGTTGGAAAGCTTCAACAAAGCTTGAGTGAGGTTCACACTTTCTTCAACCTTGGATTTATTTGCCAAAGTTTGAATGAACTCGTTGAGTTCTCGAGTTCGAATTGGTAAGAATTGTCCAATAGTCCGGTTGCCTAAGAGCTCAAAGGTACTGAGCTTTTTAATGAATTTCCAATATGTCCCATAAGGGGCAAAAGCAAAAGTAGCATCATCGTATACAACTGTGTTGATGACAATGTTCATTTTACGGGAAGAATAAACAAGCTCGTTTGTTTTGAGAAACTCTTTTGCGAGTGATGGGGAACTAACAACGATAAATGGAACGGAGCCAAGTCGAAGGGATATAAGTGGTCCATAGCGATCGGAGAGGTCGCGAAAGGCTTGATGAACGAGGGGTTTGAGGAGATGAAGATGACCAATTATTGGTATTACTGGTGGACTTGGAGGGTAAGGTAAATGCTCCTTTGGTCTGTTGTTTCTCTTAAACAAAAAGAGTTGGATAAGGAAAAGGAGTAATAGAATCAGAGCTAAGAAGATTGGCTGAGAAATCATCTTGGTTATTGTCTTTATATTGGAAATGAAAACTCATGAGAAGAGTTGAGAAATGATTGTGGGTATTTGGATTACCTCCTTAAGCATTTTATAGTGTATACGTTACACTAATGAAACCCTCTCTAGAGAGGAAAGTAGTGGTGAGCACTAACTACACTAATGAAACAACCTAGTGGTACAAATAAAATAGACCATTTTTTGGTCTAACAAATAAAATGGACCATGTGAGGTGCACCGTCCAACATTTCTCCAATCTTTGAGTAATTATAGACCTTCTCATTTCCACAATTAACAAGCTGGACAAAAACATATATACATACTAAGATACTGGCTGGAAGACAAACACCGGTTTGTCCATGTGTCTGTTTTTTTTTAATGATACTCTTTCTAGTCTTATTTATAAGAGATATTTAGGTCAACAAAAATTGATGTATTTGGTTCAAAATTTGGATCAGATGCATAAACTTTTGTTGACCCAATTTTCTTCTATAAATAAGATCGGAGGGTGTACTATAGTTGATCTTATATATAAAAGTTCTTAAGTCTCTTCGACCACTTTTTGGAGCCAAAAAATTTGTTGCCAATTTCCTTACTAATTTTTTGCTCTTTGTTTATGTTTTTAGAAAATGATCACATATCTTATATATAAAAGTTCTAAAGTCTCTTAAACAACTTTTTGGATCCAAAAAAGTTGTTGCAAATTTATTTCCTAATTTTTTACCCATTCTTTATTTTTTTTAGAAAATGATCGCAGGTCTTATATATAAAAGTTCTTAAGTCTCTTCGATAACTTTTTGGAGCCAAAAAAGTTGTTGTCAATTTCCTTCCTAATTTTTTTCCATATCTTTATTTTTTTTAGAAAACGTTCTTGTATCTTATCTTATAAATAAAAATTCTTAAGTCTCTTAAACAACTTTTTGGAGTCAAAAAAGTTGTATTTTCTTCCTAATTTTTTTTATCTTTCTTTATGTTTTTAGAAAATGATCGCATATCTTATATATAATAGTTCTTAAGTCTTTTAAACAACTTTTTGGAGCAAAAAAAGTTGTTGCCAATTTCATTCTTAATTTTTTTTCTCTTTCTTTATTTTTTTAGAAAATGATCACTTATCTTTTATATATATATAAGTTCTAAAGTCTCTTAGACAACTTTTTGGAGCCAAAAAAGTTGTTGCAAATTTCTTTCCAGATTTTTTGCTCTTTCTTTATTTTTTTAGAAAATGATTGCATGTCTTATATATAAAAGTTCTAAAGTCTCTTAGACAACTTTTTGGAGCCAAAAATGTTGTTGCAAATTTCTTTCCTAATTTTTTGTTCCTTCTTTATTTTTTTAGAAAATGATCGCATGTTTTATATATAAAAGTTCTTAAGTCTCTTCGACAACTTTTTGGAGCCAAAAAAGTTGTTGCCATTTTCCTTCCTAATTATTTTTCTCTTTCTTTATTTTTTTAGAAAACATTTGTGTGTCATATAAATAAAAGTTCTTAAGTCTCTTAGACAACTTTTTGGAGCCAAAAAAGTTGTTGCAAATTTTCTTCCTAATTTTTTTCTTTTTCTTTACCTTTTTAGAAAACGATCGCATCTTATATATAAAAGTTCTTAAGTTTCTTGAACAAATTTTTGGAGCCAAAAATGTTGCTATGAATTTCCTAATTTTTTTGCATTTTTTCTTTTTTTGAAAAAATGATTCTACATATCTTATATATAAAAGTTCGTAAGTCTCTTAAACAAATTTTTTTAGCCAAAAAAGTTGTTATGAATTTCCTGATATTTTTACATTTTTTTCTTTTTTTTTTAAAAAAAAAAATGATCTTACATATCTCATCTTATCTTATATAAAAAAGTTATTAAGTCTCTTTACCAATTTTTTGCAGCCATAAATAGGATTAATATTGTAATTCTATATCTATTTTAACTAATTGAACCTATATTTTCTATTCATCTTATTGAATGTAAATTCTTAATTATTTTTCCACTATCTTATACATCTCATTTATTAAAGTTGTTAAGTTCCATAAACAATTTTTTGAGCCAAAAATAACGTTAATATTGTAATTTTATATCTATTTTAACTAATTGGACATAAATTTATTATCTTATCTTATGTATAAAAATTGTTAAGTCTCTTAAACAACCTTTGGAGTAAAAAATAGTTTTAATATTTTAATTTTATATCCATTTTAACTAATTGAACCTAAATTTACTATCATGCATAAATTTGAAAATTTTCTTTAAGAGGTAATTACATTTGTTGATGTATTTGATTTTTTTATGTATCTCTATTTTTGTATCTATTGACTCATCAATCTCTCTGATGAATAATATGAAGTCTAAATTACTTCGGGGGTTTTATTATTTGTCTTTTGGAAGCATTATCAATGATTTTTATATAACAAGGATTGGACCAAGGGTCAACCCTATTCCCTTATCTTTTTACATTAGTTTTGGATGCATATGTACTTATGAAACACATCTAACAACTAGTACCAAGATGTATGCGTTTTGCAGATGATGTGATCTTGATTGGAGAGTCGAGAGAGGAATTGAATGAGACGTTGGAGACAAGTCTTAGAAGCGTACAACTTTCGTCTGAGTAGAAGTAAGACATAGTATATATAATGTAATTTTAGTAAAAAGCGAAGTAGTTCGACCTTAGAGGTGAAAGTTAGAGATCATATCATACAAGTTACACAGTTTATATAACTTAGGTTCATAGTACAAAATGACAGAAAAATAAAAGCAGATGTAAATCATCGTATTCAAGTTGGATAGTTGAAATGGAGAAGAGCCTCAGATGATTTTTGTGATACAAATGTACCGTTTAAGTTGAAGTGAAAAAAAAATATCAGATAGTTTTCAGACCAGCGATGTTTTATGGAACAGAGTATTTGGCGGTTAAGAACCAACACAAGAATAAAGTAAGTGTGTGGAGATGTGGATGTTGCGTTAGATGTGTGGTAAGACTAGATAAGATAAGATTAGAAATGACAACATTGTAGAGATAGTTGGGGTAGCACCTATAATATAAATATTGTAAAAAATAGGTTTAGGTGGTTTGGACATGTAGAGAGAAAAATTGTAGATCTTGTAGTAAGGAGTAGATCAAATAGATGATAGTCATATTACAAGAGGCATATGAATACATAGAAAAACTATAAGAGAAACTATTAGGAAAAATTAATGAGTTGGATCTAAATATGATTTATGATGGAACAATATGACGTATTTCAGTCTATGTAGTCGACCTCACTTAGTGGGATACTGTTTGGTTGTTGTTGTCGTTGTCTTTTGGAAGCATTAACTCATGCTCAACAACATCTATTATTTCATTTCATGATCAACTACCACATTTATTAGTCAATGATATAATCAACTTCACGTGCATCGTACGGGTCTAAGTACTAGTATTCATTGTAAAGAAAATTAATTTTGAACTCTCTTATACTTGTACAATGAATAACAAAGGAAGTTAATTTTTTACTTATTTTGGAACTCAATTTTTTTATATGCGTAAATAAATTTAAATGGCAAGTCACTATGACGTAGGAAGTATTATTATAGTTGATAAAAAAGATTTTATAAAATGGTAATATTCTTATATTTATTTTCGGTTTTTTAATTTTTTTTTGTTTTTTCATAATATAAGTGAGCCAACTTAAAATCAATTTACAATAAGTTTCTCTCTCTCTCTCTCTCTCTCTCTCTCTCTCTCTCTCTCTCTCTCTATATATATATATATATATATATATATTATGAAAAAAATAATTGAGTTCCAAAAACAATTATTTACAAATTTATAAAATCGTTTTTTAGCATATAAAATCGTTTTTATCAACTATTACGATACTATGTATTTATCTCCTTAAAAAAACAACTATATACTTGTTAAAAAAAGAAACTATTACAATACATTCTTCGTTCATTTTAAGTTGCCATTTTAAATTTATCAACTAGTATTACAGTAATGTACGGCACTACGTCTAAGCTCACACCTAGAAAAATTAAGGGTTAAATATATTTTTGCTCCCTGTATTTTGCACGACTTTGAAGAATAATCCCTACATTTCAAAAAAATGTTTTTAAAATCTTCATATTTTTACTCCGTTACCAAAATTAGTCTCTACCGTCAAATTTCACAGACTTGGCAAACAGAACATGCCACATAGACGCCACTAGGATGCCACATGACCTCACTAATGACACGTCATGCCACATGTTAAAATCCTAATTTAAATTAAAAATTTAATATTTTTTATTTATTAGGTAAATCAATCTCTCTTCTTCCTCCATGATCTCTTTACTAGTCCACCAACACCACTCATCATCATCATCATCTCTCTTTTATCATTTTTTCAGAAAACCTAGAGCACCGAGAACCATAACGACCATCTTTATCCAAATTCAAACCACCCTCATTCATCAATCCACCAAATTTCTCCACCCTACGACAATGCCTCTCACACACCAAGTCCAGACTCACACCAAAATAAATCTCTTTAGGGTCCGTTTGGTTCGAGAGTTTTGAAGGGGAGGGGAAGGGAGGGAATATTTTTAATTTGATGTGTTTGGTTCAATTTTTAGAAGGGAAGGGGAGGGGAGAGGATCTCTTTAAAATTTTATTACATTGCCAAAATTATCCTTAGATTAATTTAAAATCTCAATATTATCCTTGTAACAACTTTTATTATTATTAGGTTATACTATATTGTAACAACTTTTATTATTAAGTTATATTATCATGTAACAACTTTTATTATTATTAGGTTATATAACCGTTGTAACAACTTTTATTTTCATGTTATCGATCACTCTTATTTGTTATATGTAAAAACAAACATCATCGTATATTTAATTAAGTTTAAGGGTAAAACAGTAAATTAATTTTGAAATCCCTCTCCTCCTCATGTGAACCAAACACATTTTTAATTAAAATCCCTCCCGTCCCGTCCCCTCCGCTCCCCTTCCCTCTCCTCCCCTCCCCTCCCCTCCCCTCCCCTCCGTTGAACCAAACGGACCCTTAATTATTCTTGCAACAGAACAGAACAACCGTATAAAATTTGCAAAAATTAAAATTGTGTCATCAAGGGTATATTGTAATCAGATGAAGATCTAAATGTTCTCCATCAATGATATAATTGTTGGAGCAAAATTACTTTATGAACAATCAAAACAACCATAGAATATTATACAAATTAAATTACACCCTCCCCTAATTCCTTATTCTCAATCTTCTTCGAAACTTCTCTAATAGCAGCTGATTCACCAACCAAAACCGGATTCTCTCTTCTTCGTCCTCAACAATATTTCCACAACATGTTTCACTTCATCGCCCATTTGTGCTCCCGATTGAGTTGCTGCAACCTCGGATTCATATATAAATTCCTCGTCGGCGCCGCTCCCGGAGTCACCATCCTCAGCCGGAATCCCATCATCAGATTCGAATTAACAGTAACCGGAGAAGGCACAACACCACTTCCCTTGTTATTTTCCAGTGCTCAGATTGTACCACTATTTCTCGGTAAGCTTCAAGCCATGGTGAAAGGAGAGATAAAAAACGAGGAAGAAGAAGAAATTTGAGAAAGAAGAGAGATCACAAAAGGAGGAAGAAGAAGAAATTTGAGAATTTAGGGATTGGAATCCCCTATGAAAGAAAGTTAAAAAAATTGCCACGTCATCATTTTGTTTGGTGACTGGATGTAAATTGACAGCATGAACTATTTATGATAACGGAGTAAAAATGTGGGGATTTTAAAAATATTTTTTGAAATGTAGGAACTATTCTTTAAAGTTGCGCAAAATATAGGGACCAATTACATATTTAACCCAAAAATCAATTCATTTTGAGCTCATTCTTCCACTTTGACTTGAAAATTGAAACCCATATTGATGACAAATTGCTAAAAATCTATGGTAGCTTCAAACTTAAAAATTATTTCGCTCTATCATCTATGTAAAAGTCAAATCCAGCTAAGCTACAGCGTACACAAGTATCTCTGTATCATGTCTACCAAAACCAACCAATTGGACATTATTTTAAAGAGTTGACCCTCAAGCTGTCAACTATGTTCAAAGCAAAAAACTATATCCTTTAATCTATTCAGTTTGGTTTTTTTGGATACTAATCTATTTTTTGTTTCAAAAGGAAATGGTTAAATTAAATAAGATAGTGAAGTCAAGGCGTGCCAGACTTGAGCGGTCATGATGATCGCACCATTTTGGATTAGAGATAGTAAACGGAGAAAATTTCTCTTCAATTTGTCCTCTCCCCCATTCTCAAAAACTCTCCAAATTAGTTAATTTATTACCCCTGTCTATGTAATCATGACGAAATTTTTATGATTGTACAATCCAAACGCATCTTATATGTGAATCAAACCCTCTTTTCCCTCTTTTCTTTTGTTTTTTTTTTAAAACTAAAAACCTCTCGAACATGGTCAATTCAACTCGATAAGAATTGGATCAGTTTGAAATCCAACTCGGGTTTGTCGCAAATTGTGAATGTTGAGAATTTTAGATAAAAGAGAAGGGTATTTCATTAATGATGAAATGAGAAAATGTTCAAGTTATTGTACAATGAGCAGAGTGCTCTAATATATATACCCTTATTTAAATTTGAGAGTAAAATATCTAACGCTAATTGTTTCAAACTAACTATACAAGGGTATAAAACTAACAGTGTGATATTTATCCTATTATATACATTGATATCTCCACTCAAGTTGGACTATGGATGAAACATAGGCCCAACTTGAGCATAATAGTAGAAAATGCTGGAAAATGCAAGGGCTCGGTAAAGACATCAGCTAGTTGAGAGCCGCTTGGCACATAGAGTAGGCTCTGTTTGGTAAAAATAAGCTATAAGCTAGCTGATAGTTGATAAGCTAATTGATGGCTGAAAAGTTAGCTGATAGCTGATGACTGATTGCTGATAGCTTATAGCTGAAAAGCTCGCTTATTAAAAGTAATGTGTTTGATAAAATTAGCTGTTGAAGTGGCTGATAAATATAAAATGACATAAAAGGACATGTTTGTTTGATATATTTTTCATAAATTATATACATAATTTTTTTACTTATTTAGTTTTTTAAAATATTTAAATTTATTTCAAATTACTTTCATCTCCAAAATGATAAATGTGTTTCATGAATTCAATTAAAAAAATATTTATTTAACTAAAATGACTTCAATATTTATTGTATATTTTATTTAAAATTATATATTATATTATATGAAATAAGAGCAACGTAAAAAAAGTGAACAAAGAAAATATAAAAAGAACTACAATTTGAGTGATACATATGGATAGTGAAGTAAGTTGGTTGCACCAATATATAAAAAGTGTGTAGTTTTTTTAAAAAAAATATATAAAAAGTGGGTAGTTACATATGAATATGGGTAGTTTTTTTATTAAAAAATAGTAAAATTAAAATAATAAGGTTAAAATTGGAAGAGAATATAAGAAACTATAAGGTTAAAAGCTACTTGAAATAGCATCTCAGAAAAAGCTATTAGCTCACGAGAAAAGCTTGTTACCAAACATGTCATGTTTTGATCCAACAAGCTTATAAGCTAATTCAATAAGCTATAAACTAGCTTTTCGTCCTTACCAAACACAGCCTAAGTGGACGAGCTTATTTTGAAGCTTCTCGCGGATAACATGAGAGTCCAACTCAATGTGTTTACTTCTCTCATGGAAAGTGGGATTATGGGTCAGGTAAATGGTAGATTTGTTGTCGCAATAAACAGAAGCTGGAACATGAAAATCAATTCTAAAATCTTTGAAAAAATATTGTAACCATTGAATTTCACAAGTCAAAGAAGCCAAGGCCCTATATCCAGCTTCGGTGGAAGATCTTGAGACATTATTTTGCTTCTTTGATTTCCAAGAAATGAATGAAGAGCCAAGAAGCACACAAAAGCCCGTGATAGACTTTCTTGTCTCGGGATATTATGCCCAGTCCAAATCAGCAAAGCCATATAGTTTTAGGCTTTGTTTGCGAGTTTTGAGGAGAGGGGAAGGAAAGACTTACGAGGGAAAGGGAAGGGAGAGGAGGGAAGGGGAAAGGGAGGGAAAGCCTTCCCCTTGTTTGGGAGTTAAAAAACCAACAAGGAAATGAAATGGATGGCTTATGTGATAATTTTACTATTTTACCCTTTTTTTTAGGAATACTCCTTGTCTTCTTAAAATAATTTGACTTTCTTTTATCAATATTATAACAAATCTTAAAAATATGAAGAAAAAAAAATTAAATATCTAGTTTTTTTTATAATTTTATTTAAAAATTGATACAATAATAACAAATTAATTTCACTATATATATATATATATATATATATATATATTATATTTCCTATTAATAATTCATTTATTTTGGGTATAAATTTCGTTATTAATTTTAAAAAGGTTAAAATTGTCAATTTGTATGTTTAACCCCCCAATATGAGGGAACTCTAAAATTGGACCAAATAAGCCCTTCAAAACCCTTCAAAACCTTTCCTTGTTTTTTTTAAACTCCCAAACAAGGGTTTATCTCTCCACAAGTCTTCCCTTCCCCTCCCCTCCCCTCCAAAACCCAACTCCCAAACAAAGCCTTAGGAAACTAGGAGCATAGAAGAATATACCTTTTACAGGGGAAAATTTGAGGTACTTCAGAATGTGTGTGAAAATTTGATACAAACTGACTCAGGTGTTGCACTGAGAACGAAATATCAGGCCTAGTATTTATCAAATAGAGAAGCCTCCCAATGAGTCTTCTATAGGAAGAAGGATCCTCCAAAGGTAATCCTTCGGTGTTGGAAAGTTTTGTATAGTGGAATTAAAGGGGATTTCAGAAGGATTAGTAGCCAAGAAACCTATGTCTTCCAACAATTCAAGAGTATATTTTCGTTGATTGACAAAAATACCAGTATCAGATCTAGCAATCTCTAGGCCTAAAAAGTATCTCAATTTTCCAAGGTTTGTAATTCTAAATCGCTGGTCCAAATACTTTTTAGCACGTTGGATTTCACGAGAAGAACGGCCATCTAATACAATATCGTCAACATACACTACAAAAGTAGTAAAATGATCATTAATTGATTTTGTGTAAAGAGAATGATCAGATTGAGATTGTGTATCCTAAGAGTGTGTTTGGACAGGGGATTTGGAAATTCAATAGAAATTGAAATTTTAAGGAATTTAAATGCTTCAATTGAATTCCCTTCATTTTCAAAATTCATTGTTTGGATAAAGTGAATGAATTCCTTCATTTTCAAAATTCATTGTTTGGATGACAAAGTAATTGAATTCCTTTCTTTAATTAAATTTTATTTCTTATAATTTCTTCCATTTTTAAACTAATTAATTGAAAAACTCCTAAAAAACTAATTAATTGAAATTTATTCTGTCATAATTTATTAAATTTCTTGACTCGATTTCGTTCACTTTTTTTTTTACAATCGTTCATTTTTTTTAATAATTGAAACAAAATAACTAATTTTTCTTCCCTAATAATTCCTTCTATTGTTTAGATTATACAAAATAATCTAAACAAAATATTGCATTGATGTTATTCTTTAAAACATTTGGTATATTATATATGAATTATTAGCAAAATCACGTGAAATGGAAATGAATTTGAATTATTCTTTAAAACGTGACTTGAAAGAATAGAAAAATATTTAAACAAAAAACTTTTTAGTAAAACTAATATTTGTATTATAAGAGTTGTAAGTACACATATAATCCACGTGTCTAATATTTTCCGCCACTTCGAAAATGACATTTAAAAAGATAACCAATGCATCTAGATGTTATTTTACTCATAGTAGACAATGTCTATAGACAAGTATAGACTAGAAATAACTACTAAATGTAATAATCCCCACGACAAATGTGGTATACACAAGTATAGTAATCAAGTCCAATTGTAGTTGCAATCATTCCATTGTCACAAGTCCACCTATACTCAAGACATAGAAGACAAGAGATACCTCTACTTCTTACTCGACAGAAGTGCTTTGAGAACCGCTATTTTGCTCGGATTTTCAATCAACCAATTGATTGCTTTATAGCTTTGTTCTTCATCAATATCAATAATCATTTCTATTTCATTCAAAACTTCTTGCACCACTTCCTGAGCATTTCCTTCCATTCTTTTTCTACTAACTTGCACGAAGTCCTTCAATGACTCGGGTACTTTTCTCATAGAGTTCATCATCCCCTCTCTATCTTTACCCTTATTAGCACACGTGAATTGTACATTTTTCTTTGTTGCGGAGCTTGTTTCCTCTAAATCAATATACACATCGGAATTTTTTTCATCCACATTTGCTTCTTTGCTCATAACATCATCCGCATCAAATGCATGTTCTACTTGAACTCCACTTGCTCTATCTTTAGCACATATATCTACAATGTCATCCCAATTTGGAATGACCTTAAATCGGAACCGTTTGGCTTCTTCATGAGACTACAAAACAAAAGAAAACAACAATAATCACAACAATGGTCATTAACAGTGTATGTACTATGTTTCAAGTCCAACTAGCAGGTGAAACTATATTTATATGTGTACTTACAGCTATAAGGTAAAACTATCAAGAAATTATATGTAAGTGTATGTACTATGTTTCAGGTCTGTGAATCCTTGACAGTTTTACCTTCTAGAAGACTCATATTTCTTTAAGAATAACACAACAATCAAACTTGAAACTTATATCTTCCAAGTTCCAATATCCTCACTTCTGGGCTAACCACGTAACAACAAAGATGTGACTTCAACCTAAAGTCAATGTGCCTAAAATTAACAAAGTAACTCACCCAGTATCTGTATGCCACAATTTCAGCTGGTGTATTATCAGGAAAATGTACTATGTTTCAAGTCCAACAATTCCGACAAACCGTGTGTACATTTCAACAGTAATCACTACCATAATGTTATTAACATTGAGACTATACTACAACAGAATAAGATAATTAAGCAATTTAAAACAGAAGCAATTTAGAAACATAAGCAATTTAGAAACAAACTGAAGTATGACATATAGAGAAACTAAAATATGATAGAGAATTTGAAGTATGAAATACCTTGACATATTCATTCCATGCATTTTCATCTTCAACATTAATCATGCATTTTGGGGCATCCCAATCAAATCCACTTTGACTGAGAATATCACTTACTATCTCGTACCATCCTCGCCAAAGTTTGATGCGGTTTTTCACATTATCTCCGATAAGCCGGACATTAAAACGTGCAGACAATACATCAGCTGCAGCGTTGTATGCCACTACTTTCCATGCTCCGTCACTCTGGCGACCCAAACTTCTTTGATCTCTAAGTGCCTCAGCTAAAACACGCTCCATTTCCAAATTCCATGTGAAGTAACCTCTTACATCCTCTTTCTTTTCCACAATGTTGTTTTCCTCCCTCTTTCTTTATCCCTTTGTCTTGTGGCCCGAACTTCTTGCATTGACTAAACTAGGATCCATTTCTTGAAATCAAGTAAGCACACTAATAACAATTAGATGTCAATAAGGTAGAAACCCAATTTTTTAAGATAGCAAAAAAAAAAATACAAACACTGCAACTAGCAGGTAAAACTATCAAGGATTCACATACCAATACCCTGCCACACCAAATCAAACAGAAACTAGCCAAACACCACCAATTTAGAAAACAATACTTAGCTAAACCCAGCAGTACAACACACAACCACTTAGAAAACAAAAAAAACATCCCCAAAAATAAACACACATAAGCTGTAAACCTGAAAAAACAGTAGCATCAGAAGCCAAAATCCTAGGAAGATCTCAAGACAAAAAAGACAGCAGACCACAAACCAGTAGCATCAGAAACAAATCACTGAACCTATAATCCACTAAACCTAAGAAATATCTCTTTTATCTTGATATTCAACAAACATATTCATCGCATAAGCGTCACGAAATGTTGTCCATTCTTCAGTCACTTGAACGCTTGCGACTTCATATACACCATTAGTCGCTACTCGTTGCGTTTGTTGGTTGGTTAACTCTTCATCAACAGCAGATAAAAGCTCCAAGTCTTGATCCTCTAAAATTTCATCACTTTGTTTTTCTTCTATTATAAAATTGTGCAACACGAAACAAGCATTAATAATTCTAATTTGTGTTTTGATATCAAAAAAAGAAGGAGTTCTTAGTATACTCCATCTTTTCTTCAATACCCCAAATGACCTTTCAATTACATTCCTTGCACGTGAATGACGGAGATTAAACAACTCCTTGTAATTTTGAGGGGTGTTTCTGATCCACTCTTTGAGGTGATATCTAGTCCCTCTATACGGTGCTAAAAAACCAGGGCCATTTGTATATCCCGCATCCACAAGAAAATATTTTCCTACAATGATTTTCCCAAAATAAGGAAAAATTCAAATAGCTGCATTTGATCCATTAAATAAACAAGGTATCACCATATTCATAACGTTACCATTTGGAATTTGAAGACAGTTTTGACGGCGTAAAGCATCTCGCAATACTCGAGAATCTCCAGCAGACCCTTCCCACCCTGGTAACACATAAATGAACCTTAAATCTGGACCACAAACTCCAGAGACATTCGTTGATATGTCACCCTTTCTATTATGATATCTAGGCCTATCTTCTGCAGCAACTGTCACTGGAATATGTGTCCCATCAAGTGCTCCAATTGCATTATAAAAACATTAAAAAAAATTACAACAACAATAACTACTTATAATGGCTTATAAGTTGTCAAACAAATTTCAAACTTACCTCAAACCATTTCCATTTTTTTGCCTCTAGACCCTCTAGATTATAGTCATGAAACTTCAAATATTCCCGGATCACTTTCATAACAGCTCGAAGGACATTATTGAATTGCCTACTTATTGTTTCTTTGGATCTACAATAACTAAAATGCACTACTCTATATTTTAGGTTGTGTGCAAGGATATGCAAAAACATTGCGACAAGGATATGCAATAACTAAAGTGCACTACTCTAATAGCTTAAATCAGAATAACAGTGAAATAAGTCAATTATAACAACTTAAAATCCAAAAAACTCTGAAATCAACAAGTTCTAACAGCTTACATAGTGCAATCCGTCAATTCTAATACCTTAAATCAGAAAAACAGTGAAATAAGTCAATTATAACAACCTAAATCAAAAAATTCTGAAATCAACAAACTGGAACACACAGCTAAATCAATAAACACTAAGATCTATCAATTATAAGCAAAAAATATGCATACCTGAGCTAGAAATCTAAAGAAGATGATGGATAATCGTATAACAAGCTTGAGAGAATAACACGGCAGCGAAGATGATGCGATGAAAATGTTAGCGCAGCTATGAAGCTTAACTTTCTTAAACAACTATTTGATCTTAGGGTTTTTCTGGTTTTGGTGAATTTAGAGAGAATGAGAGGAGAAGAATGAGAAAAGGAAATTGTGTTATTGATTTTGAGAATGTACAAGTGAATTGGCTTATATACAAAAGCTATGCTAGATTGCTTGAAGCACAAGCTAAGTAACAAACTCTAACAACCTCAGACTCTGAAACCTCAGACTCTGAAACTCAGAACTTTAGCTAAATTCTAGGGAACTTGTAACTAATCAATAACAAACAAAAATCTAATGTGATTAACCAACTAAACATGATTACATCACTAACAAACTTGAATTAACAAACTAACAGAAAATAGAGAAGCAAACGGCGGCGAAGAGAGAAGCACACGGCGGGGAGGAGAGAGAGTCACCACCGCGGCGGCGAGAAGAGAGATGCACGATGAAGAGAACGAGAGAGAAGCATCGCGGGAGAAGAGAAGAGAGTGGTGTGAGAAACGTGTGATGAAAATAGAGAATTGTGAAATTTTGATAATTTAGGAGTTATTTTAAATCCTTCAAATTTTGCGAGAAAAATTCTTTTCTAAATGCCTTGAATTTTAAAAATGAAGTAAATATTTGTCCAAACAGTGGAATTTAGTCCAAGTCAATTTAAATACTCTAAAAAATTACATTTCCTCATTAAAATACTTTATCCAAACACACTCTAAGGGGGGTAGAGTGTAATATTTCACATCATAATATTCCAAGATGGAAAAGGTCATTTTCACTATTAATGGTAGTATTGTAATAACTAGGGTGAGGAGGGGCATTTTGGACAAAAAGGAAAAGAAGAGAGAAAGAAATATCAGAATTTTCCTTATTCTCTCTTCAATCTCACGCGGCTCTCTCTCTCTTTCACAAACCCTTGTCAAAACATATCCTCCATTGTTGAACATAAGCTTGCATACCCATTCCTCATCTTAATCCTTCAATTGAGCTAAATATAAAACAAAGTAAGTTGAGAAAAAGTCTCTCCCACTCCCTTTCCAATAGTGGTTGAACACCAACCCTTTTTACCCCAATTTCTTGATACCTCCAAATTCTTATGATTAAGTGTTGCATGTGTATAAATAAGGCCGAATATGATGATTGAGATTGCTAGAAGATGAAACAATAAGAGTTATAAGAGACAAATAGGTTTTGAAGAAGAGGTAGTAAAGTTGGAAGTTGCTACAAGGGTTCTTTGGCTTTCAAGGGAAGGTGAGTTGCTAATAAAGTTTGGTTATTGATTTAAAAACCTTTCTCGATCTTGATATGTAAATGGGTACCTTAGCCATTATGTACATTTACATGATTATTCATTATACATCTTGGATTTGTGGGTTTGAATGTTCAAGAACTGTGTGTATTTGATTTTAGGGGCTGAAGCTAGAAAATTGTTATGGAAAAGTGATTATGCATGAATATTAGAAGAAGGGTGCTGAAATTCAAAAGGGCAGCTTCTGTTTTCTGACTCGTATTTTCTGCTGTGTAGTTCAGAATTGGATAATTGTTGGATTTTTGGATTCTACGTTTAATTCCCTTCAGTTCGGGTATAAATTTCATGTGATTCGGATTAATAACGAGCTCAGAAAATGCATTCGAAGTTTGGAAAATCCTGCTGAAATCTGCTTACGGGTTTTGACGTAAATTTTGCAGAATAAGCCGAAACGCGAATTTTAGACGGACAAATGGTACCAGAACTGAATACATATGTTTGGTGAACTTAGTAGGAGTCTGGGTTGAGACTTGGATCGAAAACGGACCTTGCAGAAGCAATAAGCTGCACATAAGTTGTTTCGGAGAAAGTGCTTATGAAACTGACATAAGCTTTCGTTGGGCAATTGAGCTGTGCTGAGGAAGCCAGAACATGTTAAGGTGAGTTCCTTTAGTTTAGAAAGCCTCACCTTGGGTGTGTATGTCTTGAGAGGAAAATTCATAACTTTAGGGATTTAATTATTTATAGTTGCCCAATTTGTTAACACATGCTTTCTTATGTTAAGTCTTGATTTATATTTGATTGTTTTAATGAAAAGTACTTTCTGGAACTGATAATTGGCCATTGGAAAATTGGGTATCTTTCTGGAATGGAAAATCACGTTTTGAACATTTTCTGTTCTGTCAAGTTCGCTGAGCGAAGTTGGACCTCGCTGAGCGACCATGACAACAATTGTTTCTGGAGCACTTCGCTTGGAGTTCGCTGAGCGAGCTGTCCTGCATTTTGCACTGACAGCTTCACTGAGCGAGCTAATGCTCGCTAAGCGAAGTACCCTGTTTTCCTGATTCTTTTATAAATGTACCATACTGTTCAAGAACCATTTACAGCATCCAAAAACCAAGCTAAATGAGTATAAATCAAGCCTTAACACTGAATATTTTTGAGTTAACATTTCTAAGAGAGTATACTAATAATGTTAAATACGGGTAGGTTATTGACCCAAATATGTTAGAGTAAGAGACGGGATTACTACGTCTTAAGATATTGCATCCTTATCATTATTAATATGAAGATACTTGTCGTGTCTCTTGTTGTTCCCGCTAGTTGGAGCATTGAGGGTCACGTTCAAGCTAAGAAAATTAATTAAAAGTTAAATTGTGTCTCCAGTGTTCTCGTTAGTTAGAGCACGGGGGTTTCAGATACAGTTGGAACAATGTAGTTACCATCCGCGAGGATAGCCGCACATAAGAGATTAATTAAAATGTTAAGTCGTGTTTTATGTTGTTCACGCTAGTGGGACACAGGAGGTTCACGCTAGAGGGACGAGTTAATCCGTAAGGATGGCCGCACGACGACAAGAGGAGTCCGGTGACTAGCCTCAAATAGGTGTTTTCACCGGTTATCAGCAGAGGATGTACTCCGGGGTTACTCCATTCGGATGCATTCCGTAAAATGAACCAAGATAATAATTGTTTGTTACACGCTATCTTTCTAACTTAATAATATCAGAAATACTTTATTATGACAAGACAGATATTCAGTTACCAGATAGTGATCCTAGTTTCCCCTCTATCACTAAGTTAGCATATTATAGTCTAGTTTTCACGACTACTCAGTATAGCAGACACATACACGTATAAACCCGAAATGGGTTGAGATTAGAATATGGCAATCATAGGTTTCCCCCGAGGTTGCCATACAACCTAGGATAGGTGGAGCTCACTGAGACATTATGTCTCATCCCAATCCATTTGTTTCAGTTTCAGGTGAGAAAGCGGTTCATGATGAAGTTATCAGGATGAAGCTGAATGGAGTGCAAATGCTCGTCATGTACCAGTTCAGGATTTTATCAGTATTTTGTATATATGTACACAATAGTGGCACTAAATCAGTTGTATATAAAACGAGCAAATTTGTATTACTTCAGTAGAAACTTAATAATATTGAAAAATTTAATGTATCCAATATCAAGTTTAATACGCTTGTTAGATATTTTAGATAAATTTAGTTTGAGTGTTACAAATTCCCTTTTCTAAAGCTGAAGAAAAGTAGTGGGATCCAATCTTGAAATTGGAATGCAAATAAGATCATTGGCTCTAGGAGCGGTCAATCCAGGTCGTTCATCCATATCGATTGTTTTGCCTTTATCTAATATTTTACCTTGGAAGTCAAGCATTTTCCACTCAAAGCATTGCACCAAAGCCCCGATTACGGTGGGCAATTGGCGCATGGCCAAAGGCATACCAGGGCAACCTCTCCTTCCAGAACCAAATGGTAACAACTCATAGTGATGCCCTTTCATATCTATATTGTTTCCTTCTTTGTTTTCTAAAAACCTTTCTGGCTTAAAATCTAATGGATTTTCCCATATCTTTTGGTCTCTTCCCATTGCCCAAATGTTCACACAAACCATTGAGCCTTTTGGAATCATGTTACCATCAACAACACAATCTTCTATTCCTTTCCTCATAATCATCGGTATCGGAGGGTGAAGCCTCATAGTTTCTTTTATGATGGCATGTATATAAGGAAGGTTTGGACTGTCTTCTTCACACACTAATCTTTCCTTTCCTACAACTCTCTCTACCTCCTCTTGAGCTTTTTTCAACACCCTTGGATTGTTAAACAGTTCTGATATTGTCCATTCCACTGATATGGCAGTAGTGTCCGTAGCTGCTGTGAAGTAATCCTGAAATATATATTAATAATAATCAATAGATAAAAACATTAGAAGTGATATGCTCAATATATACCTATACATGGTCTTGTTTTGTACAATTGTGCGGTTTCTTCTTGAGAACGCATTTAAAATATTTATTTTTCTATTAAAAAAATAGTGGTAATGGTAACTCATAACTATGTAACTAAAAAAATCAGTTGACCAAATCTATAGACAAAAACCTGTTCTCAACGGAAACCTTCCAAAATGAGCAACACTTTGGTAGAAATAGTTTTTTAAAGAAATTATTTAATAACAATAAGTAAACAATCTTTTTGAACTATATAATAGAGCAATACTTGTGTGGTCACAACCACAAACAAAAATAGTTTAGGCACACTCACAAATCGAAAAAATGTAGAAAAAAAATTAGTTCATTGTTATTATTATTGAAAATATTGGTTTAAGTGTACTTTTGTGTGTATTTCTAAAAATGAGTTGGATTTGTAATTGTGACCGTATAAAAACATAATAAACATGAGGAGAGGAAGATATATATGTACCAAGATCAATGATTTGATATGACTTCTAGTAAAATTGACTTCACAGTCTTTCTCCTCAAAGACATCAAGCAAAATGTCAAGAAAATCCTTTAATCTCTCTTCTCCAATCAGAGAACCACCCTCTATTACCTTGCCTTTCCTTCTTGATTCCTCCCGATCAGAAATTATCTTCTCCAACAAAGCATCATACCTCTTGTGTATGTCCAATGCCCTTTTCTTAAAACCTTGCAAGTCAAAGTTCTTACAAAATCCTATAAAATCCGAAACATTAAATTCTCCAAAAATTTGTGTTACCTCGCGAACTAAAGCCCTAGCTTGTTCTGCCTGGTTGTCTGTCCCGGAGGTCTCGATGCTCAACATCATTCGTGATATTATGTTGTTTGAAAGCTTCAACAAAGCTTGCGTGAGGTTCACGCTTTCTTTGGCCTTAGATTTATTTGCCAATGTTTGAATGAATTCATGGAGTTCTTGGGTTCGAATCGGTAGGAATTGTCCAATGGTTCGGTTACCCAAGAGCTCAGTGGTGCTGAGCTTTTTAATAAATTTCCAATATGATCCATAAGGGGCGAATGCAAAAGTGGCGTCATCATAGACAACCATGTTGATGGCTATGTTCATTTTACGATGGGAATAAGCAAGCTCGTGTGTCTTGAGAAACTCTTTGGCGAGTGATGGAGTGTTAACAACTATAAATCGAGCAGACCCAAGTCGAAGGGATATAAGAGGTCCATATCGCTCAGAGAGGTCGCGGAAGGCATGATGAATGAGTGGTTTGAGGAGATGAAGATGTCCAATTATTGGTATTGTTGGTGGACTTGGTGGGTGGGGTAAATGTGGTTGTGATTTCTTGTTTCTCTTCAAGTAGGAGAAAAGTGGGAGAAGGAAAAGAAGAAGGAGCACAATCATAGCTAGTAAGAAGGAATGAGAAATCATCTTGTTATTAGCTTTGAAAATAATAATTGGGAAGTGCCAAACTATATATATGCATGGTATATATTTTGGATTACCACTAACAGCTTTTATAGTATGTACACGCGTGTTGACATTTGCAATCAAAAAAGATCTTTTCAAAAATTGTAGGTGCATCTTGGTAGTGGAGATAACACAATGAAGAAAAACTTTAAGAGGAACATGCATGTAGGCTGCGTGTATTAATTAGAGTTTGAAAAACGTAAGGATTGCTTGACATTTTAAAAAGCTGGTTGGTAAGTAACCAGGAATAACCATGCTGGTTGGTACGTGTGACGTGACCAGGAATAACCATTACCAATTCAGGACCGAGCTAAGGTCCATCTGAACTGGACACTAACGTCAGAGGCCCAACAATTACGTGCAATGCCTTCCAAGGTTGACCACAGTAGATACGTGGAATGATGTCTGTCCAAATCACCACAAGGACTATTTTACTTCATTCTCACACTGATTTGAGGTTTAAGTGTTTTACATCTCCCTCGTCATAGAGTTCATGTTGTTATCCTTTATCACACTTCAATGTTATCCATCATCGTTGGAGATCTGGCTTAGATAAGAACTTATATTGTTAGTGTTATTTTTATATATGTCAAATTAAATATTAATAAATTAAAACTTTCATGGATTTGTTTGATGGTGTAAGTTTGGAATCTCGTAGTACGTTCATTTTAAGATTTTAGGTTCGAATTCTTTCGATGCTGATTTTTGTGTTGGACTGATCCATAATAACTTTGTTGAATCCCCGCTAATGGACGGTGAAATTGGTCCGCTAAATTAGTCGGTACTTAGACTGAGGTTATGTTTGGTAAAAATAAGTTATAAGCTAGTTGATAGCTGATAATTTAAAACCTGGCTTATATAATAACTTATAGCTGAAAAGCTTGCTTATTAAAAATAATGTGTTTGGTAAAATTAGTTGTTGAAGTGACTGATACATATAAAATGACATAAAATGACATATTTGTTTAATTTTTTTTTATAAACCATATACATAAAAAAATTACTTATTTATTTCTTATTAAATATTTAAATTTATTTCAAATTACTTTCATCTCCAAAATGATAAATGTGTTTTACGAATTCAATTAAAAAAAATTATTTAACTAAACATTTGCTTCAGTATTTATTGTCTATTTTATTTTGAATTATAATTATATTATATGAATTAAAAGCTAAGCTAATAAGAAAAGGAATAAAAAAAATATAGAAAAACTACAACATCAGCGGTGGTATCGGTATGGTAACGTGCAACATGCAGGTTGCATCAAAATATAAAAAGTGGTTAGTTATATTTTTTTTTACTAAAAGTGGATACTTACTTATGAATGTGGGAAGTATTTTTAATTAAAAAATAATAAAATTAAATTAACAAGGTGCGTTAAATTAACAACTTAAATGACCTGTTTGACACTAAAAAAAACTTAAAGATCTATTGAAAACTTAAAAAAATTTAGAGGACTTATTTGAAACTTAACATACTTAAATGACTATTTTGATATTTTTGTCAAACTTAAAGGATCAAAAGATGTATTTTTCCTAAAATTGTTCATGGTTATCCAAAGCCTATAACTATACAGTTTGGAGTGTATTTGTCGAAACCTCACAAAATTGTTCAGTAAATAGAATTTGAAATGTGTCAAACCCTCCAGAAGACCGTGTTTAGAGGCAAATTACAGCTAGGGGTGGACAAGGGCCCGCGACCCGGCCCAACCCGCATTAACCGCAAGAAAAAAAGAGAAACGGATCGGTTAAAGTCGGGTTCAAAACCCGCGGGTTGATGAACCCGGGTTCATTCGGTTCAGGGCGGGCGGGTACGGTTCAGGATAACCCAACCGTTCGGTGACCGACCCGCCCGAGTAGATTAATTATTATTTTTTAAATGCTGATATATCATATAGTGAACAACAGAACGATGTCGTTTTGCATTGGTATATATTCATTTTTATCAGTTTTACTTCATTCAACCCTAGCAGCGCCGTTTCTCTTCTTCATCCAATTCCAAACCCTAGCAGCCCAAACCAGCACCTCACCTTCAAAACCTCATCTTCAATCACCACTACCAACATGAATCACCACTTTCCAACATGAATCATCATCTTTAGAGCTCGATTTGGAGAGCACGGTATGCTTCTTTTCTTATTCTGTCTAATTGATTGCAATATCATTCTTTGCTATTTACTCAACACACGCCCTGCTTTCAGTAACAAGATGTTTTACTTTGAAATCCATTTTATGGTCTTTTTTTGTAGTTTTCTCTTTCTCTTTTGCTATTTACTAAACTTTTTTTTGTAGTTTTCGCTTTCAGTAACTCAACACACGCCCCTCTTTTATTGTTGTTATAAATAAATGGTCCTTTTTATGTAAGAAAATTCTACCAGCTCTGAATAGCTATTGCTGCTTTTCAACCTTCATATCTCTTGAATGATGAACTGGATGTGTTGATTGATTAGAAATGTCATGATCTATGCGAAATTATTTGATTGTGTTTATGTGTTTGCTTATTAGATTGTTCACAAACACTGTTCTCACCCTCTTAGCAAATCTATTTATAAGGAACTAATGCACTTTCTTATTTTGAAAACGTTACATCTTTCCTTCTATGAAGAGATGTTTCACTGCTATTAGATCAAGGATTCAAGACCCAGGAGCATTGTTTCTTCCATCCATTGTTTTTTTTTTTATGAGATGCTCTTCTGTGTGATAAAATATAAAGAGAAAATATACAAAGATATTGTGATTTGTGAATGTTTATTTTGTACCATAGTTTCTCATTTTCAGCCAAGAATTGATTGAACTATTTGATCGACCTCTAATAAAAGAGACAAGTAGTTGTTTTCATTTTTAGTTTATTATGGATTTATTACTAACTTATGATTATTTTTATGTTTTTTTCTCTTCTTATTGGCTTAGAAAACTTCTACAGCTCTACATATTGTCCAGATCCAAGAGGTAATCTTCCTTTTTGATATGTTTACTGTTATTCAATTCATTTTCACTTGGTGTTTGTCTAATTGTTGTTTGTTAATTTTTGTGTATGATTTGTTCTTCAAAAACAAATAATTGAACCTCTCTCTGCTGACTCTCTCTGCTGACTCCAGCTTGGCAAAGTAAGTGAATTTTTTGTTGATTTAGTTTCAGTTTTCCAACTTATTATTTTCTATAAGTATAATATTTATGAAAACATGGAAGTTTTTGCTCAAAAAAAAAAAAAGAAAACATGGAAGTATAATATTTATTCAACAAAGTTTTTTTTTCCAGTTTATTAAGAAGGTTGCTGGGCATCATGTTTCATAACCAATTCTACTAAATAATGTCATCAGTTAATAGTTCATGCTATACAAAGCTGATAGTGTTCTGATATACAATTCTAATATTCATGTTTCATGCTCAAATAATTGTGTAGAAATCGTTTGCCTTTTAAAAATCAGTTAGTGTTCTCATATACAAAGCTGTTAATGTTCTAATAGAAATCATCTCTAAATAATTAAGAATCTCCTTTAAATACGGTTGAAAGTAACTTGTAATTTATTTTAATGGTTTTTTTTTGTATTTTGAGGAAAGTTTATAGTGGTTGAATTGTGGTTTGATCATAATTAAGAATCTTTTTGATAGTTTTAGGCTTGTGTTTATTTGGATTTCTAACTTGACTTTTTGATATTGTGATTTGGAAAGATGAATCAAGAAGACATAATACCGAGTAGCATGCAAGGAGTAATGAATGCAGCAGGTCAAGGAGTAAGGAGTGTGGCAGGTCAAGGAGTAAGGAATGTGGCAGCTCAAGAAGTTAATGATGACAGTAAGTTTATTATTTTCAGTTTCAGTTTATTATTTTTTGTTGATTTAGTTTCAGTTTTCCAACTTATTATTTTCTATAAGTATAATATTTATGAAAACATGGAAGTTTTTGCTCAAAAAAAAAAAGAAAACATGGAAGTATAATATTTATTCACAGTTTGTTGATTTATTCATGATTTTAAATGGTCATGGCTGCTGAGTTTTTTTTTTTTGCTCATGTTTGTTTAGTTTATCCATATCTTTGATGCACAATTCATTGATTTATTCATGATTTTTAATGGTCATGACTGCTGAGTTTTTTTTTTGCTCATGTTTGTTTAGTTTATCCATATCTTTGATGCACAATTTGTTGTATGGGCTAAATGATTTCTATACATGCTTAAAACTTTATTATATACCCTTAAACATTATTACGGTCTTAAAGTCGGGCTAAATGATTAATGAACACCCTTTAAACTATATTACACACCCTTAAACATTATTACACCGTTAAACATTAATACATACCCTTAAATATTTAACACACACCTCATAAATATTTAAGTGATAAGGTTATTTCATAATTTTTGTGAATAATGTAGCTGGTGCAGCAGCATCAACCCAAGCTGCTGAACCTGAACCAGCTAATACTCAACAATCAAAGAAGAGAAAGCGTAATGCAAATGGTCCTAGACAAACTGCTCCTTGCTGGGAACACTTTATAAGACTACCTGATAGTAAGGTTGATGTACCAACCGCTGCATGTAAACACTGCCACCAAAGATATAAGTGTGACCCTAGGACTCATGGCACCTCCAACTTGAACACCCATATAACAAAATGTCATATTCTCCAAAGTCTTTTGAAAAATGGCCCCAACCAAACTATTCTTAAATATCCAGCTGTTGAAGGGTCTGGTTTGGTTCCTATTAGCTCTAGATTTAACCAACTTGCTTGTAGAAAGGCGTTGGCAGCCTATATAATTTTAGATGAGCAACCATTTAGGACAGTTGAGGGAGAAGGATTTAAACATTACAGTAATACGATGCAGCCCTTGTTTAATATTCCTTCTAGGAGGACGGTAGCCAGAGATTGTTTTCAGTTATACTTGGATGAAAAACTAAAGCTAAAAGCTTTCTTTAAGTCTGACTGCAATAGGGTAGCACTTACTACCGATTGTTGGACTTCTGTTCAAAACCTTAACTACTTGACCCTTACGGCACATTTTGTGGATAATGATTGGAAGTATCAAAAAAGAATAATCAGCTTCAATGTAATCCCAAACCACAAGGGTGATACTGTAGGTAGGAAGATTGAAGAGGTGCTAAGGGATTGGGGGATTAGATGTGTGTCCACTATAACTGTTGATAATGCATCATCTAATGATGTAGCTGTAGCATATTTGAAAAAAAAGATTAAAACAATGAATGGGCTGATGGGGGATGGGTCTTGTTTCCATATGAGGTGTTGTTCTCACATCTTGAATTTGGTGGTTTCGGATGGTTTGAAAGATAAACATTTGTCCGTTACTAGCGTCAGAGATGCTGTTAGGTTTGTAAAAACATCTCCCCATAGGGCTGCCAAGTTTAAAGAGTGTATCGAATTTGCTGGAATAACAAGTAAAAAACTGGTGTGTCTTGATGTTTCAACTCGTTGGAACTCGACATATTTGATGCTAGAGGCTGCTGAAAAGTTTCAAGTAGCTTTTGAAAAGCTTGAAGATGAAGATTCTAGTTATAGGGAATTCTTTGGACCTGCTGGTCCGCCAATGAGTGATGATTGGGAGAATGCAAGAGCATTTTCTATTTTTTTGGAGTTGTTTTATGAGGCAACCAAACTGTTTTCAACCTCCCAACATGTGAGTATACATACAGCCTTTCACCAAGTGTCCTCAATTTATTGTGAGCTGAAGCGTGCCACTATGGACTTGAACTCAATTTTTGCATCTGTTGGTGTGGAAATGATGGCTAAGTACAACAAGTATTGGGGGAACATTGCTAACATGAACAATCTTTTGTATTTTGGTACTATCTTTGACCCGCGATATAAGTTGAGATATATTGAGTGGGTTTTTAATAAAGATATGTACTATGATAAACCTGTGTTTGCCAAAGAGTTGGTTAGTTCTATTAGGGAGAATCTAAATAAACTGTACTCTTGGTATAAGAAAGCCCATGACCAAACTGTCAACAATGGACAACCACTTGCTAGTGGTGGTGAAAATGTTTCCCATGATGAAACCAATGCAGCTGCTGCTGCCCGCCCTTCGCGTTTGGCAAGGGCCAATGCTTTTGACCAACATTTGGAGGAGCAAAATTCAATTGACCAACAAAATGAGCTTGATGGGTATATTAACAGCAATTGTGTCAAACGTACTGATAATTTTGACATTCTTGTGTGGTGGAAAAATAATTCAAGTCAATACCCCATTTTATCTACCATGGCAAAAGATATTTTGGCCATTCCAGTGTCTACTGTTGCTTCAGAAAGTGCTTTCAGCACAGGGGGGAGAGTTATAGAAACATATAGGAGCTCTTTAAAGGAAGAAATGGCAGAAGCATTAATCTGTTCCCAAAATTGGTTGAAACCGTCTTTCACTTACTTTAAAGACTTGCAACTTATGGAGGAGACTGAACTTTCTGAAGACATCATAACAGGTGAAATATTTTTATTATTTCTAAACAACAACCATATAATAAATTCTAGTGTTTCTGAAAATTGTATACTTAAATATTTGTAGAGTTTCAAAGTATTTCTATTGGAGAGGGATCCGGCAACACCGCTGCTGGTTGCTCATCATCACAGCCATCTGGCTGTGATTGATAAATTTAGATGTAAGTTTACATTTTTTATATGTTCATTTTCTACAGTTTGAAACCTAGTTTATGTTCAAAATTGTCTAACCGTCAATTATTCTTGCAGCTCTTGATTTTTTGACTTGGCATAACAACTTTTTGTGATAGGTATATTATTAACCTTCTTTTAATCTAATAGTCTTTACTTATGTTGAAATCCTGACATGATCTATTTTATTGTGTAGTGTTGTTGCCTTATGTATATAGTTTAGGAGTGGGATAGGGATGTATTTTTTGGAAGACACCAACCTTGTTATCAAGAATGTTGTGACTTTTTGAGCAGAAGTGGTGAATTTAATTTCAGTGATGATGAGCAGATTTTGAGGTATAAAATCTCAATTTATTGATTATGTTTGTTACCCAATTGTTACCCAATCTTTATATTGCAAAAATTGGCGCACTTGTGTGCACCAGGTTTTAAATCTTACAAATTCCTTGTTCCAGATTGACAAGTTGTGGGATTGGGGTGTAAATGCATCTTCTATGCATCTTCTATTGATTATCATTTATCAATAATAATTTTGCATGTCAGGATGTTCTGAAGAATTATTCTCAAGGAGACAAGAATGGCATCATCAATACCAATGAAGAAAAACATAGAGGTGTGCTTCTACCGATTCAATATCATATGCCCTAATACCTTCTTGAAAATCATTTCCCTTTTTTCTGTTTTAAATTTTAATTAATTTTCAGGTGTCAAGGCGCCGCCGCCACCGCCACCTAATGCTGCCCTGCAATCACCTCCAACTTCTAATGTAAGAAATTGAAAGACCAACTATTTGTGGCTAGAGCTTATTATCCTAGCATTGCAAAACTCCCAGCACAAGACAAACTGTCTCGCCAACTAAAACAGAATATACAAGAGCTGGAGCATGTGCTTAGTGAATCTTCTACAGATGCTGATCTTCCACCACTGTAAGCTGATATAATTTGATTTTTCTTTTCCCCCCAGCTTAGATGTTTCAGTTGCTTTCTACTTGAGAAGTTATTGGTATCTGATAATTTTTTCGTGAACTTAAGTTCATCTTCAATCAAATAGTCTTGTAAAAAATGTTGATTATCAGTTTTCTTATTAGCTTGCAGATCTGGCTTGTTAATTTTCTTGGATTCAAATGTTTGTTATGCTTTCAGACAGTAGAGTCCTTAATGTAGTTTAATTAGTTTATTTCCTAAAACAACTAAAGTGACCTGTATTATTTTTATTAGCTTCTATATATTTGTATTTAACTTCTATTTACTTGGGTATATTATTTTTAGCACCATTTATGGTTCCCTAGACAATTTTTTGGGCTAATAGGTTATACTGCAAAGCATGGCGTTATCTTTCTTTCTCATCTCAACCTTGTTCTATCTCGGGGTATACAATGTCCTTTCTGTTGATCAACCTTGTCTTACACAATTGCTAATTTTTTCTGTTCTCATATTTCTTTCTTCATGATTCAGTTAAATAATTCCTAAGCCTAATCATATAGTTCTCTTATTTTTCAGAGCTGGCAGTGGACCAACACAAAACTTGTTCCTCAGCTGCTTCATGTACTGGACTCTTGTGCTGTTGAGATCGTTGCGGTTGCTATCATTGTTCTTCTTGGTCAGCTTGGAAGGTAAATCGACCTTTGTTTGATAATAATATTTGGAAAGATTGAGTGTGTCCCTCTCCCTCTACTCTGGAACAGTTTTGTATGGTTGAGAATGATGCATGTGACATGTTTGTTCTGGATGATGATTCAATGTGAGTCAAACATCATTGGTAAAATTATAAGGTTATCTAATGTCTTGTTTTCTATTGCGCAGATGCTGCTCCATTGTGATTTAACTCTATTGCGCAAATGCTGCTACATAATTGAATTATCATGACCTTTCTTTTTCATCTGGATGACTGTATTAAGTTTAAATGTTTAATGTGTGGTATTATTAATTTGGATATTTATGCATCTCTTATCCTATTCCTACATTATGTGTAATGTGTGGTATTATTAATTTTAAAGTATTAGTTTTAATCTAGTACAAATTTAAATGACATTATTGTGTTTGATAATTTGGTAGTTGATTAATAATTGGTCCAGTTTTTTCTTAACAAAAAAAAATTGGTCCAGTTTTAGTTATAAAAATTATGGTCCAGTTTTAGTTATAAAAATTCAAGTTCAAATTTTATTTATTGACAATTTCACAAAATAATTTAATTATCAAAACTAGAACTAAAGGTTTTCAACATGTTGATTTTGGCCTCATTTTTTACTAAATACATCACATAAATGTTTTAAAAAAATTGAATTTTTTTGATTGGGCTGACCAAGTCAATTTGGCCCATATATGCCCCAACCCGGTTTTGCCCGCCCACCAAACCCGCCAACCCGCCAAACCCGAACCCGCATTAACCGCACATGACTTTTGGGCATAATTGGGCCATATATGTGGACCTGCGGTTTGGGCTGGGTTGGCACTATGGGCCCGAACCCGCCCGAACCCGCCCGATGTCCACCCCTAATTACAGCGTAAAAATTGACACAATTTGAATTATATTTGTTGAACCTTTAACGAAGAGTTCAAATTATATAATCTGAGTTGTGTCAGCACATAGAAACATAATATGTGTTCACTGTTTAAAACCTTTTTATGGCAAATTAACGAATCAAAATTGATTTAAACATGCATCAAAACAAGTTATAAACAAAACAAAAAATTAACGAGATCATATGAAACAACACACATGTAACATAAAATTAAAACAATGTTTCAACAGTTTCTTTCTAGTTCTAATAGTATGAAGAGAACATAACAAATTAACTTGAATCGCTTCAAACATTCAAAAGGAAAATTTTCTTAAAAATGAAAATGATATTAAGGAGTAATACCTAAATAAATTTCAAAATAGAAAGTTAGATGAAAACAGCTACTATTTCTAGCATTAATGATACCTTGGTACCAATCATTTGGACTTGGATAACAAAGCTTCTCAAATTCAACAATATATTCCTGAAAGAAAAATGAACAATGTCAGTTAAATTGATCAATCATATATATATTAATATTCTAATCTAATTAACAACATGATGAAACTATATGAATAGGAAAATCACTGAAAGATTTTGAAAATGAACCTGTGAAAGACATTGAGCGGGAAATAAAGGTTGTGATCAAGTGGCTCATGGCACATACAAGTATTAAAGACCACAATTTTACACCACTGCCACAACAATATTTAACAACATAATTTTACCAACAGAGGCATAAATCATAATCATGTATTTCATATATAGGTCCATAGTCTAAACAAATGACCATATCCTTATCAGAACATCCACTAAATTTTGTACATAATAAGATTTTTTTTTCGTGGCTCAAGGCCGCCGGAAAAAATATTTATTCCTCCTATATATTCTCTCTTTCATTACTCAACATTCACACTCACTTCTCACAATATTCTTCTCTCTACAACATTCTCTCTTCTCTCTACAATTTTTACTATATTTTTCATTCTTTGAATCTACTATAACATTTAAAATAAAATTCAAAAAATTGGAATAAACATTTAAAATAAAAGTTAGATAACATTTAAATAAGAAAATAAAACAATTGTGATAAAAAAAAAAAAGAAATTAAGAAAAATTGTTCCAACATTTTTTAAAAGAAAAATGCGTTTTAAAATTTTATTACAAATTTTTCCAGCCCTTGATTTGTTTTTTATTCTCTGTAGAAAACATTTGTAATAAAAAAAGGTTTTTCCAGTACTTTTGCCTCCTAACTTTTGACTCATCTTGAATATAAAAGGGTCATAACATTGACATTAACATGAGCATAAATTGATCATTATGGAGCAAATATTGAAACATAGAACTTTAGGAGGACGAAAATATCCAACTTTACTTTTAAGGACTAAAATCAAAATTTGTTATACTTTTAGTGATGAAAAATTTGTTTAACCCTTTCTCCTTAAACTCTTAAATTTTAGTATTATTTTTTGCAGACATGTTTAGAACATTATAAAAAGTTCATTTACATAAAATTTAGAAATTTTTAACAAGGGATGAATTAAATATGAATTTTTAAACGTCAAAAGTTTAAATTAATAAAAATATGGACCTAGAAATTTATTTTTTTGTCAAAAAGTCTAGTGGTTAGAATTTCACTCTTAAGGAGAATAAGCAGGGAATCCAGAGTTCGAACTCCGACCCTTAGATATTTCAATGCATTGCCCTACCACCTAAGCTATGCTCATGGAGATTGTTGAGCAAGTTTTTATGATACTTTAAACATGTTTGCATAAAAATCAATCAAAAATACATGTTGACTTAACAATAGAGACTAATCAACGTGCTGGAAATATTTTAGTGACTAAAAAAACTACTAAAATTAATTAAGGACTGAACTAAGAGGTTACCATTTTGTAGGGAAACATATTTAACTGTTTTTTATACTCAACTTATATTGTTCTAAACATGTCCGCAGAGAATCATAAGATAATTAAACAAATTTGATTTTAATTTAGCATGGACTAAAACTATGTGTAGAAAAATTTTATAGGGACAACAAAGTGCCACTTTTGTTAAGGAGGCAAAAACGAAAGTTGATAATTTTATCTATACTATATATCAAGAAAATAGACCTTTTTGAGCTGGTTTTTTCTTTTTTCAATTATACTCTTAAGCAAATTTGACGATAAGAATGTTATTTTGTTGATGTCATTCAAAAAGATAAGAATTTATATTATATTTGTTATATTGTTGGTATTATTGAAAAAGATAAGTATAATTTGTTACAATATGAAAGTGCAAAATATTGATTATCTATATATTTTTTTTTAGGAAATGACTATCTATATCTTTAATTTTAATCAAAATCAATATAATTTTAATAAAAATTCATAAAAACTATTGTTTATAATTGATACGCATTAAGGCAATAAAACGCTAGTAGGAAGAAAAAAAAACATTGAACCCCCATCTTTCTAATGTAAAAAGAAAAACATCTATGATTTTCTTTCCTTCTCAACAACACCAATCATATCGTCTCTCTACTCGTGTCCTTTTCAAAACGATCGCATCTTTCTTTAAGACCAAAGTATTGTCTCATGAAACTTAACTATGAGCATCGTGCATAACTTCCACACCACGTAATTAGCTTGATTAATAATATCCAACTATGTGTTAATTCAACCGCCTTTACTTTTAGTGGACATGATATTAATATATTCGTTGAAATTAAACATACTAGTCATTTTACTACCTACTACTATATTGACTATAATCTATAGGTTAATTGAAACCATCGCTTAGCTAGATTGGTTGAAAACTCTAACTTAGTTTCTTTCATCTGCTTATCTATTCCCTCCCTTGCTTTATTCACTATTTGGTTTACATTGGACTCTCTTGTGATATAGAATTACCCCCTAAGAGCAATATGAGGGTATGGAGTTTCCATCAACCAATGGTGCAAAGAATTACTTTACAAGATACGTAAGAACAAAAGGTTTTAGCTTTCTAATGAGTTTTATTACTAAATTAAGAACAAATTATGGCATGGTAATAGGTGAAGAGGTCCTTTGTTCGAAGGAGGCCGGGTTTCGGGCAAAAGAAAATGTGAAAAGAGATACTAATAATAATAATAATGATAATGATAATGATAATAATAATAATGATAATAATAACAACAACAACAACAACAACAATAATAATCTATAACAATACATAAAGGGGATGTAATTTCCAAGACCAATGATCCTCCACCTCATCCTGCAAAACAACCGAAGATAAATGCTCAATACCCAACAACTCCTCCTTCCACGCAAACAGTCTCCTCCTCCACATGATGTAACAAGAGTAGAATGCAAGACAATGCTATATTTAAAGAAAAATGACTGGAAACCATATTATTTCTAATTTGTAAGATACCATAATCACAATTTTTCCTCAAAAAAAGTGTTGTGCCAAACTAGATACGTACCAAGTCCCACATTGAGTAGTGCGGAAATAAAATGGGGAATCAAAGAGAATTTTTAGGTGTCATTTGAATTTTTTTATATTTATATTGAACATAATAATTATTAAATTCTCATTATTTTGAAAATTCTCAAACTTAATCATCCAAACCGTAAAATTTAGATAGAACAATTTGAATTGCCTCGAAAAACTACATTATCTCAAAACATTCCATAACACACTCTAAAAGAGAATGTAGAAAGGTTAAAGAGTACGCATTCTGCAAATGAGATTAATCATCAGAATGATCCTTCAACTCAACAAAACTTGATATATTTTCCAAAGAGTCGTGAAGCCTTGGACTCAGGACTTGCAAACTGAACTAGCAATGAAAGATTGTGAAAGTGACACCCATCTTTACAAAAATCAAACATGTCTTTATATGAATCTAATGTTAGTATCTTGGGCTATGTTTGTTTTAATTGGTTTTTTATTTGCCTTGAAAATGTAAAAAAGAATAGTCAAATGTTAGTATTTGGAAGAATTGAGAGGTTATTATTATTAAGTGTAGTGGTACAGATTTTGTAATTTTGAACTATGACAGATATTGGTCTATTGCTGTAATTTTATGTCAAACATGTGAGGTGACTTATAATTAAGGTTTGATTGGTGTCTCATTCAAAATATAATCTAGTAATGTTGTATACAAACATGCAATTAGATATTTGTTTGTGTTCATTTATATGCCACTATTTGCAACTATGCTTCAGCATTTCAAGAAGTAACTTCAATGCTGATGGAGTGGGGTTGGATGTGGTTTTGGTGCTTGTGTTTGTTTTTGTAGTAATATATATATAATGACTATGGTTGGTATGAGTATTGCTTCAACTTTTGTTTATTATTATATATCAATTTTGCATATTGAAAATACGAAAAATATTTAGAATAAATCATTACTCCAAGTGACACAGATTATTTATAATTTTCATATATAATATTTGTTGCTGTTTAGTTATAACTACTACTACTACTACAAAGAGAGATATCAGCTCCATATATACACAACAACTCCTCTCATCAACTCCATATCATTTTGTTGTATTATAATACATTACTACTAGTGTTGTTTGAATTCTTAGTATATATTTATATCAACTCCCATAACTCTATCATATCATCTCATCAAAACATAAAATCAAATTATCAAACACTAACGAGCATGGCACGCTTTGAAACTCTTTTTACCACTATGCTTCTCAAATCCATAATGCTTATGACATTGATATTATTCCTTACATTCACTTCCACAACTTCAACTCGAATTCTCAGTGAACATGAAACACCAGAAGAACCAATTGTTGATTCAGCAGAGTCCCCAGTATCTTCCACCATTCTCCCTCCACTTGCCACCCCAACAACCAGTACTGATATTCCAGATCAGCACCACACACTATCATTTTTCATGCACGACATTCTTGGCGGCTCCAATCCAACAGCAAGAGCAGTGACTGGAGTCGTTACAAATCCGGCCCTCAATGCTCAAGTTGCGTTCGCAAAGCCAAACGGCGCAAACCTTCCACTAAACAACGGCATTCCACAGAACAACAACAACAATGGAATTCTAAACAACAATAACCTTCCTTTCCTAACAGGACTCAGTGGAAACACAGGAAACGTGTTCAATAACAATAATAATGGGAACAACAATTTCCCAGTGACGAATATAAATCAGATACCGCAGGGAACGACGGTGCAGGAGCTGATGTTTGGTACAATGACAGTGTTTGATGATGAACTGACAGAAGGTGAAGAGTTGGGATCAGGATTAGTTGGAAAAGCACAAGGATTTTATATAGCAAGTTCAGTGGAAGGAACAAGTCAAGTAATGGCATTCACTGCAAAGTTTGAAGAGAATGGTTATGAAGATAGTCTCAGCTTCTTTGGAGTTCACAGAACAACACAAGTTTCACAATCACAACTTGCGATCATTGGAGGAACCGGAAAGTATGTGAATGCTAATGGATTTGCTATTATTAAGACATTTCCAGGTCAACGGTCAGCAACATAACACTGATGGACTTGAAACTCTCTTGCACCTTACTGCATATATTTCCTATTAGTAGCATGTCTTTTAATGTTTATGTGTCACTGAATGAACTTTATGTTTTCGTCTTACAAAAATATATCTAAATATTTGTGTTTTGTGTGATGAATCTTAATTAGTGATTATGTTGTACTCTAGGAAAAAACAAGTATAAATGTTATATATGCTTTTGAGAGAGCCACAAACCTAGAACGAATTTTGTTGCTCGGATTTTGTACTAAAATCTTTTGTCATATTGCATCTCATCATTCATAAACTTAATTTGTTACATATATGGCTAGATGTATCCATTGGAAAAATAATAATAGATGGATTGAATGATTTTTATGTTTAGGAAGGATTTAATTGAAATTTAACTGTTAAAATAATCATTTTAACAAGCACAAAAATAAAGTATAACACATCAAAATCCAACAAAAAAAACCTATTAATAATAAAAAAGATAATAAAATTTCAAAAATCATAGTTAAATAATGAGGTTTAGAGGTAGGATTTTGGTTTTGAAAAAACTTACCATGAGATATGAAACATCATTAATTGACACGTGTAAAGCGAACTTTGAAATTTAAAGTAGCAGCGACACATATTGCTACGAACTTAAATAAAAGTTTGCATACTATTAATATATGTAGGGGTTGGGTTCAAACTTCGGACCTGCTCACTTCTCCATATTTAAAATGTGTGAGTGTAAGTACTGAGGTGTTTTTTGACTAAAAAAACATTAGAAAAGATTATCACTCTCTTTCTCCCTTATTACAAGCACTCTTGACTTTTTCCACATACATTAGAAAAGTGGTTAATGTGTATATTTTGAACGATGATTTTACACAAATACCTTTTGTATATCAATATATAACTTTAACTTTTAAAATTTCAAGATAATTCTTTGGTTTAATTACAGTTTTGGTCCTCCTATTTTAGCTTACTTATGGAATTGGTCCCACTATTTTAAAATCAATCAGTTTTAGTCCCTCTTCCAAAAAAAATTTACTCAAATTTGATGATGTGTCATTTTTTAATGAGGTAGACATGATATGATGGTGTGGCAAAATCCATATGTGGATTAATTAATTTACATGTCATTATTAATTGGGTTAAATAATGTTTCCCCCTGTCATTTGAACGAGTTTTGATTTACCCTTGTAAAAAAATTGAGATTCTCCTTTGTCATTTCAATATTCTTTGATTTTTAATTGTGCAAAATGGCTTATGTGGCCCGCTGAGTTGGCAATTCTTAATTATTTTTTATTTTTTATTTCCATGTGCCATTTAAATTATTAAATAAATTTTTTAAAAAATTATACAATTTTTTTTTTACTTTCTCATTCCTTTATCATCCCTACCACCTTGTTCTTCCTCTCCTTCATCTTTCTCTTCACATTCATGACTTAATCATCAAATTCATCAAACTCAGTAAATCAAAATCCATAAAAAATCACAAACTCATACAAAACACAATTTCGATCTACCCCAATAAGCAGAAATATAATAAAAATAAAGAAATTCAACAAAAATGTTTTTCTAGAATCAACATATCAAATTTCCTCAAAATAAACATGAATCAAATATGTATGTTGACTCTCTATCTCTCATCCTTCTCAAAAATATCGTTTATTTCTCTGGGAGTATATTATGTGTAACATCAATGTACAAAAAACTAGAGTCTGATGTTCTCTCCTAAGGTCCATGCCTAGTTTCTGTCCTTACATGGGAGTTTGTTGCTTTTCGATCGTTTGTCCTCAATCGGATCGAGTTTTTAGCTTTTTGGTTTTGTTCAGCATGTCTTTGATGACTTTATTGGATCTGATCTTACAGGATCTGATCTAATCCTGATTTTTTGGTACTAGCGGATCTGATTTTCCAAATCTCAAGTAGCTATTTTCTTGTTAGTATTACTAAAGATCTCCTCCTGTCTGTGCGCATCATAAGTCAACGGTTTGTAATCTTTATGGGTGGCAATGGGTTATCAATGGTATCCTAGTTTTTATGGGAACTTTTGGTACCATGCTGTTTGGAAGATCAATTTCCTTAAAGGCAGTATCTGTTCATGGTTAAACATTCTATCAGCATCAGTTATCTCTACTATATATGTGTGGTACTGCAGAAAGGAGACTACACACTCCATGAACACCAACCTTACCTATTCTCTAAATCTTGCAATTCTAATCCTCTTACTTATCAATATCATGGAGAACCTAAACCTTAACGGAGATGGAGAAAGGAATCAGTCGGCTTTGTCCCCCACAGAGTTGCTTGACCTCTGCCTTATTGGGAGAGTAGTGGTAAATAAACCTATCCATTTGTCCACAATTGAAGGCAGACTAGGGAATATGTGGCGTCCAGTTTACAGAATGAAGCTAATGCAGATGGATGACAACAAATTCATGGCTCAATTCTTCTCAAAGGCTGATCTGGATAAGGTTTTTGAGGGCAGTCCATGGTTAATTGATAACAACATGATTATTGTAAAAAAGGTGGCTATGGGGGAAGATCCTTTGACGCTTCCTATGAACTCTACTGAAATCTGGGTCCAGGTTCATCAACTTCCCTTCGATCTTATGGACAAAACCATAGGGACTCTTATGGGTAGTCATATCGGAAGACTTGTTAAGTATGACGACGATAACAATTATGGTCCATGGCGGAAATACATGAAATTAAGGGTGGAGATTGCATTGGAGGAACCCCTAAAACAAGACTTAATCATTGAACGAAGTGCAGGTGGAAATGTCAAGCTGAATTTCAAGTATGAAAAACTTGGAAAGTTCTGTTTTATCTGTGGCTCTATCGGGCATACTGATAATTTATGTCACAAAAAATTTGAACCAGACTTTGTAGTCGGTCAGAAAAAATGGGGTCCTCATCTCCGGGCCGAGAACAACTTCTTAGGCGGAGGTAAATCTTCAAGCAAGTGGCTGTTAGACGGACGTATTTCAAATTCTGGTGGTCGCACGATGGAGGAGACAAGCAATAATGACGGACATGGGAGCCCAATTAATGCAGGTAATGGTTTTGAGATTTCGAATCACAGAGTTTATGGCAGAATTAAAGTTGAGGTGGAATTAACGTCTAGGTGCTTAAATATCTATAAATACAATGAAAGTCAAAGATCAAATGGTGCTGGAATGGTGCAATGGTGGACAAGAGTGGACCCTATGGAACAAAATAGGGACGAGGCTATTGCGGAGGGGTTGGGAATTAGGAAAGGCCCTTTTGTTCCAAACATGACTACTTCAGATCACATCAATAGAGTTCTGGTTGAAGGAATGACAGAGAGGGACCGAGTTTTGTGCGAACAAGGTGAGAGATATATGCAACTTCTAAAGCAGGCCAAAAAGGAGGTAATTACAAAAATTTAAGCCTGCAACACTCTAGCGCGCAAGCTGACAGCAGCATAATGTTGGCCACTAACAATCTGTCAAGTGGAAAAGAGCTAGGAGGTTCAACAGTGTTTCAACTAAATGTCAGCAATCTTGACCTCAGCATAAGGGGACCACAAAGCCATAATGTTGTTAACAAAATGAGCAAGGCCGAATCAACAGTCATGTCTCCCATGCTGATGCCTATCGAATTCATGTCTGTAGTTGTTCCAGCCACAAAGGAGAAATTCAGCCACTTCAGCCGGGCCAAGGTTCTGCAGAAAGATAGACAGGCAGCTAGCAATCCAAGACATCCGAAGTTGCTTACACTGGCGTGCAATCCTGTTCAGCCAGGGTCTTTTATGGCAAGTGCACGCGGGCCCTATGATATGGACAGAGTTCAAGGAGAGGCTAAGGAGGGTCCTAAAAAGAGATCAAGAAGTGAGTTTTTGGATGAGGGACAAACCAATGGTGACAAGCGAGCAGAGCATGCACATGTTTCTTCTCACAACAGTGGCACATCAAACACTGTTCGTGATAATCCACTCTTTGATGACACTGTAATGGCGGGACCTGATAATCAGGCCTGCCAGGAAAAATGAGTTGCATTAGTTGGAATTGTAGGGGTCTAGGTAGCCCTAGTACAATTCCTAATCTTAAATACCTCGTCCGGACATACAAACCGGAATGTCTTTTTTTGTCTGAAACAATGGCAACTAGCAATAAAAATGATGAGTTGAAGTATATTTTGTCTTTCAATTATTGTTTCTCCGTTGATAGAATTGGTAGAGGGGGAGGCTTAGCTTTCTTTTGGAAAAAATCAATTAATTGCAACATCACCAATTTTTCAGCAAATCACATTGATATCAAAATAACAGATAAGGTGAAAGGGAAGTGGAGATTAACTGGTTTTTACAGTATGCCTAAGGGTGGAAGGCGCAAGGAATCTTGGAACTTGCTGCATCGCTTATCTCAATTGTCCCCTTTACCTTGGTGTATCGTGGGGACTTCAATGATATTCTATCGACGGATGAAAAGAAGGGCAGGTCCGAAAAACCAAACTGGCTGATTCAAGGTTTTAGGCAAGCAATGATGGATGCGGGGTTAATTGATTTACCGATGCTTGGCTACGCGTACACTTGGTTCAAAAGCCTGGGGACAACTAGAGCAGTGGAGGAAAAATTAGACAGAGCCTTAGCTGGTGCTTCCTGGTGTGACCTTTTTCAAGAAGCAACGCTGGAGTGTCTTACCACAACCTCTTTGGACCACTATCCCCTTTTGATGTCCTGTAAGGCTGCTGTCAACCATCAAAGAGATCCGAAAAAATTCAGATTTAAGAATTCATGGTTATTTGAACCGGAGTTTGGCCCGTTTGTAAGACAACTATGGAACATATATAGTGGAAGTAACCTCACTCATAAGCTTGACCAATGTGCTCAAGATCTTGTCAAATGGAGTAAAAATAATGGCTGTCAGACTAGACGGGAAATCAACAAAGTGAGAAAGCAACTTGAGGTTGCGCGCTCACAGGTTGATGCTTCTAATATTGATCATTATAATGCTCTTCGAAACAGGCTGGAGAGGTTGCTCATCAAGGATGATATTTACTGGAAGCAACACGCTAAACCTTTTGGCTTCGCGATGGAGACTTAAACACAAGGTACTTTCATGCCACATCATCAGCTCGTAAGAAAGTTAACAGAATCGAGCACTTGGAGGATGCACAAGGGGTAAATCGCCGAAAGGAGGATGAGTTATAACATATAACGAGACTATTTTCTGAATTTGTTTCAAAAACAGAACAGCAGCTGAGCAGATGTTATAAGCAAGATATCCTTCTCTATTATGGCTGAAGACAACCAGATGCTTTTATAGCCTTTTTCCTTTGAGGAATTCAAATCAGCAGCCTTCTCCATGCAAGCCGATAAGTGTTCAGGACCGGATGGGTTTAATCCGGGTTTCTACCAACACTTTTGGGATATGTGTGGAATGGAGATTTATCAAGCAGGCTGTGAATGGCTATTACAAGGTGCGTTTCCACCACATCTCGATTCGACAAATATTGCTTGATACCAAAGGGTGATGTTCAAACCTCAATGAAGGATTGGCGTCCGATTGCACTTTGCAATGCTGTGTATAAGATTGTTGCAAAAGTGCTCGCTAATAGACTAAAGAATGTGCTAGAGAAGTATATTTCGGCGAATCAAAGTGCTTTCGTGCCTGAAAGATCTATTCTTGACAATGCGATGGTGGCTATTGAGTTAGTTCACTACATGAAGATAAAAAACAAAGGCAACCAGGGTGATGTGGCCTTAAAGCTCGACATCAGTAAAGCATATGACAGAATTGATTGGGAATATCTTCGAGAAATCATGCTTAAGATGGGGTTCTCTAGCCGGTGGGTGCAATGGATGATGCTGTGTGTGGAGACAGTAGATTATACAGTGTTGGTGAACGGAACACAAGTAGGACCAATTGTTCCGGGTAGAGGACTACGCCAGGGTGATCCCCTCTCGCCCTATTTATTCATACTATGTGTGGAAGGATTGTCTGCTTTAATTCGCGATGCAGAAGGTAGAGGTGTTATACATGGCACTCACATATGTAATGGCGCCCCTATTGTTTCACATCTGCTATTTGCAGGTGATTGCTTCCTTTTCTTCAGAGCTTGTGAAACTGAAGCGACACACATGAGGAATATTTTTGCTACATACGAAGTGGCTTCAGGTCAAACCATCAACCTTCAAAAATCGGAGATGTTTTGTAGCCGAAACGTGTCTGACGACCTCCGTCAATTACTCGCAGATACTCTTGGGGTTAGACAAGTTCTCAGAACAGGAAAGTATTTGGGCCTCCCGTCTATGGTTGGCAGAAGCAAAAAGTCCACCTTCAAATTTATCAAGGACAGAATTTGGAACATGATTAATTCTTGGAGCAGTCGCTGTTTATCTCAAGCGGGGAGGGAAATTCTCATCAAATCTGTTTTGCAGTCCATACCTTCCTATGTCATGAGTACTTTCCTTCTCCCTGACTTGTTACTCAATGAAATAGAGAAGATGCTTAATTCTTTTTGGTGGGGTCATAATGCCACAAACTCCAAAGGAATTCATTGGATGTCTTAGGAGTGTCTATCTACCCCTAAGAGTTTCGGTGGTATGGGATTCGAGAATCTTAAAGCTTTCAACATGGCTACGATTGGCAAACGAGCTTGGAAATTAGTAACAAGTCCGAATTCTTTAATCACTAAATTACTCAAAGCTAAATATTATCCGAGAAGTGACTATTTTGGTGCCTTAGTCGGTCATAATCCAAGCTATGTGGAGAGGCTTGTGCAGGGTTAAAGAGATGGTGCGCCGCGGCTTTCAATGGAGCATCGGAACAGGAGAATCTATACAAGTTTGGAATCAGCCGTGGCTTGCAAATCAAGATCATCTCACACCCGAAACAGAACTGCACACTATGTGGAGCGAGCTCACAGTAGCAAACCTGATGCAGGTAAATGCAAAACAGTGGAACACGACTTTTATAAATTTTCTCTTCGATACCAATACAGCAGAACTGATATATAGAACACTGTTACTGCCATCAGTTAGTCAAGATATAGGCACTTGGAGGTTTGAGAAAAATGGAAATAACTTTGTTCGAAGCACTTACCGCGACATTATTAAGAATGATATTTCTTTGAATCAGCACCGTGTAACAGGAAGTTGGAACAACATTTGGAACCTGGAATTACCGCAGAAAGTTAAGAATTTCATGTGGCGAGCTTCCCGTAACTGCTTACCAACTCGAGTCAGGCTTCAAAGTCACGACGTTCAATGCCCCACAGACTGTGCTGTCTGTGCAGGACCGCATGTATTTATTTTTTGATTGCGGCAATAGCATCAGCTGTTGGCAGCGAACAGGTTTTTGGAATTTTATTTTGCAAGCAAATCAACCTTCTGCGTCTTGTGCGGAGATTATGTTCTCAATTCTGCAGCAGTTAAACAACCACCAAAAACAAGTGTTTGGAGTCACCCTATGGAGCATTTAGAAATATAGAAATAACAAAGTTTGGAATGATGAGCATGAATCTGTCCAACACATTTGTGACCGAGCTGGAGCACTACTAAGCAGTTGGCAGAATGCGCAGATTGCTCGGCGTGATCAACAAAGTTCTTCAGCAACGCCTGTGTGTGTGAGCTGGAAGAAACCATATACAGGACGGTATAAATGTAATGTGGATGCATCGTTCTCCGACTCTCTCAACAAGGTTGGCATTGGTGTTTGCATAAGAGATGATGAGGGGTGCTTTGTTCTAGCAAAAACAGAATGGTTTTCTCCGGTTGCTGATGTTGAGTTAGGGGAAGCGATGGGGCTCTTAACCGCTATGCAGTGGGTTAAAGATTTACAACTGCTGAATATGGATTTTGAAATGGATTCCAAAATGGTGGTAGATAGCGTTTTTGGAAAAAGCAACGGTGTCTCAAATTATATGGCCATAATCAATGATTGTAGGCACATGTTCGCAACTGATTTAACGAACTCAGACCTGAAGTTCATTCGGAGACAAGCGAACGGGGCTGCTCATAGCTTAGCTATGGAAGCTCCGTCTAATCCTAGTTTCCATGTTTACTCTAATATTCCATCTTGTATTTCCGATCTAATTAATGAAAGGCTATAAGTTTTTCTCCCTAAAAAAAAAAACATGAATATTTTTTTATCTCCCCCATCTTCTCCTAATTTTCCCCAGACTCAAAATACCCAATGAGGATTTATTGTTCTCTCTCATCCTCTCGTAAACTTCTTCTTCATGAATACAACTTAAATTTTTTCCCAATCAAACCATTTTGATTTTTTTTCATCAAATACAGATTCAGATCTCTTGCTAAAGCAAACTAATTCCTTACTACTTGTTGTTTTGTTCATATATGAGTTAGAAGCTATAAAAACTAACCCAAAAATTGAAAACTCATGAGCATTAAGAACCCATTTCTTATTTTGAAAATAAATCCCTTACCCATTTTCAATCTTGAAAATTGGTCGCTCACGATCAATGCAAAGGAAAATGGAGAGAATGGGTTGTTAATGTTCTGATCTTAATCGGAAACCCATTTCATGAACACTCTCTACTATTAGCATTTTCAATCCTTTATCTCAATCTTTCCCTTACTATTTTTTACTTCTCAATATCCATTACCCCAACTGACAAAAAAAATTGAGGAAGAAGAAGGAAATCGAAGGATAAAATTAGGAAAGGAAATCGAAGGATAGAATTAGGAAAGAAAAGAGAAGAAATTCAAAGTTAGAATTTGAGGGAATTGAAAGAGAAGAAAACAAAATTTGGGGTTTGAAATTTTTTATGGGTAGGATGAATTTGTTAACAAAGATGAAGGGTATGGAGTTTGAAAATTGCTCCTCACAAAGAGAATTCTTCATTTCCATAGAAACTGCTCAAAATATCTTTGCGTGACTTAAGTCATGTTCGGTATATACCATATATCAATGTGACTTAAGTCATGTTCCGTATATACCACCAACGTGAGTTAACTCACGTTGCGTGCTGCTATAGAACAACAAACTCATAAACAACAATCATTCACTTTAAAAAGCTAGGAATACGATTTTGCTCCCTTCTTGTGCGATTTTCTTCATTCTAGAGCCAATCAACGTCAATTTCTACCCCAAAATCTAGTAAGTGTTTATTATCTTATTGCATTGGCTTTTTATGATTTAAATTTTGGTTTTTTTTTGGAGAAATTTGACATATTTAGGTTTTTAGGGATTTGATTTGCATGTTAGTTTTTAGGATTGTTAATGATGAAATAAGATAGGAATTGCAGTTTAGATGTTGTTTAGAGTAAGTTTGACTCCAATGTGGTAGTTTAGGGTTTAGAAATTGTTAGATTTTTGTTGGTGTAAGCCCTAGAGGCCAATAGTTTATGTTAAACTTATCATATGTGTCATGACTTTTATTATTAAATAAAATATGGCGTTCTTTATTACACTCGTTATGAAATTAATAAAGTCCCTAGAATAGTTGGTTCATGTGATGGAATATTAAGTGTGACTTAATTATGAGATTACATTAACAGAAAGAACACTATTCTTAAAAGTATCCATAGTCAAGCTTTAATATAAATTGGGATAATAATAAAGCGTGGAGACTATAATGTATGTAGATTGATGACCGTATCTCATAGGTCATGAATATGAGATATTAAGTCTATACATAGGTATGAGTATTAGGAGTAATATTTATACTGGATTGACCCATCATGAGAATACTACATAGTATGTTATGAAATCGTCATATGGTATTCTCATAATGATAATGGTGTATACCACTCTTAGACCTGAAACCACTGTGATCCCTAGATGTGGACTCAAGTGTTTTATTGTCATTCAAACGTTATTTGTAACAAGATAACTATAATGTTAGTTAATGGGCACTCTACGAATCATGCTGAGGGACATGAGTGTCCTATATGGGATTTGTCCCTCCTTCATAACAAGAGATATATCTTTAGGCCTCTTGATGAAATATGACTGGAAAAATGTATGGCCATGCCGAATTAAGTCAATATGAGATATTGGACTTATTCGTTATTCAGTATATTTCGGGATCAAGAAATATAAATATTGAACTATACAAGGGTGACGCAATCTATGCCTTGTGTCCAATAAAGATATTAGGACAAAGGAGAAATCGTACACATAGATATTATCATGGAAAAGGTTTCGTCAGATCACTTGACATTCTTGTCACTTGGGTAGCAGTGATGTGTTGCTAGATACCGCTCACTGTTTATAATATTAGATATAAGATTTAATATTATTGCCAACGTTACAAGAACCTATAGGGTCACACACAATAGAACGCTCAAAAGGAGAAATATAAGTAATACTTATAAGATGGGGTGCGTTTAGCAATTGACGCTAATTAGTTAGCGGAAGCTGATGGGTTAATGGGCTTACGGAAGCCCAATAGCGGTTGCTGATTTCAGAACACACAAGGAGCTCTATAAATAGAACTCCCGTGCTGAAATCATGTGACACTTTTTCGTGAAACCCTAAAGCTAAAACCGAAACCCTATTTTTCTCTCACACCTCTGATCGCTTGGCTACCACCGGGAACCAGAGGAAACTGTTCGTGTGGATGAGTACAGGCTTTGCTTTCTTGCTTGGCTGTGATCGAAGAAATCGTTTCTGCACTACAAGAGGTAAAAATTTCATCACTGATTCATGTCAAATTCGTAATGATCCAAGGAAAGAAAATTGAAATTTTAAATTTCCGTTGCTTTATCTATATCGATTTTCCTTCAGTGGTATCAGAGCCAATGACGAAACCATGAATCAGATTGTTTTGTTTACTGCTTTATGTTTTAATCGGATTAAACATATTGAATACAATTAAATAATAAAGGAATTAAAATTGGCATGGCATCACATTTCTGTGCATGGCTTTTCGATTTGTTTGAAGCTTCAGAAACCGTATCTAGTGAAGCATCAATATATCGATTATCCATATCGACGGAAACATGTTGCTCGATCACATACGCATATAATAATATCATATCACTTTTCTGTGCATGGTTTTTCGATTTGTTTGAAGCTTCAGAAACCGTTTTCTGGTGAAGCATCAATATATCGATTATCCATATCGACAGAAATATGATTGATAAATTCTGTGTAACAAAGGTATATATGTATACTTGTCTTGATCGTTCACTAATTAAGTCAGATGATATTTATTCATATTGAATGATTGTAAACTGAAGCTTCGGAACCGATACAGGTGAAGCATTCTAAATTCGATCTTCATATTGAATAAACAATCAGAGTACTTTGTTTGGTGTGATCATATTGTTACAACAGGATTCATAGCGCCGCAAGTGTTGTGCCGTTATGATTAGGGTTACGGTTAGGGTTCTCTAAAACGTATCAAATGCTGACGGGGCAGCGGAACCCCCGGCTAATCTGCGTAGTGTGATTAATCGCCAAATTTTAATTTAATTTATTTAATTATGAGGTGTTAATAATAATAATAAAAGGTGTATTTATTATTGTTTTGTGAATGATTATGGCCTTAGTCTCATTATTTCTTTTATTTTGGAATTTTGAAATACGGCCTGCGTGTCGTGCCTCTCTCTTGAATTCTATATGTACATTCTCTCTCTTTAATAAGATTAGAATAAATTTAGAAGCAAGAATTGGGAAATATCTATATGATAGATTAGAGTAAGAGTCACTCGCCCAATTGATGTGAAAGTTGTATAAGATACAATTGGAAATGTTCCTACCTAAATAACTGAGTTTTGGGGGATCAGCCCTCGCTGACTCAAAACAAGGTGAAATAAGGATTTCAACCCGCTAGAAAATCTTTCAACGGGATTTTCCGAATTAAATGTTTGAAGGTCATTTAATTTGAATAAAATAGTGGGAGCGTATTTAATTAAAGGCCAAATTAAATATGTTATTTTCATGATACTTATTTTGTATATTTTAAAATTGTAGATGGCAACTAACACTTCAAACAACATTTTGCGATCAATCCTTGATAAGGATAAGCTGAATGAAACAAATTTTTTAGACTGGCACCGAAACTTGAGGATTGTCCTCACGCATGAGAAAAAGCTGTATGTGCTTGATGAACCTCTTCCTGAAGAGGCACCAGCTGCAAATGCTCCCAGGGCTGAGAGAGATGCTTATAGTAAGCATGTCAATGATGCCGTGGAAGTCGCTTGCATCATGCTTGCAACTATGACCTCTGAGCTTCAGAAGCAACACGAGAACATGGCTGCGTACGATATGATCGAATACCTTAAGACTCTTTATGAAGAGCAGGCTAGGCATGAAAGGTTTGATGTCTCCAAGGCCCTTTTTGGAACTAAGCTGTCAGAAGGAAGTCCTGTAGGACCTCATGTACTCAAGATGATTGGGTACGTTGAGACCTCGCGCGATTGGGTTTACCCCTTGAGCAGGAACTTGCTATTGATCTTATCTTGCAATCGTTGCCAGAAAGCTTTAGCCATTTTGTCATGAATTTCTTCATGAATGACATGTACAAAACTTTTCCACAGCTTGCAGCTATGTTAAGAACTGCTGAAAAGAACATGAAGGGAAAGGGAAAGACCATCTTGATGGTCAACAATGGAAAGTTCAAAAAGCATAACAAGATGCCTAAAAAGTTTAAAGGAAATGGAAAAGGCAAAGCAGTTGCTAAGCCATCAACCAAAGCTTTGAAGCCTACTGGAGGTGTGGCTAAGGAGGGCAAGTGCTTCTACTGCAGTAAGACCGGGCACTGGAAGCGAAACTGCCCAAAATATCTGGAAGACAAAAAGAATGGAACGTTTGCTTCCACTTCTTCAAGTATTTTTGTTATAGAAATTAATATGTCTACTTCTACATCATGGGTATTAGATACTTGATGTGGTTCTCATATTTGTACTGATGTGCAGGGGCTGAGAACGAGTAGAGCATTGGCAAAAGGGGAGGTCGATCTACGAGTTGGCAATGACGCAAAGGTTGCTGCTTTAGCTGTTGGAACTTATGAATTGACTTTACCTAGTGGTCTTTTAATTCAGTTAGAGAACTGTTATTTTGTACCTGCAACTAGCAGGAATATTATTTTCGTTTCTTGTTTGGACAAGTTTGGTTTTTCGTTTACAATAAAAGACAAATGTTGCTCTATTTATTTGGATAATATTCACTATGCTAATGCCATTATGAGTAATGGACTTTATATTCTTGATCTTGGTATGCCAATCTATAACATAGATACGAAAAGGATGAAACCTAATGAGTTGAATCCAACTTATCTTTGGCATTGTCGTTTAGGCCATATAAACGAAAATCGCATTTCCAAACTCCATAAAGATGGAATTTTGGACTCTTTTGATTTTGAATCATATGAGACATGTCGATCTTGTTTATTGGGAAAGATGACAAAGACCCCATTCACCGGAACAGGTGAAAGGTCTAGTGATCTTTTGGAACTCATACATATTGATGTATGTGGACCACTAAACACACCAGCTAGAGGAGGTTTTATTACTTCATTACATTCACTGATGACTTTAGTAGATTCGGATATGTGTATCTAATGAAACATAAATCTGAATCATTTACTTTCTTCAAGGAATTTCAAAATGAAGTAGAAAACCAACTTGGCAAGAAAATCAAAATGCTTCGATCTGATCGAGGTGGCGAATATTTGAGCCAAGAGTTTGACAATGATCTAAAAGAGTATGGGATCTTATCCCAACTCACACCTCCTGGAACACCACAATGGAATGGTGTTTCCGAAAGGAGAAATCGAACCTTGTTAGACATGGTTCGATCTATGATGACTCATGCTGATCTTCCGAACTCCTTTTGGGGACACGCCTTATTAACTGCAGCTTATACACTTAACCAAGTTCCATCCAAAGCGATAGAAAAGACACCATATGAGATATGGAGTGGTCGAAAACCCAATGTGAAACATTTAAAGATTTGGGGTTGTGATGTTTATGTGAAACGACAAATGTCCACTAAACTTGAACATAGATCTGACAAATGTTTCTTTGTGGGATATCCTAAAGAAACTAAAGGATACTACTTTTATAAACCTTCTGAGGGCAAAGTTTTTGTGGCTAGGAATGGAGTATTCCTTGAAAAGGAATTTGTTTCCAAAGAAATCAGTGGGAATAAGGTAGATCTTGAAGAAGTTCAAGACTCACAAAGTAGTAGTATGCCAATGGAGGAACAAGAGCAGGATACACAAATTGTTGTGACAGAAAATTCTACTCCAATAACACAAGAACCACGTAGGTCAAATAGGATACGTCAAGAATCTGAGAGATATGGGTATCTCATATCAGAAGAATGTGACGTATTGCTCATGGATCAAGATGAGCCTATGACTTATCAAGAGGCCATTACTGGTCCTGGATCTAAGAAGTGGCTTGAAGCCATGAAATCTGAAATGGATTCCATGTACACAAATCAAGTTTGGAACTTGATTGAAGCACCTGAAGGAATTAATCCTATAGGATGCAAGTGGGTTTTCAAAAAGAAAACTGACATGGACGGAAAGGTAAACACCTACAAAGCGCGGTTGGTTGCTAAAGGCTTCAAACAAATTCATGGTGTAGACTATGATGAAACCTTTTCACCAGTCGCAATGATTAAATCCATTCGGATCTTACTTGCTATCGCTGCATACCATGATTTTGAAATCTGGCAAATGGATGTCAAGACTGCTTTCCTTAATGGAAATCTCCTTGAGGATGTGTACATGACACAACCTGAAGGATTTGGCATTCCTAATAAAATCCAAAAGGTATGTAAATTGCAGCGATCAATCTATGGATTGAAGCAAGCTTCCAGAAGTTGTAATCTTCGTTTCGATGAAACTGTACAACAGTATGGATTCATTAAAAATGAAGATGAACCTTGTGTTTACAAGAAAGTTAGTGGGAGCATAGTCTCATTTCTGGTATTATATGTGGATGACATATTGCTCATCGGAAATGACATCCCTACACTACGAGAGATTAAATCTTGGTTAGGGAAATGCTTTTCTATGAAAGACTTAGGTGAAGCCTCCTACATATTGGGAATCAGGATCTATAGAGATAGATCACAAAGATTGGTTGTCTTAAGTCAGGGTACATACATAGACAAAGTCTTGAGACGTTTCAATATGTATGAGTCCAAGAAAGGACTCATACCTATGTCATCAGGTATAAGTTTGTCAAAGGCACAATACCCTTCAACTGATGAAGAAAGGGATCGAATGATCAATGTTCCATATGCATCCGCAATTGGATCTATCATGTATGTTATGTTATGTACTCGACCAGATGTCTCGTATGCTTTAAGTGCTACGAGCATGTACCAGTCTAATCCAGGCAACGGTCATTGGATTGCTGTCAAGAACATCCTTAAGTACTTGAGAAGAACTAAGGATACTTTCTTGATCTATGGAGGTCAAGAAGAGTTTTGTGTAATTGGTTACACATATGCTAGTTTTCAGACAGATCATGATGATTTCAAATCGCAATCTGGATACGTGTTTTGCTTAAATGGCGGTGCTGTGAGCTGGAAAAGTTCAAAGCAGGAAACAGCCGCTGATTCTACAACTGAGCCCGAGTATATTGCTGCATCTAATGCCGCAAAAGAAGTTTTTTGGATCAAGAAATTCATTTCTGATCTTGGTATAGTTCCAAGCATTGTGGATCCCATTGAATTACTATGTGATAACAATGGAGCAATCGCACAAGCTAAAGAGCCTAGATCTCACCAAAGATCCAAACACATACTTAGGCGCTATCATCTCATTCAAGAAATCATCGATAGACGAGATGTGAAAATATGCAGAGTACCAACATCAGACAATGTTGTTGATCCACTGACTAAAGCTCTGACTCAGCAGAAGCATGATGGTCATACTAGATCTATGGGTATTAGGTTTATGCCTGATTGGCTCAAGTGCTAGTGGGAGATTGTTAGTGTAAGCCCTAGAGGTCAATAGTTTATGTTAAACTTATCATATGTGTCATGACTTTTATTATTAAATAAAATATGGCGTTCTTTATTACACTCGTTATGAAATTAATAAAGTCCCTAGAATAGTTGGTTCATGTGATGGAATATTAAGTGTGACTTAATTATGAGATTACATCAACAGAAAGAACACTATTCTTAAAAGTATCTGTAGTCAAGCTTTAATATAAATTGGGATAATAATAAAGCGTGGAGACTATTATGTATGTAGACTGATGACCGTATCTCATAGGTCATGTATATGAGATATTAAGTCTATACATAGGTATGAGTATTAGGAGTAATATTTATACTGGATTGACCCATCATGAGAATACTACATAGTATGTTATGAAATCGTCATAAGTTATTCTCATAATGATAATGGTGTATACCACTCTTAGACCTGAAACCACTGTGATCCCTAGATGTGGACTCAAGTGTTTTATTGCCATTCAAACGTTATCTGTAACAAGATAACTATAACATTGGTTAATGGGCACTCGACGAATCATGCTGAGGGACATGAGTGTCCTAGATGGGATTTGTCCCTCCTTCATAACAAGAGATATATCTTTAGGCCTCTTGATGAAATATGACTGGAAAAATGTATGGCCATGCCGAATTTATGTATGGCCATGCCGAATTAAGTCAATATAAGATATTGGACTTATTCGTTATTTAGTATATTTCGGGATCAAGAAATATAAATATTGAACTATACAAGGGTGACGCAATCTATGCCTTGTGTTCAATAAAGATATTAGGACAAAGGAGTAATTGTACACATATATATTATCATGGAAAAGGTTTCGTCAGATCACTTGACATTCTTGTCACTTGGGTAGTAGTGATGTGTTGCTAGATACTGCTCATTGTTTATAATATTAGATATAAGATTTAATATTATTGCCAACGTTACAAGAACCTATAGGGTCACACACAATAGAACGGTCAAAAGGAGAAATATAAGTAATACTTATAAGATTGGGTGCGTTTAGCAATTGACGCTAATTAGTTAGCGGAAGCTGATGGGTTAATGGGCTTACGGAAGCCCAATAGCGGTTGCTGATTTCAGAACACACAAGGAGCTCTATAAATAGAACTCCCGTGCTGAAATCATGTGACACTTTTTCGTGAAACCCTAAAGCTAAAACCGAAGCCCTACTTTTCTCTCACACCTCTGATCGCTTGGCTAGCATCGGGAACCAGAGGAAACTGTTCGTGTGGACGAGTAGAGGCTTTGCTTTCTTGCTTGGCTGTGATCGAAGAAATCGTTTCTGCACTACAAGAGGTAACAATTCCATCACAGATTCATGTCAAATTCGTAATGATCCAAGGAAAGAAAATCTAAATTTTAAATTTTCGCTGCTTTATCTATATCGATTTTCCTTCAATTTTATGTTGATTGAATGTTGCACTCTATGTGTTTGATAAAATGTTTCAATGAATTTTTTTTATTTTTGCACTGTTAATGATGAAATTGGTCAGAAATTGGATTGTTAATGTTGATTATAGTGAGTTTGAGTGCAATGTGGTAGGTTAGAGATTGAAATGACACTTCTGAATTTGAACTGTTGTTGTTGATTAGTTAGAAATGACACAATGTCCCTATGAAAATCATTGATTTTTGCTTTTAAAAATGTTGTGTAGATATGTCTGAGAGATCGAACAGACTGAGAACAGGCAGGGAGAGCATGACACAGAATGCACGGGCCGAAAAGGCGGCTGCGCGTCCTCCTTCTCGAAGGAGACAAGGCGATATGAGCATGAGGAGTGAGGATATGGAGGGGACGTCGTCCCAGACGGGTGCGCCCCAGATAGTGTGTAACAACCCCAATTCTAATTAATAATAAGAATAATATTAATTAGGATTAGAAATAGTCAATTGAGAACAAAATGGGAGAAGATAAATTAGTCATTTCAAAATGGAAAAGAAGGGTGTACCGGTCATTTTCACAAATAGTGGCATAATGGTAATTAACAAGAGATGAAGTAGTGGCAAAAAGGGAAAATAGGAGATGAAATTTTCAGATTTCTTATCCTCTTCTCTCCCTCACGCACATCTCTCTCTTTCTTATCATATCTCACAAAAAACTTCATTTTTGGCTCATCTAAGCTTGTACACACACACCCACTTGTCTAAAACCCCATCCAAGCCAAGAAATACCAAAGGTAAGCTTTCCTTTTCTTTCCTTCTGTCAGATCTGAAAATGAATCATACTAAACTCATTCTCAATTTCTTGTTCAAATGCCATTTTGTTGTTGCATGTGTACTTTTGTTGACAAGAACACGAATTTGGAAGGTTGGGACTGCAATTTTAAGGAGATTGAAGAACAAAGAAGTATTGGAAGTAGTTAGGAGGAAAGTTTGTAGCTTTATGCATCAAGTACAATTTCTCAATGAGGTGAGTTCTCTAGCAAGCTGAAATATGAATTTGGGGCTGAATTTATTGATGGTTGTAGAAGTTAAATATTTATGTTATTATAACTAGAGAAGTTAGAAATTGGGATTAAAGAAATTCCTTTGGAATTGGATGGAATAATAATCTAACAACATTAAAATGAACTGTTGTTGCTGTATTATGGAGGGATGATGTTGTTGAGACTAATTGCTACTGTTAGAATTGGAAGTGGTTAAATCCTATAAGATGTTGGTGAAATTTGTAAGGACAGGTTCATGGTATTTTGGCCGTATCTGTTGCTGTGTAACTCAGATTTGAATGATTTTTGGATTTTTAGATTCTACACTCAATTTCCTTTAGTTTGGATATAAATTTCATGTGGTACAGATTGGGAACGAATGCAAAAAACGCGTCTGAAGTTTGGATATTTCTGCTGGAAACTGTTTACGGGCTTTGACGTGAATTTTCAGAATAAGCTAAAATGTAAGTTTGAGTGGGTTATGAACAGCTCCAGAACTGAATATGTATGCTGAATTGGTTGGGCAAGGGTTTGGGTGAAGTTGAAATGTAAAAGTTAGAAGCAGAAGTGATTAAGTTGTGGATAAGCTGTTTTTGGATAAGTGCTTATGGAGTATGGCAGGAGCCTTGTTGATGCTTAAGCTGATTTTAGTGGCTAGAGACGTACAGGTGAGTTCCTTTTATCTTAGATTTTTCCCTTCGGGTTTGAGTGAGATAATTTCAATATGTTTAATAAGTTTAGTTTCCCCCTTTTTGTTAATGCACGCTCTTAATTGTGTGAATCCTTGCCTAAAGCTAACTTATACTAACATCATACGAATTGGGTATGTTACACATTTGATATGGACTTCAACTTTATGTTTGAACTAAAAAATATGTTTTCTGTAAAAATAGAGTTCTGTTACGCTCGCTGAGCGAAGCCAGTCTTCACTGAGCCAGAAACAGAACATTTGATTCTTACTAACTTCGCTGAGCGATGATGTCCAGATTTCACTTCTTTTCTCAAAAACCTCCAATGTAATATACCAATGGATTTTGATTGTTTTGACTGGTTTTTATACTTAAGGTCAAGGATTAGTACACTTGGGAATGTGCATTAACATCGAGTAAAGGTTTATTATATGATATGATTAAGGGTTTAGAAATCTAGACAACCCATGAACAGACAAAAATTATATTACAAGAATTAAATTACAGAATTGTACAGATATATGCATATGTATATGTTGAGCAGTCGTGGCTCAGATACGCCCCAGATTTATTATGGGTAGGTCAGCCCGTCAGGGAACCTTCACGACGGCTTACACATATATAACTATGTTTAAAACAGTTAAGTCATGGCTTCAAATAAGCACTCCCGCCAGTTGGAGTTGGGAGTATGTTCCGCTTGGATGGCCCACTTCAGCCAGTTGAAGTGGGAGTATGTTCCTACAGGATTACCCACACGACGACAAGAGGAGTCCGGTGTTAGTCTACTATAGGAATTTCACCGGTATGTATGGGAGATGTATTCCGGGGTTACCTCACTCAGATGCACTCCATAAAATGAACTCAGATAATTAATTGTATGTTCAACGCTAACCTGCTAACCTAAGAATGAAAATATGAATACATGAATTATGAAAATATGAACATGGTAAGACTTTATAGACATCAGATAGCGATCTTAGTTTTCCCCTGATCGCTAATTTATCCAGAACAATAAACCCTTTTTCAGGGTCATGTAAAGACAGTCGACGATCCTAGAATCCCCGAGATCGCCTGCAGCTTAGGATTGGTGGTGTCGCGTCGCTAATAAATGCTCGAGCGTACTAACGCTCGGAATAACTACGGAGTCGCCACCAAAGTTTTATTTTTAAAGGGAAACATTGATAAAACCCTTGATGATCTGGAAAAGATGGTCATCGCAACCATTAACGGGTTCGGGAGTCGATTATGCACGGGGAAGGTATTAGCACCCCTAGCATCGGTTGTACCCAACGGGAACCTCCTAGTTAGTTTAGGGTTAAAAAGTGTCTTAAAGGTTGCTTGCTACGTTTTAATGTTTCAAAGAAAAAGGAAAGGGGGGAAAAAAAGGTTTTTTATTAGTGTGCTTGACAAGAGTTGGATCTTGCTCCTACGTATCTCCGGGTGTGATGGAGAATTCAAAGCTACGTAGTTCTTTGGTAGAAAATATTTGTTTGTTGGTTGATTTTAAAGAACGATGTTTTTGATCGTATTCTAGCGGTTAAATGTAGCTTGTATGCTCGCGCGTGGGAGGCTTAAGTGTTTGTTTGTATCACGTTAGAATTGATAAAACATCGTCCGTTTGTGAAAAGAGATTTGATTTTTATTTGACCACGGGGGGGCGAAAATTAGCTTGGTCTCCCTAATATTCTAGATACTAAATAAAAATCTGAATAAATCTGAGTAGTATAGGTAGCAATATTAGGGCTATACGGACTCGAACCGTAGACCTTCTCGGTAAAACAGATCAAACTATTATTATCAAAATGATTTGAATTGTTTTAAAAACCCAACGTGCATTTTTTTTTTGCATTGGGCTTTTTCATTAACTGATAGAAATATCAATCAGAACCTACATTTTCCACAAAAATGGATCTATTAAAATTATGACTATAAGCAAGTCCATAAATATACTCCCGAAAAATAAGTGGGTATAGGAAGTCATGTTGGCGAGATCTAGCTCGTTCTAAATATACTTGATATTCCTTCATTTTAGAAATTCTATTTGCTCAAAGGATCAGAGATTCATTGGATTATCAAATGATACATAGTGCGATACAGTCAAAACAAGGTATTCTATATATAGATTAGATATCTATTAGAATTGAAAAAAAAAACAAATATGAATAGATACCTAGAAAACAAGTTAAAACCCATTAATGGACTATCTCCGCTCGCTTGTTCCATCTAATTGTTCTAGGACAACAAGCTAGTTAGAAATCCTTTATTTTTTGGACCAATCGCTCTTTTGATTTTGGAAAAAAATATCTTTATCAATATACTCTTTCTTCTACACATTTATTGCTACCCCATAACATAATGGAGAATCGATGTTTTTTATCGTATTCTAGCAGTTAAACGTAGCTTGTATGCTCGCGCGTGGGAGGCTTAAGTGTTTGTTCGTATCACGTTAGAATTGATAAAACAGTGTCCGTTTGTGAAAAGAGATTTGATTTTTATTTGACCGCGGGGGGCCGAAAATTAGTTTGGTGTGTTGGATTTGTTTTTTATGTATTTTTTTTTAAAAGGAATGACGATTGTCCGAACAACGAGACATACGTCAAGTGCCCGTGCAACCGGGGAATGGAAAGACATATGTCGGACCACTCCTTTTTCATTCAAGTTTGTTATCGAAAATTAATATATTTTTTGTATTTTTTGAAAAGGAATGACAATTGTCCGAACAACGAGACATACGTCAAGTGCCCGTGCAACCGAGGAATGGAAAGACAAACGTCGGGCCATTCCTTTTTCATTCAATTTTATTATCAAAAATTAATGATAAACTACAATTAAAAGCAATAACACTTGTTATGTTTTTTATCTTTGGATAAAAAAGAGTTTCAGCCCCTTTAAAGATAGTTCAACCCAGATTCTGAACCTTCAGATGCAGAAACTTCGGACTCAGAACCTCAGACTCAGGATCCCAGACTCTGAACCTTCAAACTCAGAACCTTCAGACTCTGAACCTCAGAAGCTGACTTCAGAAGCTGAGTTCTGCTGCGGTCGCAGAGCGATCAGGACTTTGCTCTGCGAAACCTTCAAAAGCTGACTTCAGACTCAGACTTCAGAAGCACTATTCAGACTCTGACTTTAGAAGCACTGTTCAGACTCTGACTTCAGAAGCACTGTTCAGACTCTTACTTCAGAAGCACTGTTCAGAAGCTCACTTCAGAAGCTGACCTTCAGAAGTAGACTTCAGAAGCTGAACTTCAGAAGCTGATTTCAGACTCAGACTTCAGAAGCTGACCTTCAGAAGCTGAACTTGAGAAGCTGACTTCAGAAGCTCACCTTCAGAAGCTGATTTCAGACTCAGACTTCAGAACCTCAAACTTAGACTCTTCAGACTCAGAGGTAAAACGGTAAGGAAAATAGTAGGAAGAAAAATCATTTCTGTTTTGGTAATTATTGTGATCTCTGTAATTTTTTTTGGGGGTTTTGTATGATCATTTTAGTGAAAAAATGAGTTAAAATGACTAAAATGAAGAGTAAAAATGCAGAAAAATATGCAGGAACAGCAGAACACAGTTTCTGTGAACCAAATACAGCAGCAACAGAAAAAACAGTTGCTGTGAACAGCAGCAGAAAAAATACAGCAGCAGAAAAAATGGTTTTTTTAGATTTTTGTATGATTTTTTTTTACTCAGTACTGAACCAAATACGAAAATAAGAACATCACTGTAAAGCTTGCCATGAGTACTACATCCTAGTGGTCTTAGATCTACCAAAAGATGTCCTAGAACTAACTATATTTTGGCTTTAAATCATGCTCATGAACTTATGGTAAAAAAATGCATTATTTATGAAAAAAAACTACATATCTCTAGACAACGCAAAAAATAATAAATGGACAAGGGGACTTACAAACTCCTAGCAAGGCTGTGGATGCACGAAAATGAGAGGATTTTTTGAGAGGTTGTGGTTTTTTTTAAGGTAGAAGTGATGGAGAAGATGAACATTAACAAAATGGAGTTTTGCTACTATTCTCCTCTCTTTGTGTGATGTTTCTTGTGATGTTTTTGTGTGATGTAATGATTATGTTTGCGTGAGGTTTTTTTGATGATGGCTTAGACAATTTTTTTTTATTTGTTGTGGTGGTTGTGGCTTTTTGTTGTAGTGACTTGGGTGATTTGTAAAGAAAAAAATGACAGAGTTTTGCTATATGACTTTGCTGTTTCTGGGGTTTTTTTATTCTGCTCAAAATCCTCCCCTGCTTCTGATTTTTCGTCCCTGTTATATAGGCTTTTTTTGAATTGAATGCTGGATTTTCTTTGGCAAGAGTTTGGTTAACATTTATGGAGGAAGTGATTGTGATCTTTCTTGAAGATTTTATGGCTAGTTCTGGACAGGAAGTGATGAAAGAAGACAGGGAGAAAGGGGGCGCCCACCTGCAATCTGTAGTGCTTTTGGGGTTTTTTGAGTCTGACAGAGGATGAAAGAAAGCGGGAAACAAGGGGGGCGCTGCAGTCTAGCTACAGTGAACAGTGTTATAAAATGTTGAAATGAATTCTCTAATTATTATTGTTAGTAAAAGTTGTATATATACATCAGACTTTGCAAAGCTAAAGAAATAACTAATTAAACTAATTAAGTAACTATCAACAAAGTTAACTAGGCTACTATCAAAAATGATTTACAAACTATAAATACATATAATCTAACAAACAGTGACCCTTTCTTCCCTTTTTTTTTTTGCTTTATTATATATATATATATATATATTTTGTTGGGATATAAATTGAACAACTGATCATTGGACTTGGCTAAATTAAATGACTCAAATAAATTAAATTCATCTATGTCTTTTTATAAAAAATAAATTAAAATATTATCACTCATTATACTTTTTTTTTTTAAAAGACTTTAATTTGTCCGGACAAAATTAGGGTACAACAAATGGAACTCACTGAGATGCCCGTCTCACCCCAATCCCTTTAATTTAGTTACAGGTAAGCAGGCGGTTCGTGATGAAGTGCAGTAGAAGGCAAGCCGGATGACTACAGAGATACGTCCTGCATCAGATCATCAGTCGTACCATTTGATGTATTGTGTACTCGTTAGTTAGTACATTATTATTCAGACACAGATTCTACTTATGTACCCGCCAATTAGTACAGTAGGATTCAAATACGACTTATGGATCGTACTCGTCAGTTAGTACTATTATCAGATGTATGAGACTGTATTGAATTCGTTCATTCAGAAAAAAAAAATTATGTTGTAATTTTAATGTATCCAGTACTATGTATAACACATATGCTAAATATTCTAGACAATTTAGTATGAGTGTTACATAGTGGACCCCCACACAACATCAGCACCAGCAAGAGAAGTATCAACCTCAGTATGAGCACACTTAGCAGGAGGGTGAGGCCCAACAGGAGGCTCAGGAGGAGCCCAGACCGGAGGGTTTTCCCGGGGGCCCTACTGACATGACGCTTCTACCAAATTTCGGTAGACAAGTGGCATGCAAGCTTTGGAGCGACGCCACGTTAAGTTTTATTGTTTAATTTTATTTAATTACACGTCAATTCATATGTTTATTTTAATTTAATTTTACGATTTAATTTTTATGTTAAAATATTTTAATTACACGTCAATTTAATTACGCGTCAATTTAATTGTTTATTTTAATTTAATTTGAAAATTTAACTGTTATTTTAAATTATTTTAATTAATTACGCGTCAATTTAATTGTTTATTTTACTTTAATTTTATGATTTAACTGTTATGTTAAAATATTTTAATTATGCGTCAATTTAATTGTTTATTTTAATTTTATTTTATGATTTAACCGTTATGTTAAAATCTTTTAATTACACGTCAATTTAACTACACATCAATTTAATTGTTTATTTTATTTTAATTTTACGATATAATTGTTATGTTAAAATGTTTAATGTTTATTTTAATTATTGTTTTTTTAAGATTAAATTGTTATGTCTCTTTTAGTTATTCAAATGTTTATATTTTTAACGGTTTGTTGTTCGTTTAAGTTTTTGTATTTCAGTTTCGGAGGTCGCATAAGGTGACCCCTGCCTTGCACGGGAAGAAGCTGAAGAGTGAAAAACGGATAGTCTCGGGACGGAGAGCTTTATGGTTCTGGCAGCGGGTGGATGCATCCGGTCTTGCCCCCCTCCTTCAGACTGGATACGAGAACATCAACCCTGGCCTCATCACCACCTTGTCAGAGAGATGACATGGGGAGACCAGCAGCTTGCATCTGCCCGTTGGGGAGATGACCGTCACACTAGATGATGTGGCATGTCTTCTACACATCCCCATCGTTGGGAGGCTCATGGGTGACGAGATGTAGACTACGAGAGAGGTATGAAGCTGATGTAGAGTGAGTTGGGTTTTGTAAAAGCCTGATTTTTGGAATGAGATTTATATGTTGTTGTTATTATTTATTTATTATATTTGTTAATTGTTTGTTTGATGTGTGATTGGTGGGTTAGTGGATTTTTAAGTGATTGAGGGTATTTTGGTCATTTTAGTGTTAGTGGCATTTTTGTAATTATGTTAGAGTTAGAAATTTGAATTTTAGATAATGGTGGTGTATAAGTAAAATTGGGGGGGGGGGTAAGTGAAGTAAAAGTGTAGAGAAATAATTGTGAGTGTTAGATGTGACTAAGCTCATTAGTGTGAGTAATCCTAATATATATATATATATATATAGTAGTGAGTGTTGGTGAATTAAGTCACCACACTTCACAAACTTTTGGAAAGAGGCAAGAGGGAGAGATTAGAAGAGAAAGAAGAACTTGGAGAGAAGGAAGAGGGGAAGCACTAGAGATTGGAGATTCAAGCTAGGAAGCAACTTTTGGTAGAGAATTGAGGTAAGGGGGAAGATTATTTTCACCAATTTGGTTTAATAAGCAAATGGATAGTTTGAGTGTTTTAGCTTATGATTAATTTCATGATATTTGTTGTTGATTATGTGAAATTCGTGCTCTATTTTGATGGTTGAATTAAGTATGTTGAAACTTGGTGAATTCATGTTTTCTTCATATCAAAATTCATGTTTTTTATTATAGTGAAATGGTAACTTGGTGAGTTTTGATGAATAACATGATAATTGATTGATGTTTGTTGTTTAACATGTTGATTTTGAGTATGGGTATGTGTTTTGTTTGAGAAATAATGAAGTTATGTTGAACAAGTTGTGGTTTAAGTGATTATGATGAAATTGCTTAATTAAGTGAAATTACATAAGTTAATGTTGTTTAGTTAAGTTGCTGCCATAACATTAAAAGGAATGAAGAGATTATGTTGGTTGTGAATTAAGTAGTTGTTGTTTGGTTTTGGAGAAATTGCTTAATTTGATGAAATTGAATAAGTTGATGTTGAATTGGATAAGTTGTTGTTATTATGATTAAGTTAAGTGATTATGTACATGTGTAACATGAAAGAATTACTGTTGTTGTTGATAATCCTTGGTTGTTGTTGAATTGTTGGTGAAAATGTGATTTTGAGACGAAGTTTGATTTTTAAGTGAAAAACACGATATTTGATGAAAAGTGATTATGAACTGACTTGTTTAAGTTAGGTTTGAAACATAATTGGTTAATTAATGTTGGGTTATTGACTGGAATCGAGTTTGGAGTGTTTGGGATCGAATGGTGTCGCCGAAAAACGAGAAAAGTTGTCATTTTGCTGTGTAGTGCAAAACGCACGGTATGGCTGTGCAAAACGCACGGACCGTGTGTTTGTTACGACATTGGTAAATTAAAAACACACGACCGTGTGTTTTTCCCTGTAACTTGGAACTTCTTTTTTTTAAAAGGTTCTAAGGTATGTGTTTGGGTCTCAAACCCCTAAACTTGATCCAAAGGTGTTTAATTATGGTGTATGAAGTTGATTAACATGATGTATGGTTAAAGATAACTTAGAATTGGATAGTTGTGAATTAAACTTGAGAATCTATCTTTAATTGAGCCGTAAATTATATGCAATCAAGATAATTGATTATTGAAGTGTGTATGATGTTGTAGCATGATTATAAAGTTGATTACTGCTGGATTAATGTAACTTGCTTGAATTAATCTTGAGATGCGAACTATGTGAATGTTGAAGTATGTAAACATGTGGTTTATGTTATGTTGATGATTAAACTTGTTGAATGCATTAATATGATGAGATGATGAATGTTGTGACGTAATGCATTAAAGTTGTGATTAAATGATGATGTGGTGTTAACATGAATATGTGGATGTATTGATTTGATAATGCAATAATTGTGAAAGTTGCATGATTTAAGATCATGATTTATAGTTGTGTGCATTGTCAAGTCCATACGTGAACATCCATGCATTCATGGTCAGTCGAAAGTTGCTTAATTTAAGATCAAGATTTATAGTTGTTTGATTTAAGATCAAGATTTATAGTTGGGTGATTTAAGATCACTATTTATAGTTGGGTGATTTAGGATCACTATGGTACCACATGCATATAGAGTCGTGATAGGCGCATTGCATGCACTTGAGTCGTGCTTGGTAATGTTTTGGTGTGAACTTGTGCATTTAAGTGGCAAATGTCTAATTGATGAATGTGTGAGATTGTGGATAATCTATATTTGATGTGATAATGTAAATGAAGATGATGATCTTGTTGATGATAATATGCTATGTATGCTTAAGTACCTTATTGTTAAAGTATTGATGAATTAACTATTGGAAATTAGCGAAGGTGATATGAATGTGGTAAGATGATAACCAGTCATATGAATTGTATGTGATATAATTGTTAATGACGGTAACAAGGCTTTATGTATTGTTGAATACTTGTATGTTGACTGATGTTTTGCCTGAATTTACATGCGTTTGTTATATTCTTTTGTTGAACTTATATCTTACCCTCAAGTGGCTTTGTTGTCGCCTCACCCTCACGGTGTAGACTTGCAGGTTAAGGAGTAGTTTTGGTTGGTGAGTTGTGTTGAGGACGGCGTTACGCCTACTCCTATTTATTGCTTTAGAGGATGTCTAGATTAGTTGCTCTGATCTAGGAGTTTTGGTGATTGATTTTACTTGCCGATTATGATGTATTCATTTGAGATTTTTATGATGAGACTCTTGATGATGTTATGCGAGATGATTATTTTCGATGTGCTGTGAATATTGTTGATGAGATTTTTATCATGAGGAATTTGTATGAGTTAAATGTTGATTTGTAAGATTCTAATTTTGTTGAATTGCATGATTTATCGCTTAATTAGTAGTCTCAGGGATCGAGGTCTTATAGGTTTAACGGAGGAGGAGGCTATTCGTGAGGTAAATAAACAGTGTGGTGGGTATATTAGTATACCTCACCTGAAGATGGTTTATGACAGACTCCTGCATAGGTGTAATAAGTTGGAGCAGTCTGCTGATGAGGAAGAGGCGAAGGAGCTGGAGAGGACGAAGACTATGTGCATTAAGGTGTTTATGTTGTTCTTGGTTGGTGTCACCATTTTTGCCAACAAGAACAGCAAAAACGTTCATATGTTATGGCTGACTATGCTGCAGGACTTGGACACGGTGCACGAGTGGTCCTGGGGCCGGATGACACTTGCTTTTCTCTACACCTAGCTTTCTCTTGCTACGAACCCGGACATTGGCGCCGTTGGCGGTTACATGACTCAACTTGAGGTAATATTTTTTTGGCTTAATTGCATGTTTAGTCCCTTACGTTTATTTTAGGTTTCAAGTTGGTCTCTTATGTTCTAAACATTTCAAGTTTGTCCAAAACGTTTATTTTATGTTTCATGTTGGTCCCTTTTGTTTTAAATGTTTTCAAGTTGGTCCCTTTTGTTTGCAACGTTAGCATAAGTTGGTCCCTTTCAAGTTGACTTTTTACACCTGAAAGTAGGAGTTTCTATTAAAATTTGAGCTCCAATTATGTTCACATTCAAATTCAAATTGGAATTGCATGGCAAACGACGAGAATACCTCCTAGACACACTGCTTGGACCAACTTGAAACATTTAAAACAAAAGGGACCAACTTGAAACCTAAAATAAACATAAGGGACCAAACATGCAATTAAGCCTATTTTATTTCTTTTATATAACATATTATAAATGACTTACGATATTATTGTGTCTGTTTATGCGTTTGTGATTCTGAAATATTTGTTTGTATGATACTTGTGTTGATATTGTTGTGTCTATGTGTTTGTAGGGATGGGTTTTGGAGCACTTCAAGAAGCTCTTTCCGAGGATCCTTGTGCAAGACTACGATCGTGCTGACCCGCTTGCTGCCAGATGGAAACCGCTCAGGGGCCACTCTGATCCTGGACATTACCGAGGCTTGATTGATCTGATGGTGAATGCTGATGTCATCTAGAGGTCGTACGAGGATCAGTGGGACATTACGCCTTTCCATGACATTTGCTGGTACTCGGGTTGGATCATGGCTAGCAGTACGACAATGTGCCATTCACTTGCTGGAGCGGGTTCTCAGGCAGTACGACTATGTCTAGACAATCCCCAGATCTTCGATGACGTTTGACTGCTCCTAGGCCAGAGGATGTGGTTGTGGCCTTTCAAGATTTTATGGTCCATGTCCCTCCACAGGTGCTTCGAGGTCGGAAGACAGCAGAGGCTCGATAGTGGAGATATCAGGAGGGGTAGATGAGTTGGTTCTACAGTGTATCTCATCCTATTATGAGCGACCATGCTCCCGTTGCTGAGTACACAGCTCCTGTCTCTCCTTACTAGGAGGTTATTGTTCAGCAACAGTGGGCCAGACAGGTTCCCGACCCACTCCAGATTATTGCGAACATCAGAGTCAGAGTCGAGTTAGCATTGAAGTATCATGAGCAACATGCATACTTTATCGATGTGTTGCAGGGCATCCAGTCGGAGTATCACATTCTTCAGGAGGAGTTGGTTCCCCAGAGGAGGACTAGGAGCCATAGTCCACAAAAGTAGGGTCTTATTTTAGTTATTTTATGACATTTGTATATTTGTAGTTATTTTTATGACATTTCGGGAGATTTTGAAGTATTATATTTACACTCGTGCCTTTGCGTATTTTTATGATATTTTCATTAGTTTTTCGATTTAATTTTGCGTATTTTAATTTTGATTGAATGAATGATTCAAATCTTGAATGAATATATGTATGAATGAATTATTGCATGAATGGATGAATACAGGGATGAAAATGAATGAATGTATGTATGAAAGTATGAATGAATGAAGGAAAATAGGAAAAAAAAAAAGGTGATTTTGCTGTTCTGCTACATGACACAAACAGAACGTGAGTTAACTAACGTAGGGATATAACCCATTTGACTTAACTCAAGAGTTTGATTTGGCCAGATGAAGATGTTTAGGTAGTATTATTATGTTGTGTCATTATTTTGTTGGATTTTCGTTTAATTCTTGTTAGTTTGCTGAAAATGTTGGCATTGAAGTGTCTTATACTTAGTGTAAAGATTTGCATGTCTCTTTGAAAACTCAAGAATGAAGAGAACACAACATGTATTCTGCCGAATCAACTATATTGGTTTTCACATCGAATTCCTTCGTATAGGATGAGTGCCTCAAAAGGGAATGCATTTCTAAGATATTGTTTTGAGCTTGATCATGCTCCTCTGTCAATTGAAACTTGTCAGTGGGCAGGGCAGTATGATTAAGTTTAAAAGAATATATTGGGATGCATTCCTTTTTGTGAGTACTCATCATATATGAAGGGATTCGATCTGATAACCTATAAAGTTGATTTGGTAGAATACATGTGTTGTGTTCTCTTCATTCTTTTGAGTTTCAAACAAACTACCAAATTTTTACACGAAGTATAAGACACTTCAATGCCAACATTTTCGACAAACTTTCAAGAATTTAATTTAAACCCAACATCATGATGATACCGCATATTTAGGAAGAATGTAATGTAACATAACGCTTCGTTTATTTGAACGGAGATGAAATTAAAACTACATAAATTTGTCGTATTCTATTAATTTTGGAATTTATTACGCGTACTTGTGTATTTTTAGTTATGATTTATTTTGAATCATGAATGAATTGTTGTTGTTGTTTCTAAGACATTTCATGCTTTAAAAAAAATGAACATAACATATTGTACGTTTGGGGTATTAAAAAAATGGCATCTTTGCGCAAAATTGATGAACTTAACTTACCTAAAATCAACGTGTCTTAAGTCACGTTGGCTTTGTACCTACGTGATTTAACTCACGTTCGTTCAACGTGACTTAAGTCACGATGATGCTACCGAATGTGACTTAAGTCATGTGGGGGCATTTTAGGAAGATCACGTGGGAGTGAGCAATTCCCTTTGGGAGAAGAGCAATTTCATGGAGTTTTATGGGTAGGATCATTAATATAGTACTTCTAGGTAAGGTCCACTACCTGGGACGAATCAGTCTGGGAGGTCCCCTCTATACATACCACTCCTACGCTCGCGTCCCCTATTAGTAGTAGGGTCTGCCGCCATTCTATCCTTGCAGGAGCTATTAGTCATCATCTCCTTGCCAAGTCGTCACCTATTTGGGCTGTCAGACATATCTAAACAGCAAAAAACAATGAAAAATTCATCCAGGCATTTCATCAATCACTTGGAGTGCAAAATATAAAATATTGATTCATTATATTATTTCAATTTCTAAACTATCACATTGCACCTTATCTTACTCTAATCATCATTCACAATTCAAACATGTAACATTTGATCGTTAACTACTAAAAAAACTAACAATTTTATAAACCCTAAAAACTAACATATTTTAACTTTAAACAAAAAAAAATCTAACATTTATATAAAAAAAAACTCAATGCAAAGGATCATGATCACTTACTTGTAGTTGAAGTAGAAGTTGAAGTTGATTTACTTGAAGTTGAAGAAATTGGCTTGTGGGAGAGAGAAATTCGTACTCTACGAACTTTTGTAAATAATGGTTAACTGTTGTTGTTCTGGTATATGCCAGAAAACAGCCACAATTAACTAACATTGAATGATTTAGTGAGCGACAATCAACTACCAATAACGTGTAAAGGTAATTTTAGAGTGTCAATGAGAAAAACTAATGTAAAATGAGCAACTTTCGCCTTCTTGTTCCTTGTTCCTAAAGGCCCAACTGGCCTAGTCCCTGCTGATCCAGAAGTTGTAACATTCTTTTAAGATCAATTAAGCATGAGCAACTTATTTTCACAAATTGAACTAAAATTTCAAGCATTTACACCCTTAATTTGATCAAATAATGGTAATTCGATCATTTAACGGCCAAACTAAGGAGTTAGACTATAAAAATAAAATACCAAATGAATGGTTACAAATTCTACAGATGGATTTCTGTTTTCCGTCCATATTAATAGCTATTTACTCCTATAATAAATTTTTGCGAGCTAAAAAGGGTACATGCTCAGAAATAAGTGTGCTGTCTGACGACAATTTATGGGTAATCTGTGTGCGCGCGTTTCCATTCAACGAAAGAGTAATTTGTCCGAATATTTTATTATATACTTATAGGATACTCCACTTATACATAATGATACTTATACGATACTTCACATATACGTATTTTAGAAAAGATGAGGGTAAAAAAGTGAGACAATATTGTAAAAATTCGATGGAGATGTATATGTTTCAATTTTAGATATAAACCAGTAGAATTGTTCTCATGAGCCACTTAAAATATATTTTTTTGCAGACGAAGGTAATGTGAGAGAAGATTCAATTAACCAACAATAGACAAATTTTGGATTGAATTCTTTTAATGATGCTTATGTTGATAGCCTAACATATGAATGAAAAAAGAATATGATTTATAAAAAAAAATTTACATTTTTTTTATTTGATCACATGTATTATTTTAAAAAATAGTGACTTTTATAATAATGAAAAATAATCTATGCATATTTTTTTCAAGTATTTAACATGCATATAAGTTTTAGTATAAAAAATTTGTTAATGTATATTAACCGTATCGTATCCTAAATTTTAAAAATTTTGAGTATCCACGTACTCACATCGTATCATACATGCACAGTGCACACATACCACGTATCTAAGCTTCATAGACCATGACACTTTGACAAAAAAAAAAATATGACATCAACCAAGTGACTCAACTCAAATGGTTAATAAGTTTCTACCAATTGTTCGGAAGAACCCAAGTTTGACTTGAGTGAGGACAAGTTTTGGTTAATTTTTACTTACCTCTTAGCCGAACTCTTACAATGACACTCTTCGCCTAAAAATCATAGGGTTAATAAATGCGATATTAGGATACTATTCATCATAAATATAATGTCCAACAACCCATAATGAGCCGCAGAAACGGCTGCAGAGATGTTCACCGCTGATGAGGATTCAATTCCGTGAACAATGCCTTTTTCACTTTTTTTTTTTTTTTTAAAAAGTATTTTTTTCATTATAGTCTATAGAGGATAATTTTTGTAACACAAAATTGAGTTAAGTCATTAACTAATTTAGCAACTGAATTAATAAAAAAAATACGTTTTTTTTTGTTAAGTAGATGGCTATGGTTCCACCATTTTAAGGTGAATAAGTGTTTTTTTTTCCTTTAAAAAAAGTGTTTTTTTTTTCAAAGAAGGTAAATAGGTGTGTTTAACCACTTTTAAAACATAAATGTCGTTAATCACTTTGATTACTTCGTTGATCACAAAAATGCAAGGTGTTGATAAATTATTTTACACAATTTAGAAAATGACAGAGTGTATAGATTTCAAAAGTATTTAACATACATTTTTGTAGTTAATAGGTAGTGAAATTGGTTAATGACAAAATTAACTTTTTGTTACAAAAATCCTCCTCTGCAATAAAAAAAACTTTTTTTAAAAAAGTTGATAAAAAAAAAAGGTATTGTTCGTCACCATATTTTACATGCGGTACATGTGTTGTATTATTTGGTATCCATATTTTTGTGTTTTGGGATTTGTGAATTTGTGTTTTGGGATTTTGTTTTTGTGTTTTAGGAACTAAGCTTAAAACATTGGCTCGAATTTGTGAATTTGTGTTTTGGGATTTTGTTTATAAAATTGCATATTTGGTAAAATCTTAAATAATTTTCTTTTATGGACTACTTTCTTGCCCCCGCTACAATAAAAAAATATGGACCCTGCCATTAGGTACACATACATGAAAATACTTATTAATTATTTTAAAAATATATATTATTTAATTCATTCTTCTTTTATCTTTTTTTACTTATGTGTGTGTCATGTTGATTTGGAGGTATATTGGTATAACCAAGCAAACCTTACTCCTACTCGTTTGCTTTTTTCGTTTATTTTAAATTGCACCATTTTTATTGAAATTTCATTAATAAAAGTGTGTGCAAAATAAACGAACTCGCCTTTAATTATGGTATGTGCTTGTCAGAGAGTTTCTTTATGGTGTGGTATATGTCATTTCTCTTTATTTTTGTTGCAGGTATATGTCATTTCTGTGTATGTTTTTTATTTTGTTATTGAACTAACTGGAAAAAAAAAAGAGTGATGTAAGAGTGGTGCAAAACAAAATCCTAAATCACTCGTCGGCCTTTCTGAAAAACAAAACCTACTTACCCGAAGAGTATTTTCATTTTCATTAAGAGTGGTGCGAAATTAGATTTTTAGTATGGAAAAAAAAGGTTAGAATTATAAGTGTAACTCTTAAAAGTTGTCGAAGACCCTGGACCTCTAAGTAGGTCTGCCACTTAATATGAACAGAAAATTGTTCTTCTCCCAACCAATATTGGTCACTCTCAAAGAAAAAGACGAAACTATCTCTGCGTGAGTTAACTTACGCTCGCTACAAACCAGTGTGACTTAAGTCACGCAGAGTTCTATTATAAGAACAACACAACCAGAACACATAACCATTGTGTTCAAACCCATAAAATCAAACTTTCTCCCCCTTTTTGCAATTTCAATCATTCTTGTGTCAATCAACATCAACTTCTACCCAAAATCAAGTAAGTGTTTATTATCCTATTGCATTGGTTTTATATGGTTTAAATTTTGTTTTTTTTTGGAGAAATTTCACAATTTTAGGATTTTATGGTTTGAGTTTTTAGGATTGTTAACGATGAATTAAGTGAAGAATTGTAGTTTAGATGTTGTTTAGAGTAAGTCTCCAATGTGGTAGTTTAGGGTTTAGAAATTGTTAGATTTTATGTTGATTGAATGTTGCACTCTAGGTGTTTGATAAAATGTCTCAATGAAAATTTGTTTGACTTTTGCATTGTTAATTAAGAAATTAGTTAGAAATTGGATTGTTAATGTTGATTATATTGAGTTTGAGTAAAATGTGGTAGTTTAGAGTTTTAGTTAGAAATTAGATTGTTAATGTTGATTAATATTGATTATAATGAGATTGAATTGTTATTTTTGCATTGATTTTTATTTTTAAAAATGTTGTGTAGATATGTCTCAGAGACCAGACAGGATTAGAGGGGACAGAGAGACCATGACTATGAGTGCACGTGCCAAAAAGGTGGCTGCGCACCCTCCTATTCGACGGAGACAGGGCGTTAGGAGAGAGTAGCATGTGGGATCGTCGTCCCAGACAGGTGCGTCCCAGATGGTGGACCCGAGTCAGCATCAACATCACCCTCAGTACGAGGAGGCGGCTCACCAGCAGGAGGGTGAGGCCCAGCATCAGGCTGAGGAGGCGCAAAGTTTTCCCAGGGGTCCTACTAACTTGTCACTCCTACCGGGTTTCAGTAGACACATGACATATCAGCTTTGGAGCGGTGCTCAAGTAAGTATAATTGTTTAATTTTGTTTAATTACGCGTCAATTACAATTTATTTTATTTAGTGGCATGTCAGCTTTACGATTTATTTATTATGTTAAAATATGTTAATGAAAGCGCGTAATTTAATTGGCGCACGTAATTAAATTGGAGCGCGTAATTTAATTAACGCACTTAATTTAATTGGCGCGCGTAATTAAATTGTCGCGCATAATTTAATTGGCGCGCGTAATTTAATTGGCGTACGTAATTAAATTGTTGCACGTAATTTAATTAACACTCTTAATTTAATTAGCTCGCGTATTTAAATTAACGCACTTAATTTAATTGGCACGCGTAATTTAATTGGCGCGCGTTTTTTTATGATTAAATTGATATGTCTTTATTAGTTATTGAAATGTTTATATTTTTAACGGTTTATTGTTTGTTTAATTTTTTGTATTTCAGTTGCAGAGGACGCGTAAATGCAACGCTATTTCTCACAGGAAGAAAGTTAGGAAGATCCCAATCCCGACTAACGATCATGCCTGGTTCTGGAACCGGATTAATGCATCCGGACTTGGCCTCCTCCTTCTCACCGGATACGATAACATCAGTCATGCCCTCATCACCGCCTTCTCAGAGAGATGGCATGAGGAGACCAGCAGCTTCCATTTGCCTGTTGGAAAGATGACCGTCACACTCGACGATGTGGTGTGTCTTCTACACATCCCCATCGTTGGGAGGCTCCTGGCGTTGATTCCTGCTGGTGTAGGATATGATAGAGGTGTGGAGCTGCTAGAGGTCGGTTAGGGTATGACACATGAGGATGCTGATGAGGAGACAAAGGCAAAGTGGGGTGCTTACATCAGTATCACTAGCTTGAGGATGCATTACGACACACTCTTGCATATGTGCAATGAGTTGGGGGATCTTCCTGTTGATGAGGAGGAGGTTGAGGAGCAGATGACGGTGAGGGCGCAGTGCACCAGGGCGTTTCAGTTGTACTTGGTTGGTATCATCATTTTTGCCAACAGGAACAACAGAAGCGTTCATCTGTTGTGGATGGAGATGTTCATGGATTTGGACACGTTGGGCCAGTGGTCCTGGGACAGAATTCGCACTTGCTTACCTCTACCACAAGCTTTCTCATGTCATGGTCCCAAGGATGAAATCCATTGACGGTTACTCGACTCTACTTAAGGTAGCATTTCTTTTCTTTTTACTATAACATTTTTTAAATGACTTACGATATTATTGTGTATGTTTATGAGTTTGTGATGATGAAATATTTGTTTGTAGGGATGGATTTTGGCCCATTTTAGGAACATGTATACGAGGTGTCCGAGTCCGGGATATCATGTTGGCGCTCCCCTTGCAGCTAGACTTAAGTCACACTGGTGTATAACCTATGTGACTTAAGTCACGCTGGAGGTATTTTTGTCATGTTTGTATGGGAGTGAGCAGTATTAGTTGGGAGAAGAGCAATTTTCATATGAAGATGCCAAAAGAATGGTTACATAACAGTTATATTTCAACATCTCATAATTTATGTTTACACTTATTCAATATTGTACTTTATCTCTATCACTTTTTTATATCACAACATCTCAACCAATCACACTCTCTATCTTTCTCTCTTAAGGTCATACATACATACGAGTGTACACGAAACATGTTCCTGTTGATTAAGTCTTTTACTTTTTCCACCCTATGACATTCTCGCGCTCTACTTTTTTCCCAAAATACCCTTTGTCCGGATTTTATAATCCGGACACAGTTTGGATTATAAAATCCGAACAATTCTTAAATTGTTAGAACATAGAGCAGCTTGGAGAAGTTTGTGAAATCTCTGTGAAACTACAGTTTGTATTTATAATACGAAATCATTTTAGACGTTTCGTATTATATAATCTGAACCATGCCTAACACCCCATAAAAGCCTAACTTTGGCGTAAAAAAGGTAAAAAAATTGACCAGTTTGGATTATATAGTACATAATGTCATTAAACATTCCGGATTATATAATCTGAAGTGTATCAGTTCAGAAACAAAAGATGTGTTGCAGAAACAGAAGCTGTGTTTTTCTCCTGGATTACGTAATCTTGTGAAATAAACATGCATTCTTGAATAAATAACAAAAAATGTTGTAATTGAAACGATAAAATTCAATTGTTCAAAAATAAATACTAAAATTATCCATAATTTACAAATCAATCCAATTGTTCAGACATAAAATTCAAAAATAATGATTACAACACCATAAAACTAAAACTATGTAAAACTAAGCCCTGCCACCCCTACCCCCAACAGCACGCCTACCGGCGATAAACTCGCCCTCCATAAACCTTCGCCAGGATAGCCTCCAAATGGCGCTAGTGACCAGTCTCCTGCTGCACCACAACACTTGACATGACGACATATACATGGTCTGTGATGCAACCCAACCTTCCGGTCAGCGCTAGGTACCCCTGCTCTCCGTCCTGCTCAGCAGCAATCTCATCAAGGGCCTCCTGCTCGGGTGGCATCAGGGACCTGAACAGTCTTGTCTTGAAGAATGACGCATGGATGTGAGATGGTATAAAACCATCTGATATATCCCTGTGAAGTCTCCACGCCAGTCATAGCCGCGAGCCCCAAGTCACGGGCTGTCAGCATATGATCAAGGTAATGCAGATATTTGTGGCTGATCTCCGTCATGGTCGTCTGGGGATATGCACTCTCGCATGGATCTTTGGGGACGGTATGTTGATACCCAAATTGGCGCAGCACCCGCTCCGACAAATATCGCACCCTACGAGAACCGTATCTCAGCCATCCAGAGTAAAGGCTGACACGCTCGAATGGACATACCTCACGGTGTGCCTCGTAAGGGGACATGACAACACTCGCCGGATCCAGCTGATCCAAATGCGTCCTGTACTCGTCTGGTGAAGAAAGACCCCTCAGTGGCAGATACATCAAGGCACGTGGGCATGCCTCCTCGTAACCACCCCATGCATCCCTGGCACTGATGCCCCTGAAATGCTGAAACACCCAAGCCTACAACAAAGTCAACAACATATAAATATACAAACAATGAAGACATAGAAATGAATAAATATACAAACATATTTATTTATACCTGCAACAAAGTTAAGTAGCCTGCAAGATGTCTGATCTTGTAATGGAAGACATTGTTCAGCTCCCTGTACAGGTGTGTAAGGGCAGCACCTCCCCATGCATAATCATAGACCAACTCCAAGTCTCTGAAAAACCTCAAGTAGCAACATCCACATAGCAGGCGCTCTTGTCAGTGAAGAGCGTGATATCCACCAGGTAGAGCAAATATATGCAGAGAGACTGGTCCCACTTCTTCTGCATCTCATCCAAATCACCAGCATGGAAGGCATCATGTGCCTCCTAAAGACGCTCCTTGAAAGCATCCTTCAAGAATCTAAACCGTGCATGGCTCCCTTTTGTCTTCTCTACCTCCACCCATGTGATTACTCATCATTTTCATATTAATTTTTGTTAGTTTTAGACTTGGTTTTAATTGATTTTTCTTATTTTTTATTTAGTTTTAGTCTTTTTATAGTAAACATCATCATCATATGATATTTAGAGAAAAAAATTGATTTGTGTTGATTTTTCCCTTAGCAGACAATCCTTGGAGCATTTGGTTTATTCGTGTGTTTTAACAGGTTTACATTAAGTTTTAGAAGTGGTAAGATGTCAAAGGAGTTTTGAAAAGTCAACCATGAAAGTCATTTCACAAGATGCAAATTTGGAAGAAGAAAGGTCAATGCTGTCATTTTACACCTGGGTGCAATCAGAATTCAGAAAACTAGTGTTGTTGCCAGTTTGCGCCTGGGTACAAAACAGTTGCGCCTGGGCGCAACCAGTTTAGTTCAAGACCATTTCGCTGCTTCCAGTTTGCGCATGGGCGCAAAAAGGCTGCGCCTGGACGCAATTTCACGTTTTAGGTTGCCTATTTAAGCCCAAACATCAGATTTTGAAAGGGTTCGGAGAACTTTACATATAAATTTGAGAGAAATACTTATAGAGGTTCCAAGAAGGTGTTGTTCGACCTAGAGGACTGGAGTTGAAGCTTCTCATCCTCCACCTTTATGTGTAATTCTTTCAATCATTTTCTATTCTTTGTAATCAAGCCATGATCGGCTAATTTCTCTATTGTTAGGGATGAGATTATCTAAGATGACAGCTTTTGTTATTTGACTTTATTTTGATTATTGAAGAAGTTTATTGAATCATTTTTCTTATCTTTGTTCTTAATGTTTTTATTGCTTGGCCGCCTTTAAATTGATTTACAGTTTATAGTGTGAAACCGAAGTTGAATTTATAAACGCTTGATATAAGAAATTCTTGCCTTTGTAATCTAGGAATATATGCAAACCCTTGAAACAAATTAAGAATTCTTGTTCAATCATGCTTAATTCTAATCTTAAATTCACTACGAAATTAGGGGTTATTTCAGGATTAATGATTCTGTCACTAAGAAATTAGGGTAAGAATAAATTAGAGAATTCAGTAATGATTCGATAAGTCGATTCAATAGTCATATTCAAGTTGATAACTCAAGAGAGTCATCTAGTGAAACTCATCCCTGACAATTTTATTATTATAACTTCAACCCAATTTTATTTTTCTTAATTTTCATTATTGCTATCAAACAAATCTTGTACCTTTTTGTTCATTTAAGTTACAGATATTATTCAACAGTATAACACGATCCTTGAGTTCGACACTCGATCTTACCGTTTAAATTTACTACTTGAACGATTTCGTACACTTGCGAAAATCGCTATCAAGTTTGTGGCGCCGTTGTCGGGGATTGTCAAATCACTGTTGAATTTTATTTTTTTCTTAATTGATTTTTTTTGTTCTGCAATAAAATTTTTGTTTTTTTTATTTCTAATGTCGTGTGCTAGTAGTATTTTTCTTCTTTGTTGAGATATTTATCCATCGTAGAGTATGGAAGATGTTAATGATTATCTTCTTCTACAACTTTTGGAAGAAACTGAAACTTGTCTTCTATCTGCACAATGTCGTATGTTTAAAGGGTAGATCATGAGAGATACATTTGAAAAAGACCTCCTTCTATTTTTACTTCATAGATTTGATTTTTGTATAGAAGGGCATAAGAGTGTCACTTTTGATTGTTATGTCCCACCACCAGAAGGTGAAGATCTATTAGTCTTGAAAGCAGAAGATGAGTTTCTCATGGAAAAAATTAATTGGGAGCAAATGCTACCTATTCAAATTCTTCCCAACGATTCATATGACAAGAAATTTTATATCAAGGATGTCTTGATTGAATTCATCATAATAATCAAGGTTCAATTGAAATATTTGAGAGTCAGTGTGAAAGGTTATTTGAGCAAGTGGTTGAGTTTGTGAAGTTAAAGATTGGAGATAAATTCAGTGTTCTGGAAAACAAAGAAGATGAGGGGGAATCAATAAATATTAAGGATGGTTTAGTTGGTAAGGAAACTCAAAAGTCTCAACTTTGGAGAGATTTAGATGTCCAAACAGAAATTCCTCAACAAAACATTCCTCCAAATTTTTTTAGCAACAAGGCATGGAAAAAGGATGAGATTGATGAAGTCCTAGAGGCCATTTCTGCCTTGTTCATTAATATACACTTGAAAAGGATATGGAAGCAAAATCGTCTATTTATCAAGTTCATGAAGTTATTACCAAACAAAAGGAAGAAGAAGGATGATGCGTTCTTTGTCTCATATATGCCACCTTAACAGTGGTTGATGCATCAAGCTAATGACGTTAAAAAAGCGCTTCGTGGGAGGCAACCCACGTCAGTAAGCAGTTTTCTACTATTTTTTTTCTTTCTACTTTTTATTGTTCTTACTAGTTGCTACTCGTAACAATGCTGGTTGAATTTGCATGAATTTCATAACCTTTTCATTTCAAAAATTTAAAATTGTTTTTGTCTCAGAGAATTGTTCTTACCACCAAGGCAGAGGGCTAGCTTACTTCTTAAGTTCAAGAGCATAATGACTATGGGGCCTGCTGCGGAGGATACTCATTAGAACCACCACTACTTTTATCTATAGCATAGCTGGTGAGAAGTTGAGCTATATATTTTCCATTTTGTTTTACCATATTTCTTTCATATGTGAGTATCCATGTTTCAATGTTATTTTCATCGAGCTTGCATTGGTTCTCTATAGTCTATCGGTCGTATTTTCATACACACGAGGCACTTGTTTGGTACTCTGAGCATTTTCAAGCCACCCTTATTGTTATGATTATCCTTTGTTAACCCCTTTGAGCCTTCATGCAAAATTCTTTGTTGTTTTTGTGACGAACCATGTCACAAGTTTTAAATCGAACATGTTATATCTGTTTCATTTCTTTGGAGTTAGATAGAATCATAGGTACTTGTATTAGTTTGAAGCTAAGTTTGAGGTTGCTTTTTGGAATTAGCATTATTTTAAGTTTGGGGTGGGGTACTAGTAGAACTTGGTAAACAAAAACAAAAAATAAAAAAAATAAAGAAAAATGGTAGACTTAACGATAAAAAATTGGTCTACACATAAAAATTAGAAAATTAAGAGCCAATGAATCAAAATAATTGGTCTTTTCAAAAATGAAAAATATAGAAAATGAATAAGTAGTTTTACTAGTACCCATGTTGTTTTGGCAAAGAGATTGAAGGTTGGTAGTATTTTAATGTTTAGGGATCAATAGCGTGTATCTAACTCCAATTCTTTTGATTAACCTACTTTCCCAAAAATATCCCACCTTAACCCAAGCCACGTTATAACCTTGAAAGACCTCTAAATTGTGTGTGATGATACTTGACTTTGAATGATTGTTTAGAATTTTTTCAAGTTCATAGGAAAATGCATTAACATGTTGATTTGAGCAGGCAAATGCCATGACTAGCCCCACTGGCTTTGAGAATTGGTGAGGAAGAGAATAGGGAATAGGGCGTGGTTGAAAGAATAAGCCATCTTCTCTAAGTCTGTCCCGCTTAAGGGAAAGTGGTAAGCTAGTCAACGTCTGAGGTGGAATGAACAAGGATCTGAGCACCCTCTCAAAAAGGTATGTCAATTTTAAAATTTGTGCAAACTTTGACTTTTAGCTATTTTGTTACTTGAGGACAAGCAACGGTTTAAGTTTGGAGTTGTGATACTCATCATTTTCATATTAATTAGTTTTAGTCTTTTTATAGTAAAAATCATCATCATCTGATATTTATAGAAAAAAAACTGATTTGTGTTGATTTTTCCCTAACCAGACAATCCTTGGAGCATTTGGTTTATTTGTGTGTTTTAACAGGTTTACAATAAGTTTTAGAAGTGGTAAGATGTCTAAGGAGTTTTGGAAAGTCAACCATGAAAGTCATTTCACAAGTATACAAATTTGGAAGAAGAAAGGTCAATGTTGTCATTTTACACCTGGGTGCAATCAGAATTCAGAAAACCAGTGTTGATGCTAGTTTGCGCCTGGGCGCAGCCAGTTGAGTTCAAGACCATTTTGCTGCTTCAAGTTTGCACCTGGGCGCAAAAAGGCTGCGTCTGGGCACAATTTCACGTTCCAGGTTGCCTATTTAAGCCCAAACATCAGATTTTGAAAGGGTTTGGAGAATTTTACATAGAAATTTGAGAGAAATACTTAGAGAGGTTCCGAGAAGGTGATGTTCGACCTAGAGGACTGGAAGTCGAAGCTTCTCATCCTCCACCTTTATGTGTAATTCTTTCAATCCTTTTCTATTCTTTGTAATCAAGCCATGATTGGCTAATTTCTCTATTGTTAGGGATGAGATTATCTAGATGACAACTTTTGTTCTATGACTTTATTTTGATTATTGAAGAAGTTTATTGAATCATTTTCTTATCTTTGTTCTTAATGTTTTTATTGCTTGGCCACCTTTAAATTGATTTACGGTTTATAGTGTGAAATGGAAGTTGAATTTATAAACACTTGAGATAAGAAATTCTTGCCTTTGTAATCTAGGAATATATGCAAACCCTTGAAACCAATTAAGAATTCTTGTTCAGTCATGCTTAATTCTAATCTTAAATTCACTAAGGAATTAGGGGTTATTTCAGGATTAATGATTCTGTCACTAAGGAATTAGGGCAAGAATAAATTAGAGAATTCGGTAATGATTCGATAAGTCGATTCAATAGTCATATTCAAGTTGACTAACTCAAGAGAGTCATTTAGTGAAACTCATCCCTGACAATTTTATTATTATAAAGTTCAACCCAATTTTATTTTTCTTAATTTTCATTATTGCTATCAAACAAATCTGGTACCTTTTTGTTCATTTAAGTTACAAATATTATTCAACAGTATAAAGTCTTACCTGTTTAAATTTACTACTTGAACAATTCCGTACACTTGCGAAAATCGCTATCACCATGCCTCCCCCGCATCAACCCCTAGTAACTCTATCATCAACCCAACAGCATCAACCTTGGTCATACTCTCGTGGGACAATAGCATACCCTCAATGGAGAGATGCAGCAAACAGGACACATCATCAAGTGTCACTTTCATCTTTCCAAACAGAAGATGAAAGCTCAAGGTCTCCTCGTGCCATCTCTCCAAAAATGCCGAACAAAGGTCGTGGTCGATCTAGATGTAGCTGATATCCTGCAGCCACTGAAGACTGGTTGCTCTCAGGCCATCCTTAAACCATTGTGATGCCATCCGCACCCTGTTTAGGTTTGTGAATTGCCTTCAATTTTCTTCCCGTTGTTGACACAATTTAAATTGTCACGCCACTGCAAAAATTAAAAACAAATTAATATCAGTTTCACAGTAATTGGAATAATACATGACAAAAATCAACAACAGTTTACAATCATTATTAAAACAACATAGAAATTCAATTTTCATTAAGCTAAAAGGTGTAGTGTCTTACCACTCCATCAGCCGCCATCCTGGCCACATGAACATGGTACTTTGTCAACATCGTCAAGTCGTGTGGGCCACCAGGATAGTCATCAAGCTCCTCTGGCTCTGACACACAGGTCCTCCTGCTCCTCATCATCTTCCCCTGCCCATGCCCCTGCCACGCTTGGGCTCTCCCCCCTCCGCTTGCATCCTCTCCATACGCTCTCTCCTAACAGAAACATGCATAGTTGTTATTTGCCCCCTGGTGCGATCAACAGGTTGTTCCAGTACCTGTAACATGCTAAAAGGGTTAAGTATTATCAACATAAATACATAAAAGTCAAAAAATCTTCATACTGCTACAGTTCAGATTATAAAATTGAAACTGCAACAATCCAGTTTCAATTTTAAAATCCGAACTGCTTCAGTACACAAAATAAAAATTGAACTCAAAGGATTGCATGCAGAGGGAATGAGACCTAACCTTCAGTTTAGTGTTTGATAAACCTTGAAATGTGATGATTTTGAGCAAAAAAAAAATCAAGATTCGACCGATTTGTTGATTTTTGGATTTTGGGATAAGAAGAGAGAAAAAGTGAAAGTGAAAAGTTAAACTGTAAAATTGGGGGAAGTTGTTGTTGTTGCATATATATCAAAATGGTTCGGATTATATAATTGAAACTGGTTTCCGGACTATATATTTCGAAGGACATTTTGAAAGAAAAAAAATAGAGCGCGTGAGAACCTCATAGGGTGGAAAAAGTAATAGCCTTTGATTAATTATAGAGCATGAAGATAAATTTATTTCGGTTTTCCATGCATATATATATATATATATATATATATATATATATATATATATATATGCATGATAAAACGTTGCATCAAATAATAAATTTGATCAAATAATAAATGTTTATCACTTAAAAAGGTACATACAACTTTCCTCTGATTTTGAATGCAACTTGCAATTAAGGTGGGGTGACGAAGAGAGCTCGGTAGCTTAGCTATTTTGAGTTAAGGGAAATAGAGTTTGAGGTTTTGAATTTAAACTTAGATGAAGAAGAAAAAAATTAACCTAATAAAATAACTAACTATTAACATTTGTCATTCAAAAACAAAATGAATGGTTCGATGAAGATTAGACAATTCAGTTTTTAAAGCAATCAATAAAAGAATAGACTTACTTTAAATCTGAACGGTTCAATTTTAATCGAACTTTTTGATTTGTTGTGACCCAAGGCTCGCATGCAATTCACATCCGATTCCTCTACTTAAGGACTTGGATTCGCTTAGCTTCCATCAATGAGAAAAGAAAAATTAAAGAAATGGAACTTCAAGTACTATTGCCATTCTCTTTCTTGCTTTCAGTTTTTGTTTGCTACTTACTTTTTCGACCATATTTGAACCGTCACAAAAACCTCCCTCCATCACCTCCTCTCAAACTTCCAATTATTGGCCATATGCACCTCTTAGGTCCTCTCCTCCATCAATCTCTCCACAATCTCTCCACCAAATACGGTCCGTTATTCACTCTTAACATGGGTTCCGTCCTCTGCGTGATCGCTTCCACCCCTCACTTCGCCAAACAACTCCTTCAAACCAATGAACTCGCTTTTATTTGCCGCATTGAAACCACGGCAACTAAACGACTAACTTATGATTCATCTCTAGCTTTCGCGCCCTACGGTGATTATTGGAGGTTCATTAAAAAACTTAGCATGAATGAACTTTTAGGCTCTCGTAGTATAAGCAACTTCCAACACTTGAGATCACAAGAGACACAAAGTTTTATGAAACTTTTGGCTAAGAAAGCCAAAACATGTGAGGTTGTGAATGTAACCGAGGAATTATTGAAGTTGACGAATAATGTTATTTCTAAGATGATGTTAGGGGAAGCTGAGGAAGCAAGGGAAGTTGTCCGTGGCGTGACCGAGATTTTCGGAGAGTTTAATATTTCGGATTTTATTTGGTTGTTTAAGAAAGTTGACTTCCAAGGGTTTGGGAAGAGGATAGAAGACTTGTTTTTTAAGTTTGATACGTTGGTGGAAAGGATTATTTGTACACGTGAGGAGATGAGGAAGAAGAGAACTGGAGAGAGTAGGAAGAGGGAGATAAGAGATTTTCTTGATATCCTACTTGATTGTGTCGAGGATGAAAGCTCTGAGATGAAAATTCAAAGGGTTCACATTAAGGCCTTGATTATGGTAAATCCATTATATATACATGCATACATATTTATCATTTATGTCATTTTTAGTATATTCTACTTTTTTAGCAAAAAGAAGATATACATTCTCATTTTTGTGTCGAAAAACAAACTATATTCTTCTTTAGTCTCATATTATAAATCATTTAAAGTTTTGACTCATCATCTAAAAAATGCAATTAATATTATATTATTTTAAATATAAGTACATACACTTAGTGTCTAACAGACCTCTAATAAAATTATATCTAGAAAAATCATTATTAGAAACCCATACAAATTCAACATCTATGCAAAATATATTTGAATGTTTATAAAGTTTGAGTCACAAAACTAATTTTTTTTGGAATAATGCCTTGGATTTGTAGGATTTCTTCACAGCAGGAACAGATACAACAGCAATATCAACAGAATGGGCATTAGTAGAACTCATAAAAAACCCATCTTTACTCCAAAAAGCTCGTGAAGAAATCGACAACATAGTAGGCAAAAACAGAACAGTTGAAGAATCTGACATTTCAAATATACCATATCTACAAGCAATCATAAGAGAAACATTTCGTCTTCACCCACCAGTTCCTATGGTTACAAGAAGATGTGTAGCAGAATGCAAAGTTGGAAACTATGTGATCCCAGAAAACACATTACTCTTTGTCAATGTTTGGTCTATTGGGAGAAATCCAAAATTTTGGAAAAACCCATTAGAGTTTCGTCCTGAAAGATTCTTGAAAAATGGTGAGGGAGATTCAATTGATGTTAGGGGACAACATTTTCAGCTTCTGCCGTTTGGGTCTGGAAGAAGAATGTGTCCTGGTGTTTCATTAGCCATGCAAGAAGTGCCAGCATTGCTTGGTGCAATTATTCAGTGTTTTGATTTTAAGGTTGTGGACCACAAAACAGGGAAGATTTTAAATGATGTTGGTGATATTGATGTTGATGAACGGCCAGGATTGACTGCTCCAAGAGTTCATAATCTTTTGTGTGTTCCAGTTGAGAGGACAAAATGTGGGACCACTTAAAACTATTAATCCTTGGATTTTAGTAGGTTTTTGAATAACACGTGTACGATGTATGATGTATCACGAATAAACCAACCCGAATTTAGTTCGAAACTCGATTCGACAATTGACTCGTTGAAAATGGTTTATGAACCAAATGAGTCGAACTTGAGCTGAAAATTAAGTTCGTTAATTAAATGAGTCGGACATGAACTATATATAGTTCGATTCGTTTGGTTTATGAACTGACTCGATTATATATATATATATATATATATATACACTGTTTACCCTGGTTTTTGGTAAACAACCGATGGTTATAAATCTATTACTTGCGAGATCAACCAGTAATCTCAGGTCATTGTGTGCAAATTTATTTGAGGATCTTTGCATGTTCTTGTTGATTTTTTATGTGTTTCGAATGCAAGAAAAGAACAAATAATTTTCAAGTTCGATTGCATGAACTTGTCGAATGAAAATTATGATGTAAAGATAAATTGCAAGAATTAACTTAGAGTAAAGTAAATTGCGTTGATTCGAAATAAAGGTTGTTCACAAGGATCATACATGATTCGTGACTCTTTTCTCGCTGCAACTTGGATACTTCGAGTGGGTAGAATGTTATGTATTTGATTTGTGACCCCGTTTTCCTCATGGAAAACTCTTATTCATACTTAGAAAAATAACTCTACAGTCCTATCCACACTTCTAACTGCTACTAACGTCTAATAACAGAGAAAATAACCTATTTGAAATTCAAATCTTGTCCCTTCGACAGCCACGAATTCCGACAGTTTGCCAAGAAAACTCTTCAGAAAACATCTAACCCTCGCGTTGTCAAGATGTCTTTCGACCAGTTCTATTCCTTCGATCGTGTCGAACGAACACGCGCAATCTTAGAAATTCTTTAAGTCCAAAACTCCACTTTTCTTCCACGTGTTCAGTCAAACCTCAATGAATGTATTTAATATCCTTTGTTGAAAATACAGGCTAACAAATTGCCCACCAAAAATGTTGGTTTCGACGGAAGAAACTGTAGAAGAAAACTGACATTTTTTAAAAGACCTTTTTTAAAGAAATCCCCACGTCTTCTTGAGTAATGACGTCACTTGCTTTGAACAGTTTCCCAAAACAATCATCATTATTGCACTATTCTCGGAGACCTTTCAGTTCCTGGGAGAAGTAATCGACAGCTACGTTCAGACTTCTTTCGCCACTTGTCTGGGTTTTTTCAACTTCCCAAATCAATAGTCTTTTCAGTTTCTTTTCAGTAATGAGTATAAAAACTCACTTTTACTACCTTTATTATCACCTTTTTTCTAGAAAAAACTTATTTTCTCCTTCGAACGGCTTCATCCTCCATTTCTTTCAAAAACAGGAACTTTTTCTCCCTTTTCTCCAGCATGGATCAACTCCCAGAGGATCTTCTAATCAAAATCACCCAGAAAATTGTTGCCACTGGAACTCAGAACTTGCTCAACTTCAGAGCAACTTCTACCACTCACCGTAGGTTGGCAGACAAGAAAACTGTTTTTAGGGCTTTACCACGCAACTGTCTGTGGTATTTCTATGATTCCCATCTGCAACAAAATGTGCCTTCATGCACACTATGATCCAGAGTGGTCATGAAGCGTTCAATATGGTAGAAGCAGCAAGAATCCTCCATGACGAGCCTAACAAACTGAACAAGGTCTACCGCATTCTGCGTAAAGCAACCTCTCATGGTGTAGATGGAGCCAGGTATTTGCTGATGATACTCAAAATCCTGGCCAAAGACGGTTTCCCTATGAGGGAGGTTTTTCCTACCTTCAAAGATCTCTTCGACCGTCAACTACTGGCTGAGTGTAGGAGGTCTACTTGCGGAGGACAAGGCTTTCCTTACTTCCTGCCTTATAGGCCCCATTGTGGCACCAAGCCATTACCCTCAAGTTTGGTCTTTCGACTCACATGCACGGCTCAAGGAACATGTAAGGGACATGGGAGAAGAACTGAGATTTACTGGCCTTTACCAGGTTCAAATGATGAGTATCCAAGGACTGAACTCTGCTTCTATTGCCGTCTCAAGTTGGAGATTATGTGGTTCCTGAATGAGTTTCGCTTCCTAGATGTCAAAGACTTTTAGGTTTTAGGCTTTAAGTTTTTTGTAGGGCCTCCAAGCCACCTTTATGTATTTTGTATGTCGAACAATGCTTTTAATGCCAATCTGTTTCGACATTTTTGTGTAATTTGCCCATTGCTTGGCTTCGACTTAACTTAAACAAATGCCGTTTTTATTTTCTATTGTAAATCCCTTCTAACTTCCAAATAAAAATTTGAACAAAAGAAAATCTCTACTCAAACTCTTATGTTGAATGATAACTTCGACGTTTCGACTTTGTGAAAACTGAAAAGGTAGTTTTCCTTCTATTTGAAAAACCCTTTTATGGCGCCACTCTCACAAGAGTTAGTGGGCCACGTTTTGGACTAAGTATGTAACACCCATACTAACTTTGACTAGTATATTAGCATGTGCGTTAAACTGATACTGGATACATTTAAAAATTTCAATAATAATAATATTACATCACAAAAGATTGAATACAAGTTTACTCGTCTGTACAAATATCCAATATTATTACACTACTCATACTATAACCATCAAGCTCCTGAGCTGGTACACAACGAGCAATTGTACTCCATCCAGCATCTCTGTGAAGATCTTCATCACGAAACTCTGACTTACCTGAAAACCTGCACCAGAAGGAAAGGGATGAGACATAATGTCTCAGTGAGCTCTAGCCCAACCAACTGTTGGCAACCACAGGGAACCTAGGGTCGCCATGCCTACCTTGGCAATCTTGGGGATTTCCTATGATCGCCAAGTCTTTTATCTGCCTATGACTATAAGTCCTCCTGTAACTATAACTTAAACTGCCTATAACCTTTGCTGTAACTATCTATAACCATAACTGTAATCTGCCTATAACTTTAACTTAGTGATCGAGGGGAAAACCTAGGATCACTTCCTGATATCTGTCTATAACTATAACTGTAAGTTTCCTGTGACTATAACTGTAACTGTAACTTTGACTATAACTATAAAACATAAAACATATAAACAGTTCGATAGCAGTTTTATGTTAGCTGTTAGCGTTGAACAAACAATTAATCTGAGTTCATTTTACGGAGGGCACCCCGGGTGGAGCAACCCCGAGATACGTCTCCCTATAAACCGGTGAAATTCCTATCATATCAGGCTAACACCGGACTCCCTATGAAACGTGTGGACAACCCTTTCGGAGAAGTCCCATCCGGCGAATCCCGGAGTCTGCTGAACACGCCCTGTAACTGTAACTGTAAAACGTGCAAGCACGCCAATAACTTTGATCTTTAATTCTTTAACTTTAACGTATGAACATATAATCTGTAACTGTAATCGTATAACAATTCTATAACGTATAATCTATAACCTATGACTCTTGGCTTATCGTTCTCATAAACCACCTATAATCGTCAGAAAACCATCACTATGATCTTATCTATAACTTTGATTGCCGAAGCATTCCTATTATCCTCGTATTCTAAATGGAATACAACAATAATCATGTTTACCTAAAATAGGTTCCTACTTGACTATTATCTCATCCTTGGATTCGTGTAAACTGAAACGAGTCCATAACATTGCCAGGTAAGGGTTAAACCCTAAACTAGATCCTTAACATCACTATAAAAGCTTATGGATTAAGATAATCCTCTCTTGACCAATGTACCTATCCTCATCTATAATTCATCCATACATTCTCTAAAGGATAAGGCTTTCTATGCTAGTTAGCGACGCTTAGTCACTACATATCGTTATTGAGTCCGAGGTAGCGTTGGTTAGCCGGAATGGTGCGAGAAATGATGAAAAACATAACATGTACTGCCACTGTCCCATCGTGTCACGATTTGGGAATCGTGACACGATTTTCTACCCAGAAAATGTGTTTGTTCCTGCCTGTGAAATCGTGACACGATTGGAAAATCGTGACACGATTTTACCTGCAGTTAGACAGCATTTGGCAAGTTTTAAACGTGATTTTTCACCATTCCAGCTTATCCAACATACCCAGACATCATAACATCTTTAAGGTTCAATTTCTAAGGCATATCGCTAGATTACATCATGAATAACCAAAGAATCACATGGAAAGGTGATTAGGGTACTAAAACCTTAGCTTGCTCATAACACTATAAACATTAAAACTTGCACAATAGTGGGTTATAAAACCCTAGGGAGCTCACCTTATACTTGATTCCGATCTTTGCCAAGCTTAACCTCAAAACCCTAGCTCCTCACTTGTCCTTTTCTTGCTTTGCTTCATGCTTCTTCTTTTACTTCTTTTGCTCCACTTCCAATACAAGCTTGCTTGCAAGGGGTTTTCTCACAAATATATGGATGAAGCTTGGATAGGTGATGAAGAGATGATGATGATGATGATGGCGTGTGAGAAGAGGGGAAGAAAGGAAGAGAGAGCTGATTTTTGGAGAGGAGAAAGATGAGAAGAAAAATGGGAAAATATCTTGATTCCCAATTTTTAAACAATCCTCCCATTTCAAATAATTACAACTTTGCCATTGCCACATAATTACTAATTTGCCACTCTTTCATATAATTCTTATAACACTGATAATTGCCTCGTTTAAGCGGGATATTACACTCTACCCCCCTTAAAAGAAATTTCGTCCTCGAAATTTAGAAAATCCTTCTGAGATCCTGAAAGATAAATCCTTTTTACCTCTTCTCTACTATGAAAATTTCCAATTCTATTAGCTTATTTGGATTTCATGGCAACTCTAGGGTCCGACATGTAGATTAGTCACGCATCCTGATTAAACCATACTGGTTAAAACTTGTTCTTTAGCCATGATTCCCGTTTCTACTAACCAAAACATATGACAATCTCTCTCCTGCTGAAAGATCTGATGCATGTTACATAACTATTATCTGTTAAGACGTATGGTTATCTGAACCAACATTTCCATCTTATCTGACTATGATCTCTGTTCGACATACTTCTTGTAAATCCAAATTTAAAATCGTTAAGTCTTGAATTTCATTTACCGAGTTCTATCAGTTCTTCTTTAATTGACCGTTTAATCTTAACCTGAAGACGTCGGGTCGATCTGATTTTCCTCAATTATCTCAATTTTCCGAGGAATCTATTACATTGTTTTCAGTTCAAAAGAGTTCTTGTCTATAACTCTCGCCTCGCAAGACGACCTTTTACTGTCACATTCGTATCATTCTTCACAAAAATTTATTCTTACACTGGAAGGTATCTGATCTTGAGTATTTTCAGACGGAAGTGAAATCTATTACAACTACCTCCACGATTCAAATTCCAAGTGGTGGCTGAACTTATGGTACAAGTTCCTTTCTTTCCGACAATTCTGGTGTAACTATTATCACAACCTTAGGCATTACTCACTTTCCCACTGCGGGAATTCTTTAAGCTTGAGAAATCACATAAGTCAGTTATGCTCCTATTAATAAATCAACAATAACATGTAGCCAAAGGTCTTAAGAACTTTCTTCTTTATCAATACTTTCAAACTTATGAAAATCCAGTATAAGTAACGTGTGGCATAAGCCGTCTCACATATCATCATTGTCCATAGCACATAGCTTCTAAACATGATCGAGTACGTGTACACTACTATCGGTACACAGCACGTCGCATCATCATTGTCCAACTAATGGGACTTCATACTTAGTCAACATGTATTTGAGACAATGCCACGCCAACTTAGTCACTCTTCTTGTTCTCAACTCATACTTGTATTCTTTGAGTGTCTACAATCCCTTACATATCTATGATTACATCCTATAGGCGCTATAACTTATTTCGTTCAAGAACATTCTCCGTTCTAAAGAAAACTCTATTCTGTTCGCTGTTCAAAATGGCACTCTTAAACCTCTTAATCCTTTAATACATAACTTGAATTCACTTAGCCTTTTACTATAAACTATGAATAATCCTCTAATCTGTGTAATACATATCATTCCTTTAACTATGAACATCAAGTTCAAGAATTTCTGAACTCCTCAACTGAGATTTATTCGGCAACAACAAACCTGTTATGCATATGACTTTTCTGTTAAAACATTACCGACTGCGTACCACGATTACTAACACATGTCTCATGACTATAAATATGTTACACTACTATCTAAGTAGCATAAACTCTGCCTGATCAGTATACAAAATACTAATCATAACCTGTAACATGCCTGTTACATGCGACATGCTAGCATAACGTGGATACGATGCGGAATAACTGCACGCCACGGGATAATTCCTCTTTGGTTAAACTACTTCGATTCTCTTATTCCATGAGTTTCGAGATCTGAAACCTCCCTCGTCTTATCTATTAAAATTTCCTGTTAGAACTGATAATAAGTTCAAATCACCACTACTTACACATATTCTGTAACTTGAGAATTTATCTCTGAATGCCTTTCCTGTAATTCCTCTGACAAGGACTTCACAAACATCCTTTTCTCTAAACTTCAGCTTTGATTTGTCTGTTAACTCACATTTAGATTACTTCTCCGCTGCGCAACTCTGATTTTAACAATTCACCTTGAGATAGAAGTAATACACCACTATTACCATATAAAATCTCCTTGGCCAATCCTTTGACCTTATAACTTTGTAGTTACCATACGTAACCATCTTACATTATAATTTCTCTTATGGTTTAAACCACCTGTCAAACCTACTGATTGCTCGACGCTTGACTTTGCTTTTCCTTTCGAACATAAACGAAATTCTTACTTTCACGAAACACGCCGAAACCTGTAAACAGTCTTTAACAATAATACGAGCCCAAACGATGCTCCTATTAAAACAACTTAAGTTCATACATTATTTACTTGTGGTAACTTCTAGAATCATTCTATGACTTCCGGAGATTCTCGTCTTTTATACACTTAATCGATTAATGAATCGAGTCTCATCCTATAATTATCCGTAGGGATTTCACATCCACAACCTTTTTCCAAGACACTTAGGTCCACATAACTCTAACATGACCCTTGATCACTCCGGAAATAATTCGTCTGGATAAACTCAACTTTTACCGGCTCTTCTGTAAATTCAAACACATGCTACACCTCTTCGAGTACCCGATTAATAAATCTGTAAGCTTCAATACTTAACATTTTCCATTGGATCCTTCCTATAACTTATTACTGTATTCACAATTCCATTCTAATCTTGTTATCTGAACAATAGTCCATATGTCTTCTCGACCGTTCCCCTCTTCATGTTTTCGAACAATCCAAGGTATGTATTTTCTACCATCTTTAACATCTACCAACTTAAGGTAATCTTTGTCGACTTACCGAATACTTGTGTAAGGAGCCCATTAAGAGAAAACATAGAACCCCTTAACATTAACCATAGTTTTAACTACAACTTGTACGTTAGTGACAATCTTCCTGTTCAATCTTCGAAACCGGTCTACTATAATCTGACGACATAAGATTCAACCTTTTATCCATACCCTTACCGGGGGTTTCCTTTACTTATCACTACGCTCGCTATCTTCATACCAAGCATCTTGGTGTTCCATAATAAAGGAAGGTAATCTATTTCATCCATTCAATATTTCGCTTAATACATAACTAAGTCTCTTACATATCGGATATCAAAATCGCTTCCGATCAAGTGCGCAGGTCCTTCCATCCTTACACACTTTATCCTTACTGAAAATCCCGAGCTTCCAATCGTTAACTGGTCATTCCTTATTCCAAGTCGCTGGGTTTTGGTATCACAATCCTTTGCATCTGCTGCCGGAATTAAAACTCTAATTTTTACAATTCACTTCTTAGTGCATTCCATAATACTTTACTCTACACATCTCCTCGGAGAAGGCATCGCTCAATGATGCGTCCAACTAACCAAGGTACTTGACCTTACTCTTAAATACCTCTTATAATTCTGAGACTTTGCCATTAACTGGCTCAGTTACTTCATCATTAGAAACCGTCCTTTGACATTAAACACTTTGTCAATTTCGTCTTAAAAACTGACGTCTTAACCTCTACCCTTCGTACACTTCTTTCCTCCTTGGTCACATTCAGCTCTCGGATATTTGTCCTAACTGTCATATACTAGACTGAGTTGATCAGGCTCAACTAGATGTGACCTTTAGAACAACATCCGGAACCCAATGATTCCACTACTTTTAATGAATCTTAAACGACACATGGCACGGTCTGAATCGACCTGCTCTGATACCAATTGTAACACCCATACTAACTTTGACTAGTATATTAGCATGTGCGTTAAACTGATACTGGATACATTTAAAAATTTCAATAATAATAATATTACATCACAAAAGATTGAATACAAGTTTACTCGTCTGTACAAATATCCAATATTATTACACTACTCATACTATAACCATCAAGCTCCTGAGCTGGTACACAACGAGCAACTGTACTCCATCCAGCATCTCTGTGAAGATCTTCATCACGAAACTCTGACTTACCTGAAAACCTGCACCAGAAGGAAAGGGATGAGACATAATGTCTCAGTGAGCTCTAGCCCAACCAACTGTTGGCAACCACAGGGAACCTAGGGTCGCCATGCCTACCTTGGCAATCTTGGGGATTTCCTATGATCGCCAAGTCTTTTATCTGCCTATGACTATAAGTCCTCCTGTAACTATAACTTAAACTGCCTATAACCTTTGATGTAACTATCTATAACCATAACTGTAATCTGCCTATAACTTTAACTTAGTGATCGAGGGGAAAACCTAGGATCACTTCCTGATATCTGTCTATAACTATAACTGTAAGTTTCCTGTGACTATAACTGTAACTGTAACTTTGACTATAACTATAAAACATAAAACATATAAACAGTTCGATAGCAGTTTTATGTTAGCTGTTAGCGTTGAACAAACAATTAATCTGAGTTCATTTTACGGAGGGCACCCCGGGTGGAGCAACCCCGAGATACGTCTCCCTATAAACCGGTGAAATTCCTATCATATCAGGCTAACACCGGACTCCCTATGAAACGTGTGGACAACCCTTTCGGAGAAGTCCCATCCGGCGAATCCCGGAGTCTGCTGAACACGCCCTGTAACTGTAACTGTAAAACGTGCAAGCACGCCAATAACTTTGATCTTTAATTCTTTAACTTTAACGTATGAACATATAATCTGTAACTGTAATCGTATAACAATTCTATAACGTATAATCTATAACCTATGACTCTTGGCTTATCGTTCTCATAAACCACCTATAATCGTCAGAAAACCATCACTATGATCTTATCTATAACTTTGATTGCCGAAGCATTCCTATTATCCTCGTATTCTAAATGGAATACAACTATAATCATGTTTACCTAAAATAGGTTCCTACTTGACTATTATCTCATCCTTGGATTCGTGTAAACTGAAACGAGTCCATAACATTGCCAGGTAAGGGTTAAACCCTAAACTAGATCCTTAACATCACTATAAAAGCTTATGGATTAAGATAATCCTCTCTTGACCAATGTACCTATCCTCATCTATAATTCATCCATACATTCTCTAAAGGATAAGGTTTTCTATGCTAGTTAGCGACGCTTAGTCACTACATATCGTTATTGAGTCCGAGGTAGCGTTGGTTAGCCGGAATGGTGCGAGAAATGATGAAAAACATAACATGTACTGCCACTGTCCCATCGTGTCACGATTTGGGAATCGTGACACGATTTTCTACCCAGAAAATGTGTTTGTTCCTGCCTGTGAAATCGTGACACGATTGGAAAATCGTGACACGATTTTACCTGCAGTTAGACAGCATTTGGCAAGTTTTAAACGTGATTTTTCACCATTCCAGCTTATCCAACATACCCAGACATCATAACATCTTTAAGGTTCAATTTCTAAGGCATATCGCTAGATTACATCATGAATAACCAAAGAATCACATGGAAAGGTGATTAGGGTACTAAAACCTTAGCTTGCTCATAACACTATAAACATTAAAACTTGCACAATAGTGGGTTATAAAACCCTAGGGAGCTCACCTTATACTTGATTCCGATCTTTGCCAAGCTTAACCTCAAAACCCTAGCTCCTCACTTGTCCTTTTCTTGCTTTGCTTCATGCTTCTTCTTTTACTTCTTTTGCTCCACTTCCAATACAAGCTTGCTTGCAAGGGGTTTTCTCACAAATATATGGATGAAGCTTGGATAGGTGATGAAGAGATGATGATGATGATGATGGCGTGTGAGAAGAGGGGAAGAAAGGAAGAGAGAGCTGATTTTTGGAGAGGAGAAAGATGAGAAGAAAAATGGGAAAATATCTTGATTCCCAATTTTTAAACAATCCTCCCATTTCAAATAATTACAACTTTGCCATTGCCACATAATTACTAATTTGCCACTCTTTCATATAATTCTTATAACACTGATAATTGCCTCGTTTAAGCGGGATATTACAAAGTAACACCCAAAAAACCACTTTTTAGATTGTCAACTTGGGATGTTGACATCTGTCACAATTTGAAGTGAGAAGAAGTATAAAGTTAGACCTTGGAAAGTATAAAAAGCATCTTTTTAACTCTTCTCTCACTCTTTTCCATCTTGATTGGCATAAAGAACATCAAACCCTCTTTAACTGTTCATCTTCTTTTCCAAACCCATTTTTCTAAAAACACCAGTTTAGCAAGAAAAAGGTTCTTTTTCATCATCAACAAACGGTGAAGATTACTCTTTTTGCACACCACCTTCCGAAACTATCATCCATAAAACCCAGAACGTCAATGGCGTCCGCATCTAATTCTCAACCCTCCGGCACGGCGGACACAACAAACTTTTCCGTACAACTTCAACCAGGAAACTTCAAATTTGTTCCTGAACCTGATTTGAAGGACGAGCAAGCACAAATTTGGAAATCCCAGGTAATGATCCCTTGCGCCAATTCTCATGCATACTTGGGTCCTTTAGTGTTCCAGGGTCCTTTACCCAGAGAGTGAACAGATAATGACAAAATCAAGGAAATTTTCTCAACTTATCACCATTTTACCCCTAGGATTTTCGAGAAAGGACATTACTTTATGAGCTTCATGGATGCACCCACTAGAGTGTTTAGGTCTGCTCCTCATGTCGGAAGTGAAATATACATGAAATGGCTGAATAAAGTTGAATCGAAGAAAATGGATTTTTGGAAAACCTTAGGCATCTTCGACCTTATCCAACTGTCGAGGCTTGGGCCAAAGTACCAACCCAATATGCTGATAGCAGCGTTACACTTCTAGGACCATTCTAGTAGTAGCCTTCATCTCAAATGTGGAATGATAACCCCCAACACTTCTAGATGTGGCTCCAATAACTGGCCTGAAACCTACTGGAAGAACTTTTGACCCTAGTACCGTTTCGACTGATTTTGACTTCAACTTTCAGTGTGCTGCTTTTTCATCTTAGATAGAGGACCACTACGACACTGCCAAAGAATACGTTTTCGACATAGAACATGTAGAGTTCTTGACCCTCTGGCTGTCCCTTTTTGTTTTCTGTACTCCCTCGCTGCAAGTGACGAAGATGTACGTCAAACTGGCAATCCAAATACACGAAGGCATGGATGTCATCTTGAGTCGACTCACCTTAGGTGCCCTTTATGATGGTCTTGGTAATGGGTCATTCGACTTGAAACAAGCAAGTGAGGAGAGAAAAACCCTGTCGGTGTCTGGGCCTATTTGGCTTTTCCAATTGTGGTTGTTAGCCACTTTCGAATCCAAATTTCAACTCTTCATTCCTGATGAATACAAGAATATGGTCGAACAACTAAGAATGGAAGTCACTCGCCTACCTGCTTTGAAACTTAGAGAAATAGGCCGAAGTAATGAAGCCTTATTTTCGACAGCCTTCAACGTGTTCTTAAGTTGTGACACTTTTGTACCTTCAATGGCTCCGTTCATAAACAGGACTCTCAGACCAGAATGGTTTACTAAAAAATTCCCAGAGCTTTCTGTCGACCGCAAGGGGGAACATTTCGAGATCTGGAGAATTTGGCATTTGCCAGCTTTGACCTAGATCTCTCTTTCTCAGTAAGAAATATATGTGCCATCCTGAGACCGAAAAAGCTTGGCATGAACACCTTGCCCAATTTGATCAAACTGCCCCCAGTTTCGAACCCATAACTTTCAACACATCATTCTTATGCACCCAAGAATTTTTTACTTGGTGGAGAAATTATTATAAAACAAAAAGTGCTAATGTTGATGAAAACTCTTTACTTGAGCAGCTGATATCTGTTTTTCCTTCTGTGCAGAATAAAAAGGCGAAGACCAAAGGTATGCATATTTGAGAAATTCAAGCATTTCAAAAATATTTCAAAACTGTGTATGATCCAAGACATCTTAGTCGGACCGTTGCTCAGGCAGCAAAAACTTTAAAGGAGAAAATAAATGAAAAACTTCACATGGTGAAAGCTCCTCCTCATGTGAAAGATAAATACACTTATACTTTGCATTTTAAAACTCGATTTCCAGCTTTACCAACTAGCAAACTTGCTTTGGCTTTTCGACCATCTTACCCTCATTGGTTCTTTTGTGGTTCGAGACTAGCTTTCAAAAACCGTTTTGCTAAAAAACCTGATAGAATAACTCCGACTAAGCATAACATACATAGTTTTGGAGGTCATTTGCACCTTGACATTCGACATGTTCGAATCACATCAGAAATTAGAACAGGTGACACCCTTCGACTCAGAGACAAAGTATAACTTTATCTGTTTTTAAACTCAACAACTTCATGTCTTTTACAGCCTTACTTCTTGCGACTAGACCACCGTCAGACGATGAACCCGACAAGGAAGAGACCAAATATAGGCCAAACCTTCTGAGTCGAAAGCCGTCGAGGTATGATTCTCTTGCTCTTGATGACAGTATATTTTTTCCTGACAATTTCTTGACAATGAACGCAACTCTCTAGAAATGGAAGCGTGCCAGTAGTTCCTGCAATGTACCTCCCTCCAAGAAACCCAAAAAGTTCATCAATATATCATGCGAGGATTCAGAGGTATGTGGAATCTTTCGACTCTTAGATTCTTTTCTTTTAAACCTCTTCACCGACTGAATATTTTTGGTCCGATCCATATCTTCTTCTCTTTCCTTTTCAGGATGATGGATCTTCTCCAAATGTCGACGCTGCTGAAGGCCCCTCGACGATGGTCGAGAGAGAGAGAGAGAAGAAACGGAAACATGAACCGGATTCAACCGTTGAACCCTCAAAGAAGAAACTTCACAAGGCGAAGAAGATCCCAAGCGAAGGCTCTGGTGTCGGAAAGATCAATATGAAGGTAAATGTCGAACCTTAACTAATTGCAACTCAAGTTGTTGATTGATTTTCCTAATACTCCCTGTTAATTATTAATTACAGGTGTTGGAGCCTGGTAACGTCGAGGTTGAGAAATAACCGATGCCTACTTCGCCACACGATCCTCCCGTTTCTAGAATAGTCGAAGAAACGAATGAAGATACAATGACTGGCCAAAACAACGCTGGAGGACCGTCTGTTGACTGTTTTGAAAATGTACTTGTCACCACTACTCCCGAACCTAACCAGACTGAAACTGATGTCGAACATACTGAAATTCTGTCAAAGACGATTGTCTCGCTCCTGCTGCAGGCGAGAAATCTTCTGATCCTACTCGCGGAGAAACCACTCTAACTGAGCCACTCCAAAATCCAAATTCTGTCGAGACACCTGGAAAGGACAAGGATGACACCACTAGTGAAGATGAGAGCAGTGAGGATCTTGAGGATGACGAAGCTGAAGAAGAAGAGGAAGGTCCTCGAAGTCCTGAAAGCATGGATGAATCCCCTCCAAAAAAGACCTATGCCCCCAGTGCTACTCTAAGTCTGGACGAAATAGAAAGTCTTGAGGCAAGCAATCCTCTTGAAGCTTTTAAACTCCTGCTAAGCAGCGAAGACAATCAAGAAACCACGACTACATCCGTCGGAGTAAGTTCTGAAACCACTGAGGAAGATTTAATCCAAGAGCTGCGGGCGAAGATAATTGGGGTGGACCTCCTTCAGGCCATCAAGCTAAATTCAAGCCTCACTTTCGACCTAAAAAGTTTGGTTCGCTAGTTGTTAAAGTTAACCCATAACCAGTCTTTGTTAGCTTTCCTGGTCGAATTTGAGCCTCTCCTAGATCGAATAGCCACAGAATTACGGCAAGAATCTGAAAACGATGCTAAGATAACCCGACAGCGCAATCAGCATAAAGAAGCCCTGAAATTAGTCGAAGCATCCAAAACTAAGATTGCTTCCCTGGAACTTACGAGTGACAATGCTTCTGTCGGGGCAAAGGATTGTAAGTCAGCCTTTGCTACTTACAGAGAACAAATCCCGGTCTTAGAGTCGAATATAAAAGAAGAAGAGACAAAGTTGGTTGAGTTCAAGAAAACATTGGATCCTTCGGACATCGAGCTTCGCCAAGAAGCCAAACTGGCTATCGACAATTTTAAGAAGGCCAAATTGTGTAACACCGAAATCAACAAGTTGATCAAAAATGGCTCTCGGACCCAAGTCGTGCTGGATCATGCCAAAAAGGCTTTGGAGAGGCTAACAGCTGACTTTACTTTTTAAGCTTTTATTTCTTTTCTTAAATTGTAATATGTACTAGTATAACCTCTTTTGAAAGTTTCGACGATGTTCTGGCAGCATATGCCATGATTACGAATTTCCTATTTCCTTATTATTCGTGTGTAATTTTAACTTCTTGCAGCGTTGGCTTATACTTTTTCAAATATTTGCCATTTACTCCTAGAACTCGATTATCCGCGCCTATCTCTTCTATCTCATACGCACCATTGGAGAAAACCTGTGTGATTTCGAATGGTCATTCCCAGTTTGGCGACCATTTGCCTAAGACTCTGTCTTTCCTATCCATAGGTAGGATTACTTTCCAAACTAACTCTCCTAAGGCAAAAGACTTAGACTTTACCTTTTTGTTATAGGTTTTATCCACTCTCTCTTTTTGCCTTGTAAGGACATCGAATGCAAGTATTCTCTCTTCGTCTACATCGACTAATTCATCCAGCATCATGTCCCAATAATGGTTCGTCAAAATTTCAAATTGTCTTTGAATTCTGGTCGACTGTAAGTAAACTTCGACGGGTAGGACTGCATCATGGCCGAATGTGAGTCTAAATGGGGTAGTGTTAGTCGATTCCTTTGGGGAATTCCGACAGGCCCATAGAGCTTGGTTCAAAGTATTATGCCAATTTCTTGGTTTACTACCCACATGTTTCTTTATCAAATTAATGATAATTTTATTGGCAGCTTCGACCTGACCATTTGCCTGCGCGTAATAAGGTGTCGAAGTTAATAATTTAAAACCAATTTCGGAAGTAAATTCTACCATTTTTCGTCCAGTGAAGACCGATCCTTGATCTGTCGTAATAGTCTCTGGGATTCCAAACCTGTACAGTATGTGGTCTTAAATAAACTTGATAACTGCCTCCTGATCCACATTTGGTAAAAGAACGGCTTCCACCCATTTGGTGAAATAATCTATCCCGACTATTATATAACGGTGGCCTTTCAACGAAGTAGGTTTTACTTCTCAGATTAAATCTAAAGCCCAACCCCTGAATGGTCATGGTTTTACTATTGCATGCAGTTCGCTTGCTGGTACATGTTGTATTCCCGCATGCTTATGACATTCTTGACAACCCTTGGCGAACTCTATACAATCTTTTAACATCGTTGGCCAATAAACGCTTTGTCGAAACAAAAGCCATTTCATTTTGTGGCCTACTTGATGAGAACCACAAATCCCACTATGGGTATTGGAAATTGTCAAATATGCCTCATTTTCCCCAAGGCATTTTAGTAAAACTTGTTCAGGAGTTTTCTTGAACAAATTATTTCCAATTATTACATAGCTTAAAGCCCTATATTTGATTTTTCGACTAGTGCTCCCGAAAGGATTTTCCAAATATTCGACAATTTGTTTTGCCAATCGTTATCTACCATGTTGTCAATGGCAAAAACTTCGAATTGAAATTTCTAAAAAATTTCGGCTGAAAGATTGTCTATTTCCTCTGCCCCCTCAGTTTTTGTCGTTGACAATTCGGTTGGGGGAAAGGATATCAGGGTAAGTTTGTCTCTTATTTCTATCAACTCCTTTAATTTTGCTTTGGAAACTTTATAGCCTAAGCAATTTGTGCCAACTCATTCGCCTCTTGGTTATCCATTCGAGACACATGTTCAATGTTTACGTACTGAAAACGTTGTAACAACGTGTTGGCTAAAATAAAATACACAATCAGATTTTCTTTGATGCATATGTATTCTTTTGTCAATTACTTTATGACTAATTTGGAGTCCCCTTTTATCTCGACTTCTTTTGCCCCCAATTCTAACAAGATCTCAAGTCCCGCTATTAAGGCTTCATATTCAGCCTCATTATTGGAGCACAGTTCATTGATTCTGAACTTAAAGCTAGTCCGAATGTTGGTAGGAGACACAATTAACATGCCAATCCCAGTGCCATTTCTATGACTGGAATCGTCGAAATATAGTTTCCAGGGTCGAGTCTCTTTGTTGTGGCTTCGACCGCAGAATGGTCAACTATGAAGTCGGCCACGATTTACCCTTTGATAGCTTTTAAGGGCCTATAAGTTAGTGAATATTCTGTGAGGGCTATAGCCCATTTACCAATCCTACTGTACAAAATAGGTTTCACCAACATGTGTTTAATAATATCCAAATGAGAATAAATACAAACGTCGACTGACTTTATATATTGCCTTAACTTTGTACAAGAGAAATACAGACAAAGGCATAACTTTTCAGTCGGATGATACCTTGTCTCAGCATCATTTAAAATCCTACTGAGGTAGTATATGGCTCTTTCGACACCATTTTCATCCTCTTGGGCTAACATGCTAACTATGGATGATTCTAACGCTGCTATGTACAATTTCATCACCTTATTCTTAAGTGGAGTTAAAAGAACAGGTGGTTTTGTCAAATATGACTTAACCTCTTCAAAAGCCTTCTGATGCTCTGGTTCCCATCTAAACATATCTTCTTTCTTGAGTCGGAGTAATGGCGAGAAAGCTTGAGTCTTGCCACTTAAGTTCGAAATGAACCTTCTTAGAAAGTTGATCTTGCCTAGAAGAGATTGCAATTCTTTCTTGGTCAAAGGAGCCTTCGTTTCCAAGATGGCTTTTGTCTTGTTTTGGTTTATTTCAATACCCTTTTGTGGACCACGAAGCCCAAGAAATCACCTGCATGGACACAAAAAGCACATTTTAAAGGGTTCATCTTTAAACCTTATTTTCTCATCCTTTTGAACGGTTGTCGAAGATGGTCTAGATGACTGTCCTCTATCAAAGATTTTACTACAATATCATCTATATACACCTACATAAATTTTTCTATAAAATCATGGAACATAGAATTCATTGCCCTTTGATATGTGGCGCTAGCATTTTTTAAACCAAATGGCATGACTATCCATTCATACACGCCTATGGCCCCAGGACATCTAAATGCTGTCTTCGACGCATCTTCTTCCGCAATAAAGATCTGGTTATAACCAGAATAGCCGTCTAACATGCTTAAATAATCAAAACATGTTGCCGAATCGACCAACATCTCTGCCACTGGCATGGGATATTCATCCTTAGGAGTAGCATTGTTTAAATCTCTAAAGTCTATACAGACTCTAAGGGTTCCATTCTTTTTTACTACAGGAACTATGTTAGCCAACCATTTGATATACCTAGCCGTTCTGATGAACTTGCTTCGTAAGAGTCTTTCGACCTCTTCTTTAATTTTCAACAAGATCTAGGGTGCAAACCTCCTCGGAGTATATTTTATTGGCTTTTTCCCTAGTCGGATTGGTGATTTCAATTCCACCATGTCTCGACTTAGACCTGGCATTTCAATGTAATCCCAAGCAAAACAATCTTTATATTCCTTCAAAAGTTCAACAATCCGAACTTTGAATCCTTTGCCAATTTTGGCGCTAATATAAGTTGGCCTCTTTATAGAGCCATCTCCCAGATCAACTTCTTCCAAAGGATCCTGTGCCACGATTTTCTTGGCGGGACCCATTGGATCTTTCTCAAATCCTAAAGGTTCGTCGCCATATATGCAATCTAACCTCTGATCTTCGATCGGCTCAGCTTCCAGACGATCTTCAATGGTCTCGACGACCATTTCTTGTTGTATGGCAGCTTCCAAAGCCGCATTTCGTCTATTTTCGGCCATGTAGGCCGTAATTCTCTCCCATGAGCTGGGGATAGACATGATTAGTGTTTGGTGTCCCACCCAGCCAGTGGAATTTCATCCTCAGAAGAACTTTCGTCTTCGATTAACTCCCTTTCCCAAAAGAAACCACGGGTTAGGTGCAGTTTAACAGTGCTTTTTACAAGTTCTGGTCTAACTAGACCAAAATCTGAGGATCGACATGGCGATATGTACGCCAAATGTTTATCAAAGGTCTTTTTGTTAATATGGTTGACTTCAACCATGAAATAGCTTTGGTCAGCTTCAATATTCTCTAACAGTCCATCTTCCCTCCAGATGGATAGCCTTTGATGCATAGTCGACGGGACTGCTCCGACACCATGTATCCATTCTCTGCCAAGTAACAAGTTGTAATTGGCTTTGGATGGAATTACTAAGAACAATGTCGACCTCTTGACACTTTCGACAATTAACTCAACTTCAATTGCCCCATAAGAGTGGCCTGATTTACCTTCGTAATTCGAAAGCACCACATTATGGGATGTTAAGTCGGATTCTTCCTTCCCAATTTTCTTTAATAAGCACAACGGCATCAAGTTCACCGCAGCACCACAATCCACTAGGACCTTATTAATCCCAATGTTATTCACCTTAGCCTGGACGAACAGAGGTTTAAGGTGATTCCTCATGTCTCGACTAGGCCTTTCGAACATGGCATGTTGTTCTTCGACGCAGCCATTGTTCATCACATAGTAGCAAACTGGCTTGTGTTCAGCCATATCTTATGTAAAATCTTCTTCCCCCTCACTGATCTCCGACACTAAATCAAATTCGATTGGTAGAATCGAAACGACGTTACATATCACATCAAAGTCTGGTTCAGAATCAGAAAAGTTTGATTCCATTTCCTCATCTTTGGCATGATGATTCTCTTTGACGGAGGGCAGTGGAGGAAAAAGCCTCTCTTTTGTTGGCTTCCTGATTCCGATGACAACTAATTCCTTCCCTTTTGCAGAGGTTTTGACACTGTCGGCAACAACAGCTTTCTTCTGACGTTGGAATCTACGCCACTGAGTTTTGGTCATGGGGTTCTTTCCTTTGTATCCATTTCTGTAGGCATACTTGTTGTCGACATGATAAATTTCTCATTTTATTGATGTGGAAGAATGACGACCAATATTTTTTCCGCCAGAATGGATCCATTTACCCACATGAGTCTCTGAGGATGGGACATAGGTTCTTGTCGAAGGCACCACCTTATATGGAATGCCTCTTTTATTGAAACTGAACTTAAGCCTGTTATCGACTCATTTTCATTTCCTCTTCGACACCAACTGTTTTCCTTCGAGGCTTCTTGCTGCTTTCTTGTCGAACACTGAACTGCACTTTGGGCAGATCGTGACTTCAGAATTGCTTATCTTGCAGCGGTTCAGAAAAGTAACAAGACCCTCTTCAGCATTAGGATATGCAGCTTTCAGTTGTTTCTCATACTGATCTTCAGTGATCATTGCAGGTATCATCATGAGGCTTTCAGTAACCTCTTTGGGGTTATTAGAACTTTCCCCCGGAGTCTCTCCCATAACTTCGACAACATTGACGTCAAACGACTCAGCGTACATTGCGTCGATGACTGGAAGAGGATCAACGTCTACCTGCATTGGCGATTTTGTCTTGTCACCAAATTTCAGTCTTCCCTCTTTTAGTGCTTTCTGCACTAAATCCCTGAAAAGAACACAACGGGAAGTATTATGACCCAAAAAATTATGAAATTTGCAAAACCCTTTTTTCTTCCTTTAGTCTACTGGTGGAAATTTCAAACCTTTAGGTACTACGATTTGACCATCAGTGACCAACAGGTCGAAAATTTCATCAATTTACAACAATTTACAAATATAAGGAGGTCCAGGTTTTAATTCAGCCACATTGACTTCATTTTCTTCGATGGAAGTATATTCGACATCGAATTCTTGGTCGTTGTTGTTATCATCGACATATGCAACTTTCTCTTTCTTGTGAAACCTATTGGACCTAGCCTTTTTGGCTTTTAACCTTTCTACTTGTCGAACTCTATCGGCCAATTGGGCCATATCTCTTAAATGTTGGGTATCCAATTTCTTTCTGACAGAATAATATAGACCCCCAGCAGCCATTTCGACTAACTCATGTTCAAGCACTTGGGTAAAACATCTTGCCTTCAGTAGTCTAAATCTATTGAGATAATCATCAATAGATTCTGGCATTTTACGCCTAACACTAGCCAATTCTTTCAAACTTATCTTAGATTGGCCCATGTAAAATTGGTCATGGAATACTCTCTTTAATTGATTCCAGTTATGGAGTGAATGTGGGGAAAGAGTAGTGAACCATGTGAAGGCATTCTTTGTCAAGGAATTGGGGAAGTATTTCATTCTTAAGTTTTCATTATTTGCAATGTCCCCTGCCTCTGTCAAATAACGGGCAATGTGTTCGACAGTAGATTCATTTGTTTCTCCAGCAAACTTTGTGAACTTAGGGATCTTCCAACCCCTAGGGAGTTCAGTTTCCAAGACATATTCAGACAAGGCTGATACGAAATTTGGTCTGTGTAGGCCTACATTAAGGCCATTCTGGACCACAATTGTTTCGACGAGATGGGCTATATTATCTTGTCCTCCCATATTGCTATGTCGGATTTGTCTAACCACTTCGTCGGCGTTTTGATTTCTATTTACCAAAACGACTTCAGGGGCTTGTTGTCCTGCCCCTAAAACTGGCTCTTCAACCATTTGGGGTGCCGGTGGTGGCCCCTGATTCACTATATTGTCTCTCCCCCCGCCAATCTGTAGCGGTCTGGGATTTAGTGGTTGGACTGGTGCAAAGAAATTGGCAATTCTCTCCATTTGAGCAGTCAACATTTGGTAACTATTGTTAGTAGCCTGGATCATAGGATTAAACATTGTCCCAATCTGTTGGGTTAACATATTCACCATGTCATGATTACTTTCGTCCATTTGTTGTCTTATCGACGCCACAGACGTATTAGTCAGTGCCAATGAAGCGCTTCCACAAGGGATGCTCATTGCAGATCCATGTACTGGTGACAAGATAGTATTTGTGTTGTCTGCAAATATAGAAGCATTCGTCCCAAGGCCTGCCATCAAGGTTGTTGGCATGTCATAAGGGGGATCCCTTATTGTCGTTGCGAGCGGAAAGTGTGGAATCGAGGCCCCAAAGGGTCCCACCAAAGTACTGTTATCCACCTGTTGTATCAGCGGTCTAGGGGCCGCTGGGCTCGCTTGCATTGATGGAATGGTAGTCTCGATAACTGCAGGACCAGTCGACGTCGGTATCAACGTAGACGATGGCATAGAGGCTGTAACCCCAATCACATTTGATTGGGTTTGACTACTACCAGGCATCTCTTGCGACATTTGCGCACTCGATTGCGCACTGGATGAGGAAGCTGCTGTTGAATTTGGACGCACCATTTCAGGAAGACACTTACCCCCTCTCAATCGCATGCGAAGTAAGATCACAAGAGTTTGTTTTAAAGAACAAAACGAAAGAAAAAATTTCAAATAATATGAACTTTTGACACACAGAGTCCCACCAGGCGTGCCAATTTGTTTACCCTGGTTTTTGGTAAACAACTGTTGGTTATAAATTTATTGCTTGCGAGATCAACCAGTAAACTCAGATCATTGTGTGTCAAATTTATTTGAGGATCTTTGCATGTTCTTGTTGATTTTTTATGTGTTTCGAATGCAAGAAAATGTCAAATAATTTTCAAGTTCGATTGCTTGAACTTGTCGAATGAAAATTACGATGTAAAGATAAATTGCAAGAATTAACTTAGAGTAAAGTAAATTGCATTGATTCAAAATAAAGGTTGTTCACAAGGATCATACATGATTCGTGACTCTTTTCTCGCTGTAACTTGGATACTTCGAGTGTGTAGAATGTTAGTATTTGATTTGTGACCCCGTTTTCCTCATGAAAAACTCTTATTTATACTTAGAAAAATAATTGTACAGTCCTATCCACACTTCTAACTGCTACTAACGTCTAATAACAGAGAAAATAACCTATTTGAAATTCAAATCTTGTCCCTTCGACAGCCACGAATTCTGACAGTTTGCCAAGAAAACTCTTCAGAAAACATCTAACTCTCGCGTTGTCAAGATGCCTTTCGACCAGTTCTATTCTTTCGATCGTGTCGAACGAACAGGCGCAATCTTAGAAATTCTTTTAAGTCCAAAACTCCACTTTTCTTCCACGTGTTCAGTCAAACCTCAATGACTGTATTTAATATCCTTTTTTGAAAATACAGGCTAACCGACACACACATATTTGTCCTTTTAAAAAAATTCTTAACTTTTTCCAACTTTTTAAATCCTATATCTACATTTTTTTACCGTAAAACCTATACCTATGGGGTTTTTTTGTTGAGGAAACCTATATCTATGTTGGTTTGTTGACTTATTAACTTCCCATTTAAAACTTGTACTATACCAAAAACTTAACTAGCTTTAATATTCTTTAACCTTGCTCTCCCTTTCCCAAAACACATTCACGACTTCATTCTCCTTTCCAATGAAAAGAAAAAACCCTCCAGAGTCCAGTCCACCCTCACCTATGTTAGTCATGCTGATTGAGTGCTGTGTGCATAGGTTTTTTAACAAAAAAATGTTAAGAACATAATAACCAGAACCCTCTATAAACTTAAATCATAATTACGGGAGGAGTCTTGATAGAAATTTGTATGTTTTTCTTGCGGATAATATAGTCTTATTTCGAGAGTTGAAAAAATGATAGGTTAGAGACTTGGAGACAAGTTCTAAAAGTGTATAACTTATGTTCAGGTTGAAGTAGGAGCACATACATAGTATTTCAAATGGAAGTTAACAAAGGTTGAAACATACCTAGCTAGAGGTGAAAGATTGAGACCATATCTTTATATATATAAATGTTAGGTAGTCTTGACAACCCTAATGACTAACCCTAATAATTGCTTTTATTTTATATATTTTGCTAAAATATATATTTAACCCCAAGTTTTGCTAAAATATTTTTATGCACAATCTAATATATTTTGGTTTACCTGGAGAGAGATTTTACCGTAGGAATATAAATGTTAGGTAGTCTTGACAACCCTAATGACTAACCCTAATAATTGCTTTTATTTTATATATTTTGCTAAAATATATATTTAACCCCAAGTTTTGCTAAAATATTTTTATGCACAATCTAATATATTTTGGTTTGTGATATGAAATATATTTTAATACTCAATAATATATTTTTATACTGAATATGATATATTTTGGTACTCAATTTGAGATATTTTTGAATTAAATCTAATATACTATTTTTATATTGAATATGATATATTTTGGTACTCAATTTGAGATATTTTTGTACTAAATCTAATATATTTTTGTACTTAATAATATATTTTAAAATTGAAGAGTAAACCCGTTAAATAGTTATGAGAGAAACATAGCTCAGTTAAAAGGTTATAAATTTGAGATATTTTTGAATTAAATCTAATATACTATTTTTATATTGAATATGATATGATATATTTTGGTACTCAATTTGAGATATTTTTGTACTAAATCTAATATATTTTTGTACTTAATAATATATTTTAAAATTGAAGAGTAAACCCGTTAAATAGTTATGAGAGAAACCTAGCTCAGTTAAAAGGTTATAAATAGAGGAGAGCATTAGAGAATTAGGGTTACAACAAACAAGAAAAGATTAGAGATCAAAGGAAAACTAGGGTTGTGGAGAGAAGAAGCAAGGAGACAAGTGAGAAGAACCTGGAGAGAGATTTTACCGTAGGAATATCAAATTCTGCAAACCAAAGGTAAGGGGGAGTCTCTATTCACCATAAGGGGGAGTCTCTATTCTCATGTCTTTTATTTTGGCCTAAAAAATAGGAAAATCTTCCAGGTCATGGCAAATAAGTTATTAACATATATATAATGATGTGGCTTTGCAGTTTTTCTTTAAACCTTATATTTCAAATTAAGCTTGAGTTTTTCTTAGGCAAGTATTGTTATGAGGTGACATGTTTAGATGAGCTCCAATTTCTCATTCTCTATTAAAACCTTAACTATTACCTCTAATTCATTATTTATTCTTCACTAAATCAATTTAATGATTATTGGACTACATGATAGTCGATAAGACCCGGGCGTCGCACGGGTCGAAAGTCTAGTCATACCATATATGTCACGTAGTTTAAACATCTAGAGTCTATTCCTAAAAAGAAAATATCTTAGGCCTATTGTAAAAAATAATAGAGAAATAGAGGACACAACCTTGATATAACATTCCCACCACAAAGTCACACAAGTGGTTTCTGTTTCGGGTGATTTATGTAATAAAAAATACCGCTCAAGCTAAAGGAAATATTTTGTTGCACGATTAAAGATGTTATACGATGGGATAGAGTGTTGTACAGTAAAATGCCAACACGAGTAAACTCAATGTAACAATGATTAGAATGTTGCACTAATGTGTTGAAATACAATACGATATAGAATTAGGAATGATAGCATTTGCAAGAGTTAGGGTTAGCACCTATTAAGAAAGATTGTAAAACTCACTCCTTTGACAACAGTAACAAAAACAAGTTTATCCATACACTTCTATGAAAGGCAATATTCCTTTGATGAATCGCCAATTAGCTGTGAGAATAGTTTCAAACAAACAGACAGGTCAAAGTTGCAGTCCTACCAGAAGCCTGAAATAGAACAGTAAATTAAGACTGATTAATTTCCATTTTCAACAGCTGGTTCAAATCTTTTAAAGATGAACAGACTACCCTTTAATGACAAACACTTGGAGAAAATTAGAATCCCAATGGTGCCCAAGAATAATGCAGTTCCAATAAATTGAAAGTAAGATACCCATAAATCAACAGTTAGTTCAAAAATAGAAACAAAAAACACAGATTATTAACATATAGAAACAAAAAACACACAAGAAAGAAACTTTCTGATCTGGCACCTACCATAGCTGGATGCTTAATTATTGAAATGTTGCTGACATTGCTTCCACAATCACGTGAAAGTAAAAGCCGTACATGAGGGACACTCTTCCAACTCTCTCCAAGTGCTGGTTTAGGATTACCGTCATCCCCACCCACCACATGATTTGTCACCTACAAAATATTTACCATTGAATGTATTATATGAAGGATGTATAGCTGCCCGGCCAATACTAATCATTACAGTTATGTTTGAAATTTTCTAAAAAAATATTGAGCCAAGTTTTGACTCGACTCTTGTCTGGCTTTACAGTGCCCTCGTTACTTCTGTCTTCTTGTTTTGTTTAATCCACAAAAACAAAATAGTACATTTGTAACACTTACATATGAGGAAATCAATGATAAAAAACATCAGTTGTTGTATAATTTTTTCTGGATACTGTTTATTATAAGGCTAAGTTTGACACAAGCTCACCAGACAGAAACCACCTTACTTATCTCCGATACATCATTGTCTCGTTAAGATATGATTCTAGCACATCAAACAGGGGGGCTTTTTGAAGGTTCTTGTTAGAATAAATTGTATAGGTTAATTAGAGTAGTTAAGAATTAAAGTAGACGTTAGTTAGTAAGTTGATAAGCTTGTTAGGTGGTTGTTAAGGGTTGTTATTTTGGTTATTCTTAAAAATTCTTTAAATAGTCCTCAATTCGTAGAGGGGAAAAGACAGCTTTGAATAATTAATTTAGTGACTAGAGATAGCTCTAGTGTTGAAAAGAAGAGTGCTCCTTTGGTTTGGGGTAGCCTTGTGTGCACGGTTATCATCTTCAGTGTATACCTTTTGTATCTTCTCTTTCAATCTCACTACATCAATAAGAAATTCTTCAATTGTTGGCAATCTTTTTTCATATTAATTTGTTTTTACACCATTATTCTAGGACAAGCAGACCCTAACAGTTCTAGGATAACGACCACTTTGACCTTATGAGCAAGCAGTCAAGCAACATACATTTCTCTACTCAACTCCAAGGGTACTCAGATTCACATTACAACAGAAAGTCAATGAGTCTTTTCAATTGGGCATAAGGTGCGTTCGAGAGGAGGGCGGTTACATCCCCCAATCCCCTGTGCTGGGGTACTGATAAGTCCTTCCTTAAGGCAAAGCCACCCTCTAAGTTCAGGGGGCCATGCACCTTAGGCTTTGTTTGGGAGTTTAGAGGGAAGGGGAGAGGAGGGCTTTGAGGGGTGGGAAATATAAAGAAAAATTTGAAAGAGCACTTTTTAGAAAATGATAAATCAATGTTTATGATTAATATACTTTTAATTTTAAGAATATCATAACAATATAGATTTAATTTGAAAAATTCATATAAACCCTCCTCCAGTACAATTTTTGAGTTCCTCCAAATGAGAGGGATTTTGTATTATGAAGAATAATGAACCCCCAAAGCCCTTCCCTCTCAAAGTTTTCTATTTCTTCCACTTGCTCCTTCATTTTCTCCAAAGCTCTCCTCTCCCTTCCCCTCCAAACTGGCAAACAAAGCCTTAAGGTTCAGAAGTAAATAGTAAGAAATGTGAAGATCAATCATTTTGTCCTCCACAATGATGGCCATCACCCATTAGCCACAACAATCTTTAGCCAATCTGCATCCACAATGAATGGCTCATTTTGTAATAATACTGTCTGCCATAAAATATGGTAAAATGGAACTTTGGAGAGAGAGTGATGGGAAGAAAAAGGAAGGAGGCGAGATCTCTTTGGGGATCTTCTAGCCTTTTGGAAGTTTAAGTATATTTTAACAGAATAATTTCGTAAACTATTTAAATATAATAGTAATAGAAAGTACGATTTACACAATTTGACAAGTTTAGGTTGTTTACTTCAACTGGAAGCAAACAAGGTAAATCGTATCTGACTGTTGAAGTTAAGGGTTTAGATAAAAGGTGAAGAATAAGAAGAAATATATATGTTGATTATTCTCTATTTATTAGGATTGATTTAATTTCCTTATTATCTTATTCTCTCTTGTATATAAGTTTGCACAATCTCATAGTGAAATATACTTAATACTAATTTTATATAAAAGACTAAACATTAATCCCTGTTTATAGAGATATATAGATACAATCCTAAAATAAATAGGGAAATCAGGAAACAAATCATAACAACAACAACAACAACAACAATAATAATAAGTAATATAAAAAATAAACCTAAGAACTAATCTAAGTTCAGTGCTAATCCTAGGAAAAAACATACACTAATATATTATCAAAGATATTATAAGATATTTTCTTATGTTTTAATGGTGACCAAACTTGAAGGTGCCTTCAGTAATTCAGCCTTACTATAATATATAAAACAATGTTGAGCTGAATCGCTACAAAACAATACAATTAAGATGATGATCTGTGGACAGTAATCATTTTAGAGCCAAATTATAGAAAAACCATTGATTGTTACCCATAGAAGCTTACAGCAGATAAGATGTCATCTGACAACCACCAATAATGATTGATGTCTTAAAACTCGGTTGATTAAGAAGGTAAGACACATTGGTGGAGACCCTCGAAGTTATGCAACATTTCAATGTAATTAAGAGTGAGGGGGTGTTCCTAGTTTTATCTGATATAATATTTGTAAGGTAAAATGTCCTAGAAGTAACTAAAAATACAAACTAAAAAAAAATAATTGGCACTAAACTATGGTGGAAACTAGAAACTATTAATATGAAAAAACAAATGTATAGAATTTACTGCTGCTAGAAACGTGATTTTGAAATAATATCATAATAAATAACATCTCAGAAAATAAAGGATGAGGAAGAAACAAGGAAGAGATGTGCAACTGCAAAGCATTAAGTCAGGTAATATGGTTTAGACACTAGCCGGTTCCCATGATGAAGAACTCTATAGAAGGAATCAATTTATTGTTTCTCATACATATCAAAGATACAGGTCAAACCTTTTATTGAAATATCATATTTGGCCAAACAGATCAGATTGAAGAAATTAAAGAATTTATATTTCCATATTAATTAGAGTTAGATAAGAGGAGTCAAGAAAAATTTCCTACTAATTAGAATTTTCTCACAATCATTGAAAGGATTATCATTTGCATTGGCAAGAAAGAAGCAAAACAAAAGTAAAACTTACCAACACTGCAATATTATGTTCATGTGCTAGCTGCTTCAGTAAAAACCCAGAAGATATCATTAAAGCGTGTCCTGAAATCACCCATAATATGCAAATAAAGTTTATGTACATTTCAATAATTATCCAACCTATTATCACAGCATATAAGCCTCTCTTAACCAAAAAAAATAAGGAAAAACATGTCTAAACATGCTAGGAAAACGATGGCATAAAAAATACCACAACAAAACTAAAATGCAGTAAGACATAAGAGAAAAGACCTCAACCTCAAAACAATATGCAGAATGGCTTATGATCCATATCACCCAATTCCTCATTATGAAACAGTCCAATGAATCAATCTACCTTGACGGAAAAATATATATACTTTTTTATGGAATATCTAATCTCTTGTTTTTATGTTTTTCAGTGGAATAGAAATAGCAACTAGTGATTGAACTTTGAAACTAGGATGAAGCACTTGATTTGATACATGATTACAAAATGCTATAAGTGGTTACCAGATGATAGACGACTTGTATGGTATGCTTGAACATAAAACAGAATTCAGTTTTGACTTTTGAGGATGAACTTACCAGACTATAATACCTGAAGCCTGGTCCTCAAAGTTACTGTTTTGGCACATCGTAAGTAAATAAGACGAACATCAAACCCATATGGTTGTCTAACTCACAAGGTAACACGATGACTCTGCATTTCTAGGTATCAGACACAGGTTAATACTCCCAACAAACTTCCTTTTTGGTAAACTAAGGTAAACTATCTCAAACTCACGAGTTTTATGTTTTTTGAATGACAAATATTAGAATGTTGGTCTGTGTTAGTGTATGTTGTGGGTGGGGATAGAACCATCAACCTCCTTATCACTCCACTCCTTGACTCTCCCACCCTAACCAATAAACCAATCTTATATCCCCACTCTCACGAGTTTACTAAGTCAGCAAATCTAATGACAGCACACAAAAAACCCCCAAAACAAAACCTTTGAGCGCATTTCATTTGTTCCCTTCAGCCTTTATGATCAAAGCTCACCCAACCTCCAACCTTCAGGTAAAACCTCTGGCCTGCTACTCAAACCTTCAACTGTTTACACTAAGCTTCACCCCGAGCTCATCATAACCTTTTCCCCTCTTAGAAACTTTACATCGGGTTCCCTTTGAACATAAGCCTCTCTTCTTCCAGCAAAGACCTTCAACCAATGAATCTCTGATGAAAATCAGAGGAAGGTGCTGTACAGTCTCTGACGAACCTCCTTAATCTGAATCTCCAAATTACGGTAATGTTGTGTTTTGCTACTTTGCTTTATTATGAAGTTGAAATGTTTAATTATTAATGTGTTACTAACTTAATATCATGTATAGATGTCATTTATCAGTTTTTTAAGATTAATTTTATATTATATAAACTCTCTCCCCAAGTTTACGTAACACTCAGAGTTGGACAGCCTTGCATATCCTTCTTAAAAATGTAGAAGAGCAAGCACTGCTCATTAACTCAGGCAATTTCCTTCACAACAAATAATTATAACAAGTAAATCTGATAAAAGGAATGCATTAGCATAGAAAATTCTAAATAATGAACATGAACAACAACAGTACAACTGAGCAAATTACACTCGGTACTTGACTCAAGGAAATTTGGGGATTGACATTAGATTATATAATTTGATTGGGGTCTAGGACAGCTAGAATGATCCGTGATTATGAATAACCGATAATATAAGTAGCCAAGTGCCCGATGGTATCTTTTAATTCTGAGCATGTCAAGAAAGCCAAGAGACTAGAAAAAATATGAAGGTATACAAAAGAGAATAAAATCATAAATGGTAAGCATACCAAGAAATTTTTCATGCAAATATGTACTATACCCTGAGGACCACTGCCCCTAAGGATGGGAGTAATCAGTGAAGAAATTGAATCAACAATAAGTAGTTGCACTTGATCTGATTTGACAATCTGTGCCAGTATACAGTAGCCAATTATTTGATGGAAAGAAATACAAAACCAATTAAGTTGCATCAGGTACAAATATTCACGTCAATGAAAACCTCGGATCTCAGATTAATCTTCAGTTGATGCAGCAGATCAAACATCTGATATACATCAAACACGGGGTAGCAAATTATCCTGTCCAATATGTTCTGTAGAAGTCTACGATCAGCCTAATAAATGGATTATTTACAGACAATTTTATGACCAGTTAACAAACAAAAAAACAAGGACCAAACAATGGACAGTAAGTCTGAATCCAGACTAACCTGATTTACTGAGACATAATCAAAAGACTGTCCAACAAAATGTGCAATACGCTGGGGTGAAAAGGAGTTGCCGGTATCTAAATATATAACTGAACACTTATTCCTTGCAACAGTTGAGGCAGACATCAAGCAAACCTAATAATTATTCATAAACAAGCCAAGTTACACTTGAACAGAACAAATAGAAGATAACAATTTATCGTATGTCTACCAAATAAGAGATGATTCAGTAGCATTATGTGCATTCAACGATAATATAGATGGAAACCTATGGTAGCGGAAAGATTATCAACAGAACAAAAGTAAAACATTTTGGTTTATACGCTTATTCTTAAGACACCCAAAATTATGGATGAAATAAATGCCTGGATAGGGCAAGTGAGATACTGACAGTACCCATTTGATAAACTAGGAGTAGGAGAAGAGATCATAACCATGCAAGTACCCATGAAATACATTTTTGTACTTAAGCTTTATTTATATTACGATTTTTCTCTTATATCGGATGAATAAGAACATAAATTTCTTATTCTTTTGTAGTGCACTTTCTTTTCTTATTTTGCCATGGTTATCGAATCAAGGTTCAAATTGTGAATAGGATGACTTGCATTCCGAATCATGAATCAATTTTTTTTATAAATCGTACGGTACATAATCAAAAAGTATAAATTGATATATCTTATGTGTACTTCAAAATTCAAGTCACAAATCAAATGACAAAAAAGTGGGTGGCTGTACAAAGTTTGAACGTTCAACCCTTAAAAAAAACATAATCTACTAACTACACTATCTCCAAAGTCAAGGTCGTTTAGTTCATATTCATCCTCTAATATTTCATGATCTTCCACCGCACCTCCAACTCTCTTCAATTTCACCTCCCTTCATGCCAACCTCGGCTTTTAAGTTTCTTAGACCTATCTCTTCGAACAAGACAAAGGGACCAAATGGGGACCTAAAACCAGATAATATCGAGAAGAGAGGGTGCAAAAAGTGTAGGCAAGTGGGCTAGGACTCTTCGATGGTAAATCTGACATGGGTTATTTGAAATTTGTTTTTGGCTGTCTATGCCCATTTTTAAAAACCAGTAACATGCATTTTGGAACACGGGTTGCACAACCTAGCCTGTTTCAGGGCTGCCCCCGCATATGAATATTTTTTTCACAAATAACCAATTGCATCACATTTGTATTACAAAAGTACCAAATTAATACCATTCCCCCCTCAAACCCACCCCCACTGAATAAGCCTCTCCCTCCAATGATTAGAAATTGGCTGTGGATGAGGCAGACCTGCCCCAACCCGTTTATACTCCTACTCAATATATGACTTACACGGAAAAGAAATTAAACACTAACCTGTGTCTTGCCAGAAGAGGATGGTCCAACAAGTTCAGTTAACTGTCCTACACGTAACCCACCTCCAAGCGATGCATCAATCCTAAATTAAACAGATTCAAATATACTGAGTTGTCCTGCTTTCAAGACACAGTTACACCTTATTAAAAACAAAATATAACATTTATCAAGAACTCAATATTATAAACCACAAAAATTTCAAACCCCACAAGACAAAATAAAGCACTATTCAAATTGTGGAAAATGGTGGAGAATCACTGAAATCATATCAATTTCATGCTATAAAAGTGGCTATATTATGTAGGGTGGAAAGTAAATGAGTTGCATTTCACTTTCAACCTTCCTAGATTCCTGTTCCACCACTTACATGCTATGAAGCACAGACATCAAACGCGACACTGACATGGACACATAGACACCGGTAAAAATTTGAAAAAAAAAATGAATTAATTGAATGTAATCACATCTGTCTGTGTCGTGCCGGTGCTACAAAGGTTATATGCACACATAAGTATTAGAAAAATCAGGCATAAAAGCCATATGCAAACACATTTACTTCCTAACTTTCCAAAATGCAATGCAAAGTACTACGAAGACATGCTAATATATTAATTAACAACATAATCAAACTATAGCTTGAATTAAGTCTGAGATTACCCTTCACAACCAGTGGACAAAACGTGCTTATGCCGTTTAGAATCTTCAATTAGCTGCAAACCGTTGAGCAATGGTGGATGTAAAGCATCAACTATAGATAGAAGCTGATGAATCCCCTAAACAGTTACAAAATTAAAATTAGAATCACGAATAACAGAATAATAAAAACATAATAATAATAATAATCACAATTCTACAAAAACGATTAAAGCAGAATGAGTACGAAGATAACCCTAACCCTAACCTGCTTGAGCCTCTGCGAATTGGAGTGATTAGCGGCGGAAGCGAATAATGCGTCGAGATCATGGAGGAGGAAATCTTCGACTGAGAAGAAAAACGAATAGGGATGGTGTTAGATGAAATTGAAAATGAAAAAGGGAAAAATGAGGAAGAGAGGAACTACCAGAATAAATGGAGTGGGAAGCGCAGAAAGTTTGGAAGTTAGAGTCGATGAGTGGATACTCTTTCGAAACAGAGTTTAATGGCGCCATTTTCTTCCACCCGAGAAGAAGACATGTAATATATACGTGGAAAATTGCTAGAAGAAATCAAGAGAAGGAAGTAAATTATTTGCTTTACTATTCTAAATTTGACATTTAGATAGATAATTGACCCTTACTATTATAAGTTGATATTATGGATAGATATTTCAACATAAATAGTAAGACCTATAATTCTAGGATAATTTAAGTTGTTATAATTTCTTATAACACTCCCCGTTTGAAATATCTATCACTGTGCTCCATTAAAGTCTTGTTGAGGATAATTTGATAGGAACATATGTTGTCTCGTTAAAAACCTTATTAGAAAAAATTCATTGGGATAAAAAAAAAACCTTAATAAGGGAAAAAGAGTACAACATTATGTTCCCCCTCAACCAAACACATGTTGTTCTTCTTTGAAGATCTCGAAGCTGACGCATTTCAATACTTTGTACGTGCTTCTTGAAAACTGATGTAGGGAGTGCCTTTGTGAAGAGATCTGCCACATTATCACTCGAACGAACATATTGAATATCCACCTCTTTGTTTCTTTCAAGTTCTTGTGTGAATGAGAAGAACTTAGGAGGGATATGTTTGGTTCTATCACTTTTGACGTAACCTTCTTTCATTTGGGTAACACATGCAGCATTGTCTTCACACAAAATTGTTGGATTTTTATCAATTGTTAAACCAGACACTCCTTGGATATGTCGAGAAACTGATCTTAACCATCTACACTCTTTGCTTGCTTCATGAAGGGCTATTACTTCAGCATGATTTGATGAAGTTGCTACAAGTGTTTGCTTTTGAGATCTCCATGATATTGCAGTGCCACCATATGTAAACACATATCCAGTTTGTGATTTAGCATTATGTGGATCTGACAGATATCCTGCATTTGCATAACCAAGCAAAACTGGTTTTGTATTGTTAGAATAAAACAAACCAAGATCAGATGTACCTCGGATATATCGAAATATATGTTTTATTCCTTTCCAATGTCTCTTTGTAGGACATGAACCGAATCTCGCTAGTAAATTCGCTGCAAAAGTTATATCAGGTCTTCTACAGTTAGCAAGGTACATGAGTGCCCCAATGGCACTTAGATATGGCACTTTAGTGCCAAGATCCTTTTCATTATCTTCCTTAGGTCTAAAGGGATCCTTTTCAGTGTTAAGTGTTCTTCCCATCATTGAAGTACCCAAAGAGTTTGACTTGTCCATGTTAAACATTTTTAACACTCTCTGTATAATTTGATTGATGTACCAATATACCAATTTTAGTATACTCGATTTGTAAACCAAGGCAGAACCTCGTTTTTCCCAGATCTTTCATTTCAAATTCTTTCTTTAAGTACTCTCCTACTTCTTTAATTTCTTTATTAGTTCCAATGATATTTAAATCATCAACATAAATATCAATTATTACAAAACCGGATATTGTTTTTCTTATAAAAACACAAGGGCAAATTGGATTATTCTCGTTGCTTCTTTAAGCAAATATTCACCTAGCCTATTGTACCACATGCGCCCGGATTGTTTTAACCCATAAAATGATCTTTGCAACTTAATTGCATACGTTTCTCTAGGTTTTGATGTATCAGGCATCTTAACTCCTTCCGGTATTTTCATGTATATGTCATTATCAAGTGATCCATATAAATAAGCAGTAACAACATCCATAAGATACATATCAAGATTGTTAAATATTGACAAACCAATTAAATAACGAAAAGTATTGGTATCCATAATATGAGAATATGCTACCTCATAATTAATTCCTGGTCGTTGGGAAAAACCTTGTGCAACAAGACGAGCCTTGTATCTTACAATTTCATTTTTCTCATTTCGTTTTCTTACAAAAACCCACTTATACCCAACAGGTATAACACCTTCAGGTATAACCACAATAAGCCCAAATGGTTTTCGATTTTTAAGAGAATTTAGTTCAATATCTATTGCATCTTTTCAATTTTTCCAATCATGTCTATTTTGACATTCATTAACAGTTATGGATTTGGGATCATCATTTCCATTCGTAATTTCACATGCAATGGAGAATGAAAATATCTCATCAATATTCATGCCTTTTCAGCTCAACAAATTTCCCGTATTAACATAATTAATTGAAATATCGAGATCATTCTTGTTTCTAGTTTCATTATCAATATCGAGATCATTCATCTTGTGCATTTTCAAGAGCACACTTTTCATTCTCGGATTTATCATTATCTAGTGTCTTTTCAAGATCACTTTCAATCATATTCACCTTTTTTGTCTTTGGATCCCATAGGCCGGCCACGCTTCAAGCGTGCCTTAGATGTACTTGCTACATTATTTAGTTTTGAAATCTCAATCCGAGATGGGACATTTATAGCTGGTACATGTGACTTTGTCACTTTTCTCAAATCAGTAAATGAATGTGGCAGTTGATTTTCTAATTCTTGTAAGTGTACAATTTTCTTTACATTTTCTTCCCATGATTTATTATATGGGTCCGAATGTAATAAATGTGGTTCATGCCATGTTATTTCATTTTCCAATGGTTTATTTTCTCCCCCTAGTGTTGGAAATTTTGTTTCGTCAAAATGACAATCAACAAATTTTGCCTGAAAAACATCACTTGTTAAAGGTTCAATATATCTAATAATTGATGGTGATTCATACCCACATATATTCTCAACCTTCTTTGAGGTCCCATCTTTGTTCTTTGTGGTGGAGCTATTGGTACATATATTGCACAACCAAAAATCTTTAAATGAGATATATTTGGTTCCTTACCAATTGCAAGTTGATAAGGGGTATGTTTATGATCAGCACTTGGTCTTAGACGTATGGTGCTGTAGCATGTAAAATTGCATGACCCCAATGTAATTGGTAGCTTAGCTCTCATTATTAAAGGTCTAGCAATATATTAAAGATGTTTGATTACTGACTCAGCTAAACCATTTTGTGTATGTACATGAGGAACAAGATGTTCAACAATGATTCCAATTGATATGCAATAATTATTAATGATTCAGATGTAAATTCACCGGCATTGTCAAGTCTAATTTTCTTTATAGTATAATCAGGAAATTGTGACCTTAGTTTAATTATTTGTACGAGAAATTTCGCAAATGTCATATCACGATTTGACACTAAACATACATATGACCATCTACTAGATGCATCAATTAAAACCATAAAGTAACTGAATGGTCCTGACGGTGGATGGATAGGTTCACATATATCCCCTTGAATTCTTTCAAGAAATGCAGGTGATTCTGCCTGAATCTTGCCTGGTGAATGCTTTGTTATTAGTTTGCCAAAAGAACAAGCTTCACATGGTCTATCTTCTATTGTAAGCTTTAAACCTTTCAAGGATGACCATGGGTACTTTCAACTATTTTACGCATCATTGTTGAACCAGAGTGACCTAAACGGTCATGCCATAAAGTCACAGTTTTTGGATCTTCATTTACTACTAAATTACATTCAATTTCATGTATATATGTATAATGTAGTCCAGAAGGCAATTTTGGTAGTTTTTCTAAAGTTTTCTTCTTTCCCAAAATATTAGTAGTAATATTAATGTATTTTATATTACCTTTGGTTGTAGTTTCAGTATCATATCCTAGACTATATATGTCATTAAAACTCAACAAATTTCTCTTTGATTTCGGAGAGTATAGAGCATTATTAATGAGAAACGTTGTCCTATTTGGTAACATGAACATAACATTACATGTTAAACCTTCAATTAAATCTGCATGACCTGAGATTGTGTTTATTGCACATTTAGTAGGAAATATTTCAGTAAAATATTTCTTACTTTTGAGGATCGTATGGATAGTTCCACTGTCTAGAATGCAAATGTCTTTGACATGTTCCATGTCTAACCTTCTTAAAATAAAAATAAGATTAAAGAGAGAGTAAATCAACACAACATATTTAACAATATTATTTTATATAGACAATGAAAACATTACGCATGACACAAGTCACGCAACATATAAATTCTTAATTAAGTACATATTGAAAATATAAAAGTAATCCAAGCACACCATACATTATTCAAATACATATTTGTAAGTAATTACTTAATCCATATGAATTTCATTTTCTCCTCCAACGAAATCAGCAGCCTCAAGGTAGGTAGTATCATCCTGGGGTTCAATTTCATTATAATTTACTTCCTTTTCCTTTCCCTATACAAATTTGTATCTTTTACACATATACTCTGATGTCCTACACACCTTAGATCAATGACCTTTCTTTCTGCGTCTATAACAGAAATCATCACGATTTCTAGAGGGACCTTCTTGGATGTATTTACCCTTACCTTGATGATTCTTGTTGGTTTGGTCATATTTGAGAGGCCTATTATTATTCACATAACCTTGTCCACGACCTCCACCACGAAAATGGTTTCGACCATGATTTCTGCCTCGACCACGACCACCAAAATGAGCATGACCACCACGTCCTTTTTGGCGAATATAACCACCACACCCTTGATTAAATGATGTGGCATTTATTTCAGGATATGCCAATGTTCTTGTAGGATGCAACTGATGTTTTTTTATGAGAAGATCGTTATTTTGTTCTGTCACTAGAAGGGCTGCAACCAAATCAGAGTACTCAGTAAATCCCCTTAGTCTATATTGTTGTTGCAACAATACCTGAGATGCATGAAAAGTTGAGAATGTTTGCTCCAACTTTTCCTCTTCGGTTATAACTATGCCACAAAATTCTAATTGTGTTATAATTTGGTGCATGGCAGAGTTATATGCAACAACACTTTTATAATCTTGGAACCTTAATTTATTCCACTGATCCATCAACGAGGGCAGTAAGACTTTCCTCTAATGTCCAAATCTTGCCTTAAGCTAGTCCCATAATATCTTGGGATCCTTTGCGTTCAAGTACTCTGTTTGTAATCCATCATCAAGGTGGTGCTTGATTATCCGATTTACTCTCGACCTTTTCTTTGCCAATTCCTCTGGGTCAACTCCTAAATTGTCTCCTTCAAGGATTTTGTCTAGTCCCTCACATGCAAGATACTCAATTAAGTTGTTGTTCCAAGTTATGTAGTTGTCCCCAGTTATGTTTAAAATTTTGAATTGGTAACGTTCGACATGATTATATTTAGAATACATAAGAGCATAATCAACATTTAATGTATAAACTGTGACGAAAATTAAAATGTCATTTTATTCAATAGCAACGATTACAAAAATCATGACAATGTTTTAATCTAAGTCTCTATCAAAACAAAAGGTAATAACACAAGCTAAGCCTAGTAATGGTAAAACACTAAATATAATTAATCCTACATAACTTTTTCCTAATTCTTCAATATTGATGATACCGATAAGGAACAAAATAATGACAAGTAGAGTGATGCATAGAAGAAAACATTTAGCCATTTTAAAAATACGGGTAAATATTTTGAGAATGATGTGAAAGTTATAAATGAAGGTGAAGTATTTATAGAGTGAATTTTGTAAAGTGTCCGTTATTGTTACCGTTAAGAGATAAGGAAATAATGTTAAATCATTACCGTTAATTTTACTGTTCATTACAGTTGATTGTATTGTTCATTATTGTTGGATAATGAAGAAAATACTTTAAGTGTGTTAAATATCATCTAGCTGTTAGGACGCACAAGTGGTAGAGAAAATTATAAGATAACATATATGCTGAATGAACACATATGATAACAAGACATTAGTAATTTGAATAATATCTCATGAATCAATATTATATATGGGGTCTTAGACCTCCATTAATTATAAAAGTTAGATGGGGTTTTAGACCTCCATTAAGTATAAAAGTTGGTATCACTACTCGAGATTATCTTTCGTGATAATATAGTATATATGGGGTTTTAGACCACCACTTAAAGTTTATATAATAATATCCACATTTATTATAGATCACTTGACGGGTTGCCAATTTTCTATAATGAGGGGTAAAGTAGTAATAACAATAATAGCCACTCTAGCTATAAATCACTTGACGGATTGCCAGTTTTCTATAACCAGGGCATATAATAATAACATTATTAAAGTGATAAGGATAGATGATATACATAGCAATATTAAGCAATGATATTAAAGTGATGAGTATAGATAACATACCTAGCAGTAGTATGAACTTCCGATAGAAACGATCGTGTTGATAACGTGTTAAAAATTCAAATATTTAAAATATAGGGTTAATACTGTTTTTGGTCCCTGTAATATGAGCGAATTCTGGTTTTAGTCCCTGTAAAAAAATTTAGATTATCTCCCTATCATTTCAGATTCTTACACTATTGGTCCCTCACTTAAACTTGTCAGCAGAATCTGTTGACATGTCCAGCTAATTGTATAATTATTTTATTTTTTTCATTTTTTTAATTGGAATCAGATGCCACCTGTGTAATTATATTTTAAAAAATTATAAAATAAAATAAAAGATCTGAAATTTTAATTTATTTTAACATTGAATTATTTAATGCAATAATAAGAAACCCATCAATGTTCATCTTCAACCTCAAATTCCTCCTTTTTGACCCATAAAAACTCATGAAACCCCAAAAAAATTAAACAACCCATATTTTCCTTAATCCCTCTCTATTATTTTCATCCTCTCCTCATCATCAAACCCATGGCTCTGAGACAAACAACAAATCAAGCCAACAACAACAAATGGATCGAAACAACAGTGAAGCAAAATCAACCAACCCAAAATCCAGATATCACAGATTCAAAGAGGAAAACGCGAGCAACTTCAAAATAAGGGGCAAGAATCGAAGGCCAAAATATGGGTGGTTTGATTTGGCTTTGGCGGTGGGTTAGCAGCGATTGGAGTTTTAGTGTTGTCTGAGAGGCAGGGCCATGCGATTTGGAAAGGTTTGGAGGTTGTTTGAGATGGTTTGGCCATGGCGGTGGTGGTTGAAAGGCTGGATTTGAGATGACGAAGCACTGTTCACTAGTTTTCTTCAGACGCACTGTTGAGACGCAGGGTTTTCTCCAGACGCACTGTTCAGACGCAGGGTTTTCTCCTGACGCACTGTTCAAACACAAGGTTTTCTCCAGACGCACTATTCAAACCACCCATATTTTGCCCTTCGATTTTTGCCCTTCATCTTCTTCATCATCTCCCAATTCTCGTTTGGTGAAACGTCCTCGTCTTTCTTCTTCTTCTTCCAACGCTGCCGCCGCAACAACCACCGTAACAGCCACTGCTACACCACCGCCAACCACCAATACTTGTTCACGTGCTTCCAAAACAAAGAATTCTCTTCCTCCTTCGATGGACTCGAACAATGAATCATCTTCTGGTTCGCGGTGCCGCGGAAAGAATCCTAAAAGGGATAATTTGGATAAGGGAAAAGGGAAGGAACACAATGTTAGGGTTAGGAATGAAAGGGATGAAAGCAGTGCACTACAAGGGCTGTTTCGAAATCTTGGTGTTGGTTTGGATGATTTGCTACCATCATCTGGAATGGGTCGGTGGAGAAGAAGAAGATGGAAAAAAGAAGAATTAATTTTAATTGCATTTATTTATTTTTAAAGATTTTTTGTTTTTAGTTATTTTTAAAATCAAAATACATTTTTAATCCAAGTGGCATCTGATTCCAATTAAAAAAAATGAAAAAATAAAATAATTACACAGTCAGTTGGACACGTCAGCAGATTCTGCTGACAAGTTTAAGTGAGGGACCAATAGTGGAAGAATCTGAAATGATAGGGACAGAATCTAATTTTTTTTACAGGGACTAAAACCGGAATTCGCTCATATTACAGAGATCAAAAGCGGTATTAACCCTACTTCTTTTATGATATTAGTGAACTAATAGAATGATATAAATTACTACTCTAATTATATAATACTTCAAATAATATATAGTGTTAGAGTTTATCAAACTAAAGAAATCAAGAGAGAAGGAAGTAGGATGATATGTTTTGATTTCTCAAAAATGGTGCATTTTTACATGAACCAAAGTGTGGTATTTATACTACTAAATTTACCACTATTACATGTATGAAATTATTTGCTTAACTATTCTAATTTGACATTTAGATAGGTAATTGACCCTTACTATTATAAGTTGACATTATGGATAGATATTTCAACATAAATTGTAAGACCTATAATTCTAGGATAATTTAAGTTGTTATAATTTCTTATTAGAGAATCAAATTTAATGTATTTTGTTCAAAATTTAAATTAAATATATCACTTTTATTTACTCAATTTTGTTTTATATATAAACCAAGAGGAAGGATTACACAATTGAAACACGACTCGGATTCAGGTTACATAGAGTTTTTTGTCCTGTCTCAATTTAGTTCGAGGACAAAGATGTTTTTTTTTATTTTATATATTATTTTTTAACACTTTTATTCTAAACTTCATTCTACTATTTCACTCACAAAATCACGTTTTCTAATTCATGAAGGTAGATTTGCATTCTCCAAGTTCATGTTAGAAATTTAGTATTTATATGTGTATTGTGCTATGATGATTTATTTTTCGTAGAACCACACAAAGTGGAATAACAAACACCAAATTTGTGCGTTGAAAGTCAAGATATGATTTTGCTATTATTGATTCATGGTCACAAAGTTGTTGTGCACGGAGGTGTTAAAATCAACAAATAAAATTACATTTTTGGTTCAAGTCTTTGTCTGGGTGATTCCTCATATGATTAGAAATGGTTATTTTATTGGGTATAAGTGTTGTCTCTGTAACATCCGGGATTTGGCCTACCTGGCGGCCCCCGCGATGCACTCATGGTCTTTTCCACAGCCCCTATGTGGAGTTTCATGCCTTCCGTGGGAATCGAACCGTGTACCTGGGGCCTAAGGACAAGTTCTTTGCATTCCCACTACCAATTGATTTGACAAGGATCGGCGTGAGTTAACTCACATGGACTGTCTTCCATCTTTGTTCTTTCTTTGATTTTCATTTTCATCAAAAGAAAGAAAACAAGGTATAATCTTATGAAATAAATGGTTGTCATTTTCCTTGATTACCAGTTTCAAAAGAATACTATGAAATGAATGTTTTATAGCAATTAATTTGACAATAGAAATTTATATAACCGGGTAATTTTTTATCTTTAAGACTTGAGAGAGAGAGAGAGAGAGAGAGAGAGAGAGAGAGAGTAATAGAATAAACTAGCAGTTAGTTTGACAACGCTTATAGCTTCGAAACACATTCATACATAGTACTTAAAAGCCATTAATAAATCATTTTTTTTCCAATGAATATTACTTTTGATATGTGCCCATTGTCAATTTCAAATCCTTCTCAAGTACTTAATTAGAAGCCAATCCAGCTGCTTCAGCTGAAAAACTAACTAGCATACAACACTTTGGCTTAGGTTTATATATTCTAAACGATACTGGTTTGACTAATTTTATAAAATTAAGTAAACTCTTGCAGAGTTTCAAACATTTTAGTCTTCTAGAGTTTAGACTTCTACTGATGCCATAAGATTATACTTTGTTTTCTTTCTTTTGATGAAACGAAAATCAAAGAAAGAACAAAGATGGAAGACAGTCCACGTGAGTTAACTTACGTGAGGGTATATCGAACGTGAGTTAACTCACACTTGAGGTATTTTGATCAGTTCATGTGGGAGTGAACAATTTTGTATGGGGAAAGATCAATTTTCTTACGGTTGGGTTCATGACTAAAAATTGGTCCGAGTTAATGTTAGAATCGGGTTCGGGTCACATACAATTGGCTTAACTCGTCTTTTGTATACCCATGATAATTACTTTTTGGCATAGTGTACTATTGTTGGGTCTTTATCTAGCTTTATTGAAATTCCTTAGTTATTTTTTGAAGTTTAACTCCATCCTGACCTTTTTCTCTTTCTGCTGGTCATAACTTAGGTTGTACTTATTTGATTGCATTGTGTGAGCATGCGTCGGAAAGCTAAGAAGCAGACTTGCACCTTCTATGTTGGATGTGAAGCCCAGTTTAGACGCTTTGATGGTCAAAATGCAAATTATCATAGACAAGGAATTTATTGTGGGTTTTGGATCATTCACTCATGTAATTTGTTGTTATTGGACTAACTAACATCTTTTGAGCCTCCCTCTTGGTTAGACCTTCTCACCAGCCTAGGTTAACCTATGACGAGATTATAAATAGAGTTTTAAATTGAATTTCTCCGTTTTGTGCAAAAACTTCAATTGAAGACTAAGCTTCTAGATCAATCCACTAGTTAGGCAACTTTGTATAATGATCTTGAGGTTTGATTTCTATGTTTAATTCTTTTATGTGTTTCTATTTCTTTTTCCTTCATTTTTTCATCTCTTTGATCTTTGTTTGTAAAATCTTTTTAGGTATTGATTCTTAATCATATAAAACTCATTTTTGTTCTTTAGTTCACTATAATTTTGGTTTTTGAAGTAGATTTAAAAGCGTTCTTTGATTTATTTCTTATAGATTTAAAAGCAATTACTAGGCAGAGAGTATGTGACGCTAGCATCCACCAAGGAGACTATCATGTCAACAAAACATTTAAGAAAGCTCTCCCAACATTTAAGAAAACTGTTAATTGCTTGATGAAGGAAAATGAATGAAAAGGGAATTATGAAGGATGAATGTATATTAAGAATTTTTTTGAGCAAGTATAGCCTCGTGAATTCAGCCTTCCTTCTCCCTTCGATGTTAATATTAACTTATCTACTGTAATCTACTATGATATATTTATTAGATTCTCTGAATTTAAAGTTCCTAAAGTTTCCAATGTTGAGTAAAAAAAAAAGGTTCCCAACATTGAGTCAAAAACGTTGCTATGAATGCATAACAATTAGCCTAAATGCAGAGAAATTAAACTACTGCAAATTTAAAGACTGTGAATCCAAAACGAGCTTTGAATTCAAAGCCCATGAGAGATCATTCGTCCCAACTTCTACTATTTGAAAGATTTTCTTGCTGTCTATTGTCTTCATTCTTTATTATCATTATGCAAAAGTTGTATTTAATAGGAAGAAAAATAACTATATAAAGGCAGCAATCTAAATATTAAAGACATATCAAAATAGAGGTCATCCCCAAAAATCAATTGATGCAATCAACTCCTTATAAATCCAAAATAAAAGTGCAAAAACTTTATAAAGTAGATAAAATCTATTGTCTATAACGGCTTATTGAAGCTTATTTCCATTGCCATTAAAAAAAAAACTTAATTCTATTATACTTCAATTTGGAGGAGGGAAGAAAATGGCATCAGCGGTCCTCTTTGAACGGAAGAGTTTCTCAACTTCTGGATCTACATTGAAAGCAGCCTGCAAAACTGTAGGTGATAGCGCCTTCCACACCGAAGAACTTCCAGCCATGTGTGTAAATACAGGACTGCAAAAACAACAATCATAACCACAGTCAGTAATTCCTTGATTATTACTCATATTGCACTACAATGAGTAATTCAAAAGATATACATGACCCAACTAACCACTAAGGGTAACAAACACCCCCTCCCACAAAAATACCAGATCAAGGCCTTGTATAGATTAACAACTTAATCAAACACTTCACAAACAGATATCATATAAGTGTTTATACATACACTATTTTCATATAAGTTGCAAGCTATTTTCATAAGCTATTCTATAGAGCTTATGGAAATAAGCTGAAAATAGTTTGAATACCCGTTTCATAAGCTCTTCCAGACAGCTTCACATACCAAAAGATAAGTTTAAAAAAGTTAATCCAAACAGACAAATTTGGGAGTATAGAATAGCCAAAATCTATGTATACACTAGACAGAAAATGAGTGCATCATTTATCACTTATCAGTCATCAGATGTATATATAACAACAAATAACAAACATAAAAAGGATAACAGTATCTGCAATTTGATTAAAAGTTAAGAAAAACTCACTTAGGGGTAGTGATGATAGAAAACCACTCCATTCCATCATTGTCAGCAATCTTCGAGACAACAAAAAACCTTGGCACAATGAACAAATTTCCAGCCTTCAAAGTTGTCTCCAAAACTCTCTTGCCATCAACACCAACAACCTGAACACGGCCGCTCCCCCTCACAATATAAGTAACCTGTAAAGCAGAATCACAAGAGAATCCAGGAGAGCACATGGATCTTCCATCAATCCTCACAAGATCAGCTCCTAAACCAACCTCACCAACCAGAGGAAGGTTCTTGGTGTTCAAGACAACAACCCTTCCACCATTCTTAATATCAACATCCAATGGTGCCTCCAAACAGTTCAAAGCCATGCCTTTCTTGTGTTCCTCTTTAGGCTGAGGAAGGCTGATTTTTCCGTCAAGCTTCACAATCCCTTTAGCGGACTGTTTTCCAACGAGTGTCTTCACATTGTTCTCGTCCAAGTCCCAAGCCCTTCCGACAAACTCAGTTGAAAATCCAGTAAAGATTCCATTAGGACCAGTCAGGAAAAAATCAGTAAACTCACCAGCCTTGTGTGCTTTTGAAGTATCGCCGAGGAACAGAACAATCAACTCAGTGTCCTCTTTGTTGTACCACCATGTCACAACACCAAAAGGGAGTGCTAATGCATCACCCTCCTTAATTGCAACAACCTTCTCTTCTGATTCGGGTAGCACAATTCCAGCAACTCCACTTCCTGTATCAACAAATCTTCACCATTAAATATCACAACAATTCTACTATACTATCAATATTGGTAAATGGTTATCACATTAGTAGTATCAAATACAAAATAAAATATACAAAATACAAAAAAAAAAATAACTTATAATTGAAACCATGATGTATTACATAACGCTCTTTTAACAGTATCACAAAAAAAAAAAAAAAAAAACCTGTTTGGATAAACAGCTTATAGCACAAGCACTTGTCATTATAAGAGCTTATGTATAAGCTATCTCAATAGCAAGTGATAAAATAAAGCTAAATTGTTTTTGTAAATGCTAAAGTTGTTTTCATAAGAAATCTTGAAGAACTTACGAAAATAAGCTAAAAGAATTGTATAAAAAATGTCATAAGTTGTTTACAAAAGTTTTCTCAAACCCACAAAACTTATGCCATGGGACAAACTCAAATAAGTCAATCCAAACAAACTCAATCAAGCAAGAAATTTTTAGAATCTCTACATGCAAATTTATACAACCATTGAAAAGTAACACATAATCTACGAAATAAATTAATTGGATGTAATCACCAGATACATCATCCATCAAAAGCATCGGTGCTACAGAGAATATCATATATGGCGTTCACAATTTTAAATTGAGGGATCAAGATAAAAACAATTAAAAACAATCAAGCTGAATCATAATTGAAAAACAAGTAATTATCATCAAATCAAAATAAAAAATAAAAAATAAAAAGAAGAATTAGATGATGAAAGTTTATTTACCTTGAAGAACATAAGCAACCTTAGAAGAATCAGAATACCTCGGAACAGCAAAACCATTCTTGTAAAGAGCTAACTTGGCAGCACCAATGTTACCTTCACGTAACATAGGAAGCTCAGAAGGAGACCAAGCATAGTACGATCCACCATCACCACCGTACACTTGCTTAGCCAATTGAGGAGAAAGATCGATATCCATAGCAACAACACAAACAAAATCGAACGATCACACCAAAAAACAAAGGAAAGGGAAAATTTTAGAGAGAAAAATTTGATGTGTTTTTGAGTGCATGTGGTTAGGTGTGTATTTATAAGTGTATTGGATCGTGATTTTAGTGAAAGTGTAACGGAATTTGTTTGTGTGTAGATAGTGTTGAAAAAGGTGTGATTAGTGTTGATCTGCTACTAATACTCGTTATCATCCAATACTGATTCAGTAATTACGATAATGTTAACGTAACAAACTACTATATATATGTTTGCATGGATAAACACAAATTCTGTTTTTTTGGATTAGAATGTATTCGTGTTAAAAATTTAAAATCAAAATTAATCAAAAGTATAATACTCTTATCTCTTTTGGTTTCTTTTTTAATGTTTGGTTCTTTATGTTTTTTTTTTAGATTTCAAGTTGATATTTATATTAAAATTATAATTATAGATATAGATATTTTTGAATTTCAAATGTAACGTACTTAAATTATATTTATCTTTTTCAATGACAACAATAATATAATAAATATAATAAAAATTCTTATTTTTTTTAATAACACCAACAATATAACATTATTATAAGAAAATTTGTTTAAAAGTATAATTGGAATAACAAAAAAGCAAGCCCAAAATCCTTTCAAAAGCGACTATTTTCTTTATATATAGTATAAATATAAAATCAGATGGAGTGTTACACAAATCTCAATCGCACCACACCGTATAAATATAAGGTTATGATATTTTGTACGACTATTTTTTTCTATCTAGAGTTAGGTTGAAAGATCGGTCTTTATATAAACAAAAATAAATTAAAACTTAAATTTATTTTAAAGATTTGAAATAAATATTTTCTCAATGATGATTTTAAAAAAATGTTTTAGGATATTTAATAGGTTACTTTGACTTACTCCACTAACTTTGATTTTAGAATTCTACATTTGATGTTGTTAATTTTATTTTGATAGTAGATAACTTACCCACAATTTTCTAAAGATAACTTCGACCTCAATATATTTTTTTTATTTACCAGAATTATATTACAATAATATCTTAATCTTAATAATATACAAACAATCCTCTATTTTAAGACCAAAATGTCAAATGTCAATCAATCACATCATTCTTGCCACATCATCATAAAATATTCATTTTATTTTACCACTTTTTTTTGAAGGAATTATTTTACCACTTTTAGCATTCACATCAATCACATCACACATAAACATTAAAATATCATATATCTATTTTCGCTCTTCAATTTAAAATTCAAATACTTTTTTTCCTACTACTTTTTTCTCATGCCCTAATCAACTCCACTTTCTATTTTCTTTCTCTCTCTCTCTCGTTAATTCCAAACCTCTTTCCCTTTTTTTCTCCCTTTCTCTCACACACACAAACTTATCATCAGATCCCTCTTTTCCTCACTCTCTCTCACGTAAAAGACATAAATCATCCCTCTTCTTCTACGTTCTTTCTTCACTACAAATCAATTTCGGCCTCCTTCCACTAAAATAAAACCATCATCTTCTTCCTCTCTTCATCCTCTACAAAACCAACTAATTTATTTATACATTCCATCAAGTTCACTTTTGAGACCATCGTTGGCCACCGCGTCGGAATTCGCTTTCCGCCGCACCGGAGTAGCAGTCAAAAGCTTCTTTTATTTTCAAAGGTTAATTGTTAATTTCAGATTTTGTATTCATCTTTTCTAATACTGAATCGTATATTGTAATTTATTTTGATCATTGTTTGGTTTTTTTGTTATTCCTTTATAGATCGAAGAATAAGCCGAGGAAGAAAAAGAAGCAAGGTGAAATTAGAGTTGCAAGGGAGGGAATTGTAGGGAATTGTATATTTTAACTTAAGAGAGAATGAGAGTGTAATTCAAGCTTCTTTTAGGGGAGGGGTGTAATTTACTCAAAATAATTTGGAGAGACATGTTTTTCTACTGATATGATACCTTCTGTAGTTTTTTATTAGTTAAAATCTGGTCAAATGAAAGAATAATTGGACTAAATAAGGCTATGATTTCTAATTGTGTTGTTATTTAGTTTGCCCAAAATGGAATCATATCCATAGGTTTCCAAGGTTTTGACTCTGTTCAATTTGTGGTATGCTTTGACAAAAACTTCGACTTTAAAATTAGTTTGAAAGTTATGAAGGTTAATTTATTATTTTATGTAGCCTTAGAAGTTAAAGAAAGATCATTGTGCCTCTCTCAATCTTAAAAATAATTTATGTTAAAAGTAATTTTTCCACACAACATATCTTGAACACATAATTACTTTTTATAGTGGTTCTTTCATATCTTTACACCATTTAAATGAACTTATTGGAGTTGTTGCTAACTTAATAACCAAAATGCTGGCATCTCAAAATGGTATAATAGGGATTGCCTTACTTTCTCACTGGTAAGGAGAATAGGAAGATGAAGAAAAGTATTTTACTGATGAAGAAAATGTGAAGATAAATATGGACGGTTGAAGTCTGTGAGATAATGAATAATGTTGAAGTATATGTTTCATCTATGTTAGAACTTATAAAGTGAGATCGGAGATAAAGATCAAGTATATTTAGTTCATAAAGTCGAATTGTATTATAAGGCCTTCAAAATTTAGTCACCCTTAGTTTATTCATATATTACGTCTTCATAAATTCAAAGTATATTTTTTGTAAAAAAAAAAAAGTCAAAGTGTATTACAAGGCCTTTAAAATTTACTCACCCTTATTTAGAAGAATTTGTTTTAGCTATTAACTATTGTATTTAACGGTTATTTTGTAAAGATATTGTTGTTAATATTTGTATTTAATATATTGGATATCTTTTAATAATATATCCAATAAATTTTATTTACCGATAATCTCAATTTTTATTCATTAATATTTTTCTTTTATCAATATATTTAAGCAAGATTATTTGCCCGATGCAGAATCACTTTAAACCATAAACCTGAAATTTTGATATTCCCCCCGTCTCATAATATCTGTCCTATTTAAGTTTTGCACCGCTATATGTATTTCATTTAAGTTGAAAGTTTTGTATTTCTCAAACACCTATAGGCTATGGGTATTTTATTTATGTTTCAATTTATTATAAGTTTTATATGTATTATATGATTTATGTTTACTTTTTTTTGTGACCTATAACTTATGTGGTGATTTGATGATTATTCGTCAATATTGTGTAATGAAACTAAAGTTGATTAAATGGTATGTCGATGGTAGACATTTTGATTTGCAACAAGATATTTATATTTAAATTATTCACCATAAATTACATTATATATTAAGCATTTTGTATTATTTTTTTAGAATGAACATTTGCAACATTAGATAAATTGTTCAACTAACTCGTGCGTTCACACGAGTATGTGACTAGTAGATATACAATTAAGCACACTCATAGACACATTGGTGTCCCTCTTTACAATAGTGCATAATAATTACTTTTTTCCATAGTGTACTATATTTGGGTCTTTATCTAGCTTTCTATAATTTCTTAGTTATCTTTTGGATTTTACTCTATCTTGACCTTTTTGTCCTTGTGCAAGTCACATAAGTCATAACTTAGGAAGTACTTAACTAATTTCAATGTGAGCATGCGCCGGAAAGCTAAAGCTAAGAAGTAGAACAACAACTTCTATATTGGATGTGAAGCTCAATTTAGACGCTTTGATGGTCAAAATGCAAATTATTGTAGTCGAGGAATTTATTTATTGTGGGTTAGTCATTTACTCGTGTAATCTTAATAATATAAAGGCCAAATACCTCTTTTGGTCCTTTAACTTTGACAAAAATACCGGATTAGTCCTTTAAGTTCTTAAGTTTCAAATAGGTCATTTAAGTTGTTAATTTATTACACCGTTACCCTTTTAAGGACCTATTTGAAACTTAAAAACTTCAAATAGGTGCATTAAATTAACAACTTAAAGGACCTACTTGAAACTTAAAAACTTAAAGGACTAATCTGGTATTCTTGTCAAACTTAAAGGACCAAAAATGATATTTGACCTAATATAAATGGAAGACAGTTTTGCCTACAAACCCTAGAAAAACCCTAAAATTTTAACCTGCAAATCCCTTAGGCTGCAAAACCCTACCATTTGAAAATGCTAAAATGACAGCATTGCCCTTCAGCTGATAAAGGTGAACACGTAAAACAGATAAAGGTGGACGGTGCACACTGCTCAAGTACTGCAGATAAAGGTGGACGGTGCAGAGTGCTCAAGTACTGCCACCACAGGCACAGTAAACTAACCAATTGAAGCATGATACTTGTCGCGGTGATTTTCGGAGATCAAGCTATTGATTAGCGTTGACTCACTAATTTTATTTCACGACTGAACTTTTAATTTTTAAAAAGAAAAGTGGAAAAAAGTTCTAAATTACCACATTTTTAAAGATTTAGGGTTCGAGGGTTAGTTACGTTTAGGGAAGGTGTTAGCACCCTAAACGTTCGTAGTACTCTACGAGAACCTCTTGATTTTATTTATTTATTTTGGCTATAACTCGCTTATTTATTTATTTTTAGAAGAAAAGAATGAATTAGAGCAGTAAGGAAAAAAAGTTTTTTTTTATTTATTTTTTATGATTTGGAAGGACATAGTCCTTTGCCTACGTACCCGTGAGGGATCAAAACCTCGTAGTTCGGGGTAAAAAAAGACGGTTGATTTGTTTTTGTATTTTTTATTGGTTTTTTAAAAAAAGGTTTTAAAGATAAAATAAAGGCCAAGTGGCAAAATGAGATTGGTTGGTGTTTTTTAATTTTGAAAATGATTCAAGTATTATTAAAGTAGATTAATGGTTATTTAAAGAAAATAAAAGAAAAAAAGGGACACTTGATTGAAAATTAAGGTTTGTTTATGAAAAGATTTTTTTGTGATTTTTTATTATTTGCATATTTTTGTTTTTTTGCTTTTAATGAATTAAGACTAAAAAAACAAAACTAAAAGCTTAACGCGAGGAAATTCCGTGGTGACGTTGGATCACCACGAAACCCTTTTGAAATTAAACTAACCTAATATTTTTGTATTTTTTCGTAAAGCAAAATAAATAAAAAAGGAAATAAAAGACATGAAGCGGAATAAATAAAGTGAGTGTTAGTGCAAATTCTCATTTATATTTACATTGCTCCTAAATACATTCTAAAAGATGGCAAAATAATAAATAAAAATAAAAATTGCAAATGCACTAAAAATAAGTAAACATGCTAAGAATAAAGATAAAATGAAAATGCATGAAATAAAAGGAAAATAAAATAAAAAAAATAAAAATGCATGATGTGTTAAAAATAAATAAAAGTGCAAGAAAATAAGTAACCAAAATAAACTAGAAAAAAGAAGAAATAAAAAAAAGTAAAATAAAAGAAAGGGAGGTGCAGGAGTAGAAACGGGGGTGTGGTTAGAAATCAGAAAGATGAAGAGAAGAAGAACAGAGTGGGCTGCACGTTGGGCCTATGCTGGGCCTGGCTTATAAATGTGTTTTTTCCAGAAAAATGTTCATTTTCACTTCTTCTTCCTCTCTCTAGTTCTTCTCTCTAACACTCACCCTCTCCCCTCCATCTGAAACACGCCTGGCCGGTAAAGATTCTGGCGCGGCGGCCGCCGGCGGCGCCACCGCGCCGGAGTGGTTTTCACTCCCTTTTTAAAAAAAAAAACTTGTTTTTTAAACTCTCATCTCTCTCCTCTTCACACTTCTAAACTTATTTTTTTTAAAAAGAAAGATTAAAAGCCCTAGATCTACACAAGTAAATTCGAATTCTACCTCTCCTTTTTTGATTCGGACCTAGGGTTTCTGTTTCGGACTTTCGTGATTTGGCTGCGGCTTTGGGATTGTTGGGAGTGGTTGGATTGGCGAATGGTTGTGTGGTAAGGGAGGGTTGGCCGCGGTTTTGGTGTGGTTCCGGGGTGAGGTGCGCGGCTGGGTTGTTGGTGAAGGGTTGGCCGCGGTGGTTGGGTTTGATTTTGGGGGATGGTCGTGAGCTAGGTTGTTGGTGGTAAATGGCTGTGTTTGGATCGTGGTGGTTTGGTTGGAAGCGCGGCTTTGGGTTGTGGGGAGAGTGATGTGCGGAATTTGTGTTGTGGAAGAGGATTATTGTGTGTGGCTGGGTTGTGTGTGGTGAGTGGCTGGGTTATGGTGCGTGGCCGTGAATGGATGTTTTACGGTGAGTGGTGGCTTTGCGAGGGGAGTGGCTGGCCGTTGGTTGTTGGAAGAAGTCCGTGAGTCTGTGTTACTGATGAGATTTTGGTATTGTTTGGACCGTGTTTGAGGTTTCTTTCTTGATTGAATTCTGAATTTTTTTCTCTGTTTGACTAATGATTCCCCTTTTAATCATGCACCTTGGTTAATGCATTTGAAAACTATTGATGAATCATAAATCTGATCAGTCAAACAAGCTATGCAAGGAAAGAAATTATTGGCACTTAAACTATCAGTCAAACAACAATGGGTCAATGTCAACCCCCTTTAAAAAAGAAAAAAAAAGGAACATTAATAAAATAAAAATAAATCCGAAGATAAAATAAAAAGAAAATAATAATGATAATAATAAAAGGAAATAATAAATAAAAAGGAAAACAAAATAAAAACTATAAAAAAAATAAATAAAAAAAAAACTGTCGCCCTTGGAACCAAAAATGAGGTATTTTAAAATACCTCCCTGTCAAAATTTTGTCTGAAACGACGAACAAATTCCGAACTAAAAAGACAAGTGAAAAAGAACCTTAGGTCAAAAATTGGGGTATGACAATACTCATCTTCCAATATTCACTTTTAGATATCTCTCTCATATTTCCTTTGTAACTCATATTTGTTGATAGGTTTTTCGTCGTTTAAATTTGTTCGTTTAATTTGAAAAACAGTGTTGAGAAGATCAGAGTCTGAAGAAGCAAACTCATAATATGCCAAACGTTTTAACTATTATTTTTTGTTTTCTTCAGACTCATGATCTGTTTTCTTTATGAAGGAAATTGCTTACTTTGGGTTTTCTCAGCTTGCCTTGGACAGAGGAACAACTGCAATTGCTTTGGTGGATGAAAATGGGAATATCTGGGACTGCGCACTCCAGTTTTGTTGGCGTCCTGATCCACACTTTAAAATTGGGGGAGATTGGGATCGTATGGTCAAGGCTCGAAGGCTTAGGGAGGGTGCAGTGATTATGATTGGTGCTCCTGGATTTGGCGTTAATGAGACACTATACATTTGCTTCCTTCGTTATTGATTTAAAATTTGTAATAATGTTTAGGAGTTTATCTGTTATTTTATTGGCAGGTTTGGCCTTTTTGTCTTTTTTTCGATTTTGAACAATGTTTAGGAGAAGAGTTGAAGTGTTAAAATTTTGTTTGTATCCTATTATCTATCTGAACTTTGTTCTTTGCTGCACCCATCAAAATTGTTATATTATGACTTGCTTAGTATATTTCCAAAGTTGAAAACTTTATATGTTTTATGTTCAATATGCAACTCTTTTTTTCTCTTACACATGAGAAGCAAGATAATTCACATTGTATACCGTACAACTGTAATTCAAATGAGAAGCAAGATAATTCACATTGTACTCTATTGACAACAAAAACGTTGATCTTCAGACTCTGATCTTCAGACGCTGATCTTCAGACTCTGATCTTCAGACATTGTTCTTCAGACTCTGATCTTCAGACTCTGAACTTCAGACACTGTTCTTCAGACTCTGATCTTCAGACTCATAAGTCTTCAGACGCTGTTCTTCAGACTCTGATCTTCAGACGTTGTTCTTCAGACTCTGATCTTCAGACTCTGATCTATATTAGAGTGAAGAATAGGTTTGGGAAGATGATCCGTTATCATACTTTTGTTCCACCAATGAGTTTTAGCATTGAGAAGAATGTTATTCCAGTCAATTTTTCCAACGTCGTGCCAAGACCATTTGTGCACGATGAGATGAACTTTCAACTGACCTACGATAAAGTACTTGTTGCCGATGAAATAGAAGCTGGTTTTTTGGTAATCACATTATATATACTCATATGATTATTATATCCTTATAAAATATTAATATACCAACAACTAATCTATTATATCCTGATTTATAAGTGATACAGCTTAATTATAATGTTTGGTGCAAACAGTACAAATAGAAAAGAATATGGAATTTCAATTATAAGTGTTACAGCTTAATCCAATTTTATAACAAAGTTTGTGTAATCCCCTAGAGACTATGTGTATCGCAGCAGAATTTGGATGGATTATGGATAACACGTTTATTGTTAATTTTTAGTTCAACATATTACTCGCACGACGTGTTTTTTACATGTTTCAATTATTACAATCAGTTTCCAACGCATGAGGGACATGATATACATCATCACATGGTTTATGTGCGCCACCTTACATTGACTGCACATGTTTTCTTGGGTTATGCAGGTTTAATTGTGACTGTTCCCTTTCCATCATAGCAGCCAATTCATTTAAAGCTTATGTTCCATATCTACAACAATTGCTGATAGTTCCCAATGGATTTATGGTTGAGGGAGGTTGTATCAACTCTTTAAGACAGTTATTAAGCTGTCTATATAAGCTGCGCCTCCAACATTATATCAACCTATCCGTATATTCAAACAAAAATAGTTAGTATTTCCATCTTCTTTCCTACGAATCTAAGTACCAGACTACTCAACATAATAATTAAGTGTCGCAACATTTGGATAAATTGAACCAATATATAAGCCACATGTTCGTGATACAGTATATGGTATTGTGAATAAGTTTTTGTACGATTTTGCTCTTTTCAATTTAATAACAACAGGGTATAATAACTCTTTAGAATGAAAACTAAAAATAGTAGTAATAATAATTAATAATAATTATTATAATAATAAATGGGGTGATAGGATTGATTAGCTTAAGAACCAACATACAGAAACTTAACAAAAATAAAATAGATTAGTCTACAAGTAAACAAGTATTTCAGACTCCCAGTTTTCAGACACTGTTCATCAGACTCTGATCTCCAGACATTGTTTTTCAGACTCTGATCTTCAGACTCTGATCTTCAGACACTGTTCTTCAGACTCTGTTTATTACAAACAGGATCAAACTAGAAATCCTAGGACATGTTGTGCATTATTATTTGCAGAAAAACATGAACGTTCATCATCTTTAATGAGTATGCTTACACAAAGACGAAGAAAACTGTTTTTGTATGAAGATAACTGTCAAGATTCGACAAGAACCAAGGATTGATTGTTTAAAAGTTGTTAAAATAAACAGAAAGAAAGACTTTAAAGTTTTAAAGAAAACAAAACTTAAAGAAATGTACATTGCATTGCATTAAATGTAAAGATGGTTCACAAGATCATGTTACGTATATTCTGTTTACTCTTTTCTCTGGACGCTGATACTTCGAGTGTTTAGAACTTTTGATAATGATTTGTGACATGTTTTTCCTATGAAAAACTAGTTGCAATTCTAATGAACTTGCTTTTGATGAGTCTTTCAATTTCCTCTTTGATTTTCGACATAATTTGAGGTGCAAACCTTCTTGGAAGTTGCTTTACTGACTTCTTATCTGGTTGAATTGGTAACTTCAATTCCTCCATTTCCTTGCTTAATCCAGGCATTTCATTGTAATCTCAAGCAAAGAAGTCTTTGAACCATTTTCAAAACCCAAATGTTCTTCGTCATATATACAATCAAGCCTTTGGCTCTCAACCATTTTTTCATTAATGTCTTCGCCAAACATTTTATCTATGGTTCCTACAATCATTTTTTGTTGCATTTCGGCCTCTAAAGCCTTTTTTATTTTATTTTCGGCCATATAGGTCGTAATCTTTGCCCAAACTTCTTGTTCAGACATAATAATTATCATCAATGTCCCACCCAGTTGGGAGGATCACTCCTTCCTCCCAATATTCATTCTCTGGGTATTCCTTTTTCTACATGAATCCATGGGTAGGATGCAACCTGCCGGAGCAAACATTTTCCTGGGCAATAAAACTAGATTCAGTTGCACGACATGGCGCTATCTTTGCCAAATTCTTATCAAAGGTCTTTCTGTTGACATGGTTCACCTCAGCAGTGAAATAACTTTGATCTGCCTCAATGTTCTCCTCCAGACCATCATCTCTCCAGATGGAGATTCTTTGGTGCATAGAAGAGGGTACAACCCCAATTCCATGTATCCATTTTTTGCCTAAGAGTAAATTAAAATTCGCCTTAGTAGACACCACCATGAAAAGAGTATGCCTTGTTATGGTTATCACCGTTAAGTTAACTTGGAGGGCACCAAGCGATTGTCCAGCTTTTCCCTCATAATTAGAGAGAATTATGTTGTGGGGCTTTAAATCTGTGTCGAATTTCCCAAGCTTCCTCAGTAAAGATTGGAGCATCGGGTTTACAGCAGCTCCACCATCAACAAGAACTTTGTTGATGCCCAGTTTGTTCACTCTTGTTTGTATAAATATGGGCTTTAAATGGCTTTTCATTGAACCATCTGGTTTTTCAAACATGGGTTTTCGCTCATCCACACAGCCATAATTTGTAATATAGTAACACACTTGCTTGTTGGCATCAGATTCTGGGTCGAACTCTTCATCAGATTCTTCGACTTCAGAAATGACATCATACTCCGCAGGGAGTATTGAAACGACATTATATATGACATCAAAGTCAGGCTCAGAATCCATAAAATCTGAATCTCAGCCTTCATCATCATCAGTAGTCATTCCTTTTAATGGAGGTAGTGCAGGGAACAACCTCTCTTTGACTGGCTTTTTAGCCACTTCGACTATTTTCTTCCCCTTGACATCGCCTTCATTAGTTTCGACATCATGCAAGGCCTTTTCAACAGCCTTCTTGTGGCGTTGGTACCTTCTCCACTGGGTCCTTGTCATTGGATTTTTCCCTTTATAGTTATTAGTGTAAGCGTACTTCTTAGGCTCATCAGAAATCTTAGTGCCAGGAGCACTAATGCTTCCTTTCTCCATTTTGATTTTTCCAACTGGAGAAATTTGTTGGGTTGGGTGAATCCATTCTCCCACAGGAACTTTTGCCTTTGGCACAAAGATTTTTGGTCGACCATCTCTGAAAAAATGAGTGGTGGTCGAAGATGAATTAGTGAATGGGATGAAGTTCCTATCTAAGGAAAACTTAGGTCTGTGGTCAGCAAACCATGTTCCCCTTTTCTTAGATTGGGGTTTGAAGCTTTCAAGGCCCTTGGTGGCCTCCTTATCAAAAACTGTGCTGCATCTGGGGCAGAGTGCAATTTAGCCTACAGTGGTTGAGGAAATCTATCAGTTCCTCTTCAGCCATAGGGAAGGCACCATTCATTTTCTCAACATATTGAGACTTATAAATTGCCTCAACATGTTTTTTGAGGCCCTTAGTAGCCTCCACCATCTGACATTCAACAACATCAATGCTGCCTTCGACAGATAGTTTTTCCATAGCTTCGACTATGGCATCTACCACCATACAGCCTGCTGGTTCAGTGTACATTGCATCAACAGTTTTCATGTGATCAACATCTACTTGCATTTGAGTCTTAGCTTTTTCCCCGAATTTCAATCTTCCTTCGTTCAAAGCCTTCTGAACAAGATCCCTGAAAAGAACACAATGTGAGGTTTTATGTCTCAAATAATTGTGAAACATACAAAAACCTCTATTTTTACGTTGCTCTAATGGAGGAGTTTTTAAATCCTTAGGGACTATAATTTGCCCATCAGCAACCAAAAGGTCAAATATTTCGTCACATTTTCTTATATCAAATGTATACTTTTTGGTAATATATCTATCATTTTTTGGTTCTGCAAGATTTTTCCCATCAGATGGCCTCAAAAATTTACAAGTATAAGGAGACCCATGTTTTAATTATGCAACATTAACCTCATTATTTTCGACATCCTCATAAGCTATGTCAAACTCTTGGTCATTGTCGTTCATTTCGACATATGCGACCTTTTCTTTTTTATGATACTTATGAGTTTTGGCTTTCTCAGCCTTCAATCTTTTGACCTGTCGAACTCTATCAGCCAATTGGGCCATATCTCTCAAATATTGAGTATCCAACTTTTTTCTAATGGAATAGTCAAGACCCCCAGTAGCCATTTTGACTAATTCATGTTCAGGCACTTGGGTGAAACACCTAGCCTTCAATAGTCTAAATCTATTGAGATAATCATCAATAGATTCTGAAATCTTATGCCTAACACTAGCCAATTCTTTCAAACTTATCTTAGATTGGCACATGTAAAATTGTTCATGGAACACTCTTTCTAATTGATTCCAATTATGGATTGAATGTGGGCAAAGAGTTGTAAACCATGTAAAGGCATTCTTTGTTAAAGAATTGGGGAAGTATTTCATTCTTAAATTTTCATTATTTGTAATATCTCCTGCCTCAGTCAGATAACGAGCAATATGTTCGACTGTGGACTCACTAGTGTCACCATCAAATTTTGTGAATTAGGGATTTTCCATCCCCTAGGAAGTTCAGTCTGAAGAACATACTCTGACAGGGCTGAAACAAAATTAGGCCTATGCAGACCTATGTTAAGGCCATTTTGATCCAGAATGGTTTCAACCAAATTTGCTATGTTACTATCTCCTGCCAAATTATTTTGTTGGACATTCCTTACTACGGCATCAACATCCTGATTTCTATTTACTAAAATTACTGGAGGATTGTCTTTGATACCAAACGAGTGTATCGTGACTTTATGAATGTAAGAATGGTGATTTGAGAACCAAATTTCTTAAATAAAAAAATTAACTTTGAAAGTATTGGAAAGTTATGTGCAGAAGAAGTGGTAGTACAAAAGTTGTTGTATGACATATGTATGGCCACTATCACTAGTGCAGAAAACCTTCGACTGGTTGAACTAGGAGAACAGGTTGTTGCCCTTGATTTCCCTCATTGTTTGGCCATTCACCAATTTGTAAAGGCCTGAGATTTTGGATTTGGGGAATTTGGTGATCCCTTGTTTGGACAGGGGCGAAGAAATTTGCAATTCTTCCCATTTGTGTGGCCAACAACTGGTAAGTTTGGTTTGTGTTCTGAATCATAGAATTGAACACTGTTCCAATTTGTTGTGTTAACATATTTATCATTTCATGATTACTCTCATCCATCTGTTGTCTTAAAGAAAGTAAGGAATTATTTGTCAAGGATGGGAAAGCATTTTGACCAGGAATGCTCGAACTAGAAGGTAACTGTGAATTATAAGGCGTCAACACAGTTGCATTATCTGCATATGTGGATGCACTTGTGTGTAGGCTAGCCATCGTTGTTGTTGGCATGCCATAAGGAAAATCCCTTGTGACCATAGGCATTGTGAATTATTGCATAGAGAGAAATCTATTGTCCAACGAAGTTCTCACTGGATAATTTGGATCTCTGGGGGTTGAAGGGAAAGTTATTGGTGGTGGTACTGAAACCACATAATCAGATTGTGTCAATGTTGTAGTGGATGACACAGTTATAGGGGCAGTTTCTCCCATAACTGTCAAAACCGGTATAGGAGCAGTTGCTCCCATAGCAGTTGACACATTGACATCCATTGTAGGAATAGACGCATGGGCAGATTGTGCTTGTGAAGATTGTGCATTCATCTGGGAAGATGATGCAGAAGTACTAGGACGAACCATTTCTTTAAGGGCTTTACCACTTCTTAAATGCATGGACCAATAAAAAATTTCAGAAAAACTGCTCAGAATGACTTAAAAAGTTTCCAGAAACGTTTTTTTCACAAGAACAACTAGGAAAAAGTATAAATTTACGGAAATTTCTTTCCAAAATGCACAAACTGGGTTCCACCGGGCGTGCCAATTTGTTTACCTGTCTTTTTGGTAAACGACGAGTCTAGCTTTGTTTATTACAAGCAGGATCAAACTGGAAATCCTAGGACATGTTGTGCATTATTATTTCCAGAAAAGCACGAACGTTCATCATCTTTAATGAGTTTGCTTACACAAAGACGGAGAAAATTGTTTCTGTATGAAGATAACTGTCAAGATTCGACAGAAACCAAGGATTGATTGTTTAAAAATTGTTGAAATAAACAGAAAGAAAGGCTTTAAAGTTTTTGAAATTCCTGGCAGGACCTGATTCTGAACGTAAAACAGAGTACTGGTGCAGTAAAACAGAGTATGCAACACAGTAGTTCAGAAGCAGAATAAAACAGACAGAAAGTAAAATGCACAGGTTATTTGTTAACCCAGTTCGGTGACAAACACACCTACGTCTGGAGGCTACCAAGCCAGGAAGGAAATCCACTATAATAGTAACAACAGCCCCTATTTCACAGACTTCTCACTTAATCACTACCTATGGTATTTCTACCTAGGAACTCGTAGATATAAGACCCCTCTTACTTCCCTCAGTCAATCACTGCCCCAGTGATTATCAGACTCTAACAAATCAAAGATGAAGACACTCTTCAAAACATAATCAGTCACTCTTCCTTAAAAGCTTCAAGTGATTACAACTCAATAAACTAAACCAACTCTAAACAATTGAGTGGTGTACAGAAAGACAGAGCATACAACTCACAACTAACAGACTCAAAACCTAAGACTCTTTCAATGATAGCTTTGGTTGAGATGATTTTCTTTAATGACAGCGTCCTCTATTTATAGCTTCAGCAGCATCATAAACTTGAGCCAAATCCTTCAAAGATATATTTCCATAATACTTTAGAAACATATAGAAGCAATTTATTTTCCAGAAATATATTTTCCAAAGATTTCTTTGAAAATATATTCACAAATAATTGAATCCAATCTTCAGAAAATATCTTGCGAAATTCTTATTCCTTCTAGAAACGCAGCTTGGAGAATTCTTCAATTAAATCTTCAACAAATCACATGAGAAAATAAACACTCCAAGGCGCGAACACAGGAACACAGAAAACCAGCTTCTGAAGGTACTTCTGAAGAAGTGCTTCTGAAGGTTGCTTCTGAAGATCAGGTTCTGAAGTACTGGTACTGTTCAGCGTCTGAACATCAGCTTCTGAAGGTTCAGCGTCTGAAGCACTATTCAGCTTCTGAAGACCCAGCTTCTGAAGTACTGTTCAGCTTCTGAAGGCCCAGCTTCTGAAGACGCACATTTCTTGTATATTTGATTTTAGCAAACATGAAGCTAACAACCAAATATCCAACAATCTCCCCCTTTGGCAATTTTTTGGCTAAAATCAATTTGAGCACAGAGAGATACACAAAGCAAATTCTTCACACATCAAAATATGCAACCATGAAGAACATAACACAAACGTAGCAACAGAGTCAGCGTCGGCATAAACACTACGTTTCACACAATGACTCCCCCTGAAAACATATCATCAACATCAGCTTTTGAAATAGATCAGCTTCCAGTTCTGAGCACATAAATCAGCATCTGATAGAACACAGGAACATGAAACACACATTCCCCCTGAAACATGACATTCAGGAACCAACATAGACTCCTACTCCCCTGAACTACTGAAACAGATACACAGGAACAACTCCCCCTGAACACAGAGACTCCCCCTGAACAACTGAACTGCTTCTGAAACAACTATACTTTTCTCCCCCTTTTTAGCCAAACAATTTTGACAAAAACAATCATGCAATCACCAGGAGTAGAAAGAACAGAAAAACAACAGAGGTTACAAACAACCATCACAACACTATACACATCAGTAACATCAGTGACACTTCTCAGACCAGCAGAAACACACAACCATAGTACCCATACACAAAGTCTCCACAGAAAAACAATCTTCAGACTCAGCATCAGAGGCTGCTTCATCATTAGACACAACATCAGATGCTGCTTAGTTAATGTGTGCTTCAGCACATTCAAAGGAATCTTCTTCCCAGCAATCTGCTTCTGAAGTTCAGCAATCCTCTTCTGAACATAGGGCATGATGTCTTGCTCAACATCATCCTCAGACTTACTAGGATCCATTTCCTTTCCTTTTAGTGCCTTCTTCTTTGGGACAGGGACCACTACCTTGCTCCAGCCTTTAGATGGTCCAACAACAGCACTCTTCTTAACAACAGGAGTAGGCCTGCTGTCAGCAGCAACAACCTTTCCATTCCTATTCTTCAACCTCTTGCCAACACTTTGGTCAAGTCTTATACCAATGGGTTCATCATCAGACTCCAGATCATCTATACTAACAACAATTGTAGATTGATCCTTTACCATATCAGTACTAACTTCTTGAACTTTTTGATCAGACACAGGTTTAGACTCTTCTGCATCTTTGTCATTCTCACTGTTTACTGACTTGTCCTCTGACACAGCATCCTGGGAATGCTCATCAGTCTCCTTCTCTTGTGAACTGTCAGAAGGTGACATCACAACAGACTTACTGGCAGACTTTCCAGGAGACTTTTCTTGACTGGCTTTCTTCATTCCTCTTAGGTTTAAATGACCAAGCTTCTGGTGCCACAGCTTAATCTCTTCTCATTTTGATGATGCTTTTAGAGAGGTGTGAGCTATAAGACTAGTATCAACAACCTTGGGTTTCCATTCTTTTCTAACTTGAACACATGTATGGCTGGCCTTTGGTTGAACATGAGGTTGTGGATATCCATACAGTTTGAAACAAAACGATTTTATATGCCCCTTTCTACCACAATAATGACATACCCAAGGATGAGATTTTCTCCTGCTCTTAGATTCCTGAGGTTTGTTCTGATGTTCCATCTTAGGTTTTCCCATCATTGGATCAAATGTTTCAACAACTGTACTGACCTTTTTAGTTGGATTTTGCTGTTTGTTCAAGGTTCTATAATCAAACCCTATACCACTTGGTTTCCCTTGGTTCTGACTCTCCAGTATCTCTTCTAGCATATCAGTACCAATGTTCAACATTCTGACTTGCTTCTTCATATGATCAAGTTGAGAGTTCAGTTGGGATACCTCATCTTTGAGATCAGAGATTTGTGCTAGATGTTCACTTCTTTCAGCATGCAGTTGACTAATAGTCTTCTTCTGACTTATTTATATCTTGCAAACTTTTTCACTTCTGATGTATAGTTCTTTGAAGGAGACAAGAAGTTCTTCATAAGCTAATTCTCCTTCTGAGTCCATTATGCCAGAAAATAACTTCCCTGGAGCTCACCCTAAAACAGGCAGGGTGCCTGCTCTGATACCAATTGAAATTCCTGGCAGGACCTGATTCTGAACGTAAAACAGAGTATAGGTGCAGTAAAATAGAGTATGCAACACAGTAGTTCAGAAGCAGAATAAAACAGACAAAAAGTAAAATGCACAGGTTATTTGTTAACCCAGTTCGGTGACAAACACTCCTACGTCTGGAGGCTACCAAGCTAGGAAGGAAATCCACTATAATAGTATCAATTCGAAGTCCTATGACAACAGCCCCTGTTTCACAGACTTCTCACTCAATCACTACCCGTGGTATTTCTACCTAGGAACTCGTAGATATAAGACCCCTCTTACTTCCATCAGTCAATCACTGTCCCAGTGATTATCAGACTCTAACAAATCAAAGATGAAGACACTCTTCAAAACATAATCAGTCACTCTTGCTTAAAAGCTTCAAGTGATTACAACTCAATAAACTAAACCAACTCTAAACAATTGAGTGGTGTACAGAAAAACAGAGCATACAGCTCACAACTAACAGACTCAAAACCTAAGACTCTTTCAATGATAGCTTTGGTTGAGATGATTTTTTTCAATGACAGCGTCCTCTATTTATAACTTCAGTAGCATCATAAACTTGAGCCAAATCCTTCAAAGATATATTTCCAAAATACTTTAGAAACATATAGAAGCAATTTATTTTCCAGAAATATATTTTCTAAAGATTTCTTTGAAAATATATTCACAAATAATTGAATCCAATCTTCAGAAAATATCTTGCGAAATTCTTCTTCCTTCTAGAAACGCAGCTTGGAGAATTCTTCAATTAAATCTTCAAGAAATCACATGAGAAAATAAACACTCCAAGGTGCGAACACAGGAACACAGAAAACCAGCTTCTGAAGGTACTTCTGAAGAAGTGCTTTTGAAGGTTGCTTCTGAAGATCAGCTTCTGAAGTACTGTTCAACGTCTGAACATCAGCTTCTGACGGTTCAGCGTCTGAAGTACTGGTACTGTTCAACGTCTGAAAATCAGCTTATGAAGGTTCAGCGTCTGAAGCACTGTTCAGCTTCTGAAGACCCAGCTTCTGAAGTACTGTTCAGCTTCTGAAGGCCCAGCTTCTGAAGACGCACATTGCTTGTATATTTGATTTTAGCAAACATGAAGCCAACAACCAAATATCCAACAGTTTTAAAGAAAACAAAACTTAAAAAAATGTAAATTGCATTGCATTGAATGTAAAGGTGGTTCACAAGATCATGTTACATACATTCTGTTTACTCTTTTCTCAGTACGCTGGTACTTCAAGTGTTTAGAACTTTTGATAATGATTTGTGACCTGTTTTCCTATGAAAAACTAGTATCTATACATAGAAAAAATAACTGCAAACCTAACGGCTATAAACTACATTATTTCGACAGCTTCAGTATGATTTCCACGTGTCTAAACCTTCCAACTTGCCTGTTCAAAGAGAAACTGGTTGACGTCTTCTTCCATTCTGTCGAAATGATTGAACTCAAGGAGAGATCTTTCCCTCTTTGTCGAAATCCTGTTAGTCGAATCACCACAGGGCTCCTCTTTAGACTTAAGCAAATCTTATGCTCTTGGATTTGAAGAACTTGCAACTTGAATATTCTTTTAGTGAAAATCTGCATCGATTTCCTATACTTAGAAAATTTCATGGCTTATACAACCATATAGTTTGTCGAAATAAGGGAAATCAAATTATATACTAACACTCAGCCAATCAATAAAAAGATTAGAGAGTGAATGGAATTATGAGTGTAGTCTCGTGAATTCAGTCTCTCTTCTCCCTTCGATATTTATCCACTTATATTTAATTTATGGGCTTATCTAGTGTAAACTACTTCGATATTTTTTAGATTCTCTAAATTTGAAGTTCCTAAATTTCCCAACATCTTGAGTCAAAAAAGTTTCCCAACATTTAGTCTAATCATGAAAAACACTTGGTCAAAAACGTTGCTATGAATGCATAACAATTAGCCTAGATGCAGAGAAATCAAACTACTGCTAATTCAAAGAATGTGAATCCAAAACGAGCTTTGAATTCAAGCCCATGTGAAATCATTCGTCCCAACTTATACCATTTGAAATTTTTTATAGTTGTCTATTGTCTTCATATTTTATTATTACTAGCAGAAAGATGGGCATTACCGTGCCCGTCTGTCCGCTCTTTTTACCGCGATAACGTGTGTGTGTATTTTATTATATTTGTTTGTATAATTTTAATTACAATTTTTAAAATTTTAAATATTATTGGAAATTATTCATACATCGATTTATCTTAGAAATTATTGTCAAAGTATATAACAAAATTATTTAACAACTCAGCGTATTTTGGTTTGTCTGTATTTAATATAAAATAAAAATAAAATAACGATAATTATTTATTGATTATCTTTATAGTGACATATATTTGATCTAGTTTGTTGCACTTTTTTTAAGGATTAAGGAAAAAAAACATGATATATACTCATATCGTGTTTGTTACATGATATAGTTTGTGTGGTAACAAAAAAAATATTGTGTTTGTTACATTTTTTTTAATATTTGAATTCATTCTCATCCATTATCTTTTTTAAATGATAAGGAAAAAAATCGGACATATATAATTTGTTACATTTTGTTTTAATATTTGAATTTACTTTTATCTATTTGTTATGTGTTATTTGCATTGAAAGTTTAGGGTAATTTTGGAAGGAGAAAAAGACAGCCCAAAAGAACCAAAAGATGTTATTTTCTTTATATATACCAGCGAAAAGATTGGCACTCACGTGTCCACCTTTCCGCTCTTTTTATTGCGTTAACGTGATGTTCTTTATGAAATTTTGGTTTTGATTAAAAGTATAAATATAAATGTTTGTTACTTTCAAATTATAACAAACCAAACTAATTATGTTTATCTATTTGAATGATGTCGACAATATAACAAAAAATATAGTATAAATTCTTATCTTTTTAAATTTTAAAGACACTAACAACAATTATTATTATAGAAAAAAGTTGCTAGGTATAATCGAGATAATGAAAAATTTAGCCAAAATCTCTCTTTTTGTTTATATATAATACAGATATAGTATATATTAGATATACTTGATCTAGTTTGTTACACTTTTTTTCAAGGATAAAAGAAAAAAACTGAACATATACTCATATCATGTTTGTTATACGATATATTTTGTGTGGTAACCAAAAAATGAATATTGTTTTTTGTTACACCTTTTTTAAATTTGAATTCATTCTGATCCATTATCTTTTTTAAATGATAAGTAAAAAAAATCAGTTATATACAATTTGTTACATTTTGTTTTAATATTTGAATTTACTCTTATCTATTTGTTATGTGTGCTATTTGTATTGAAAATTGAGGGTAATTTTGAAATGAGAAAAAGGCAGCCCAAAAGAGTCGAAGGAGGCTATTTTCTTTATATATATATATATATATATATTAAGCAAAAATTGTATCCAATAGGAAGAAAAATAACAATATCTAAGGCAGCATATAGGGATTCTTATAATGTTATGCTTAATTGGTTAATTTTATAATCAAACAAGATTATCGTTACGAAATTAATTATTTGTTGAAATTTGGGATAAATCAAAGACAAATTACATATAACTATATAACTGATGACTGCCGAATTACATACCCTTGTGAGACGATCAGTCAAATTTCTTTGTTACAACATTCAATAAACTTTGAATTATTTTAACTTGTGTACAACAACACATCGGACATATAAAAAATCGGGTCAACCTAAAAAACCCGGTCAAATCTATCTAAAGAATCTAAAAAATGGGTTGGATCGGGTAAATGGATGGGTATGTGTTACCAAGTCAATGGGCCCAATGTCACAAGTAAAGGGAAGACCAAGTCAAAGGAAAAGAACAGCCAAATAATAGTGAATAATAATTCAAATGGTGGGCCAGAGGGAAGGCCAAAGAGATCAATCAAAATACCCAACAAATTCATGACCTAAAAATAATCTCTAAAAGCATCCTAGGATAAGGACAAGTTTTATGAGTTGTCACTAGTTGTCTCTTTCTCTACCGTTAGGACCTGAAAAGGATAAGAATAACAGTAATTAGAATTTTTCTTTTTTATTTTCAGTTTTTTGTGATGAAGACTAGTGTCTCTAGATCCAAAATTCTAGGAACAATTGTATTTCCTTGAAGTCTATAAGAACAGAAAAAAGGAATGAAACAGTAGAAAATTATTACCTCAATCCTTCTCTTTCTATCAGACTTTCCCTGACACAAAGGGAATTTAATTCTTGCTCTTTATTGCTATCAATCGGTGCTCTCGTTCTTGAAATCATGCCTCCAAGAGTCCAACCTGACCCACCAACCCTACAACAGCTACAAGAATCCATCAATAACCTCACTGCAGCTTTTACCTCCTTCCGAAACACCCAAGACCAACGCCATGAGGACTATTTAGCCTCCATAGAATCCATACAATCCCAAATCCCTACCTCTAACCAACCTTCTCCTAGTGTTACCACTGGAAACCAAGACCTCACCCTCAAACCACCCAAACTGCGCCTTCTACCCTTTGACGGCGCAAACCCCCTTGATTGGGTTTTTCAAGCCAACCAATTTTTTTTCCCATTACTCCATACCCACCCATCAACGCTTAGCTCACGTGGCTGGTTATATGACTGGTGACGCCCTTGGTTGGTACCAATGGATGTTCAACAACCATCTTCTTTCCACATGGGAAGCATTCACAAGAGCTCTGGAGGTTCGCTTTGGTCCCTCGGCGTATGACAACCATCAACATGCTCTCTTCAAGCTCAAACAAACCTCATCTATGGCTGATTACCAACGTGAATTCGAACGCCTTTGCAATAGGGTAACTGGTCTTTCCCCCATAGCTATTGTTGATTGTTTTGTTTCTGGTTTAAAGTTTCATATCCAAAATGAACTAGCTGTCCATCAACCTACCTCCATTTCCCAAGCCATTGGCCTTGCAAAACTCATTGAATCTAAATCTACTGTTGTACGACCATTTCAAACCACAAAAAACCCAAATCAAAAGCCACCACTGTTACCAACACCCTCCCCACAACTACTCCAACGGAACACACCCACTCCAACTTCTTTACCAATCAAACGTCTAAACCCATCTGAAATGCAACAACGACGAGCACAAGGTTTGTGTTTTAACTGTGATGAGAGGTTTCACCCTGGCCACCGTTGTAAGTCCAAACAATTTTGTTACTTCTGGATACAACTGAATCAAACCCTCCCGACGATAACCTTTGTGCCTTAATCACCCCACCAGAACCACCCAACTTAATAGATCTCAACCCAACCACTACTCTTGCACAAACGGCAACACCGGACGAGGCTGCGAACACACTTGATACCGAACCAGCACTCTTCCAACTCTCCCTACAAGCTGCCACTGGCCATCCTTCCCCATGCACTTTGCGTTTCACTGCATCCATATACGGCCACAAACTCACTATTTTGGTCGACTCTGACAGTTCCCACAACATAATTCAACCTCGCATCGCTTCATTCTTACACTTACCCATTCAACCCCTGTCTTCTTTTTCTGTAAAGGTAGGCAATGGTGAACACTTACAGTGTACTGGCCTTTGCAAGGAAACACCTTTAATGGTGGATCAACACCTTTTCACTGTCTCTCTTTACGTCCTACCTATTCAAGGCGCCGATGTGGTCCTTGGGATGCAATGGCTGCAAACTCTAGGCCCCTTTGTTTCTGATTTCAGTGTTCCATCCATGCAATTCTACAACAACGACCAACTCCTCACCATCACTGGCTCTAAACCAACCACCATAACACAAGCCTCTGCTCACCAACTAAACCGTATGCTACAAACCAACGCCATAGCCACTTTTCACTCCATTGCTATGGTTCCCACTCACACTGCTCTATCTACAAGCAACCCCTCAACTGAACCACTCACTGATGACCAAATCCTACTTACTTTTCACCCTGACATTCAACACATCCTCCATCACTATTTCCACATATTTTCCAAGCCAAACACCCTGCCACCACCACGACCACATGACCACCACATTCATCTCAATCCCACAACTTCACCCATTAATATCAAACCTTACCGCTATCCCCACTACCAAAAAGAAGTCATGACTAAACTAATCACCGAAATGCTTCAAGATGGTATCATTCAGCCCAGCACCAGCCCTTACTCATCACTCGTCCTCCTAGTTAAAAAAGAAAGACGGTTCTTGGCGTTTTTGTGTTGACTATCGAGCCCTTAACAACATCACCATCAAAGACCGTTTTCCCATTCCCACCATCGATGAGCTTTTAGATGAATTACATGGTGCATCCTATTTTTCCAAAATTGATGTAAGGTCCGGTTACCACCAAATTCGCTTAGACCCGGAGGATGTGCACAAAACGGGTTTTCGTACGTTTGATGGCCACTACGAATTCTTAGTTATGCCATTCGGCCTCTCCAATGCCCCCTCAACTTTCCAATCAGCCATGAATGACCTTCTTCGACCCTACCTTCGCAAATTCACCTTGGTTTTCTTTGACGACATATTGATCTATAGCCCCACTTGGGAATCCCACCTCACTCACATCAACCAAGTCCTCTCCCTGCTATCCACTCATAAATTTTATGCTAAGCTGTCCAAATGCCAATTTGGGGTATGTTCTGTAGACTACCTAGGCCATCTGATCTCAGTTGAAGGTGTTCAAGCCGATCCTTCCAAAATTCAGACTATGGTTTCTAGGTCCCGACCTAAAAACATTACTGCCCTCAGGGCTTTCCTGGGCTTAACAGGGTTCTACCGCCGTTTTGTGCAGAATTACGCCTCTATTGCAAGCCCTTTAACCGATTTACTCAAAGCTAATTCCTTCAAATGGACAGAATCAGCAGCTATAGCCTTTGAAACACTCAAACAAGCCATGATCAAGCTACCTACACTTACATTACCTGACTTCACCAAGCCTTTTGAAGTCACAACTGATGCCTCCACCACAACAGTAGGTGCGGTTTTGTCCCAAAACTCCCGTCCCATAGCTTTTTTCAGCAAAAAGCTGAACCCCCATCCAGCAGCTTCTTCCACATATGTTCGTGAGTTGTATGGTCTAACCGAAGCAATAAAAAAATGGAGGCAATATTTGTTAGGCTCCACTTTCAAAATCTTCACCGACCATAAGAGCTTAAAATGCCTCATGACCCAAACAATCCAAACTCCCGAACAACAAAAATGGTTAACCAAGCTAGTGGGATATAACTATGAAATCCACTACAAACCCGGCAAAGACAATGTGGTTGCGGACGCATTATCTCGAGTAACAGAGCCACCAATTGAAGGAATTTGTGCAATTATTAGTTCCCCCACTTCCCCTTTAATTTCTCAATTACAGTCGTTTTTTGCTACTAACCCTGCAGGACATAAATTACTCACCAAAGCTCAAGAGGACACCAAATGCAGCAACATTTCACTCACAAGTCAGGCTTACTGTACTTCAAAAATCGTTTATTCATACCAGAGGAAACCGGGCTCAGATTAACAATTCTGCAGGAGTTCCATTCTTCCCTTTTAGGTGGTCACTCTGGAATTCAAGCAACATTGGCTCGCGTATCTGCATCTTTCTACTGGCCGGGTATGCTCAAAGATGTAAAACAATTTGTCAATATCTGCACCACATGTCAACACAACAAATATAATACCCATGCCCCGTATGGTCTCCTCCAACCTTTACCATTACCTCAGCAAGTATGGGATGACATTTCCATGGATTTCATCACCAACCTCCCACCATCAAACCATAAAACCACTATTTGGGTCATTGTAGACCGACTCACCAAATTTTCCCATTTTGTTGCACTACCAGCCAGCTTCACTGCCGCATCTTTAGCCCCAATTTTCATTTCTGAAATTTACAAACTTCACGGTGCACCTAAAACAATTGTTAGTGACAGGGACCGTATATTTGTAAGCCAGTTCTGGCGCTCCTTGTTCAAACACTTGGGCACAACACTTTCTTTTAGCAGTTCCTACCACCCACAAACAGACGGACAGACCGAGGTTTTGAATCGTTGTTTAGAAACCTACCTGCGTTGCTTTGTTAGCGATGAGCCACACCTCTGGGTTCGTTTTCTCTCTTTGGCAGAATTTTGGTACAACACAGCTCATCACTCAGCAATAGGCATGACTCCTTTTGAAGCACTCTATGGTCGTAAGCCACCCACTCTAGTCCCATACACCACCGGAAAATCCAAAATAAACACATTGGATGACCTGCTCAGCAACAAATCTCGCATCCTTCGCATTCTCAAAGAAAACCTCACCAAAGCAAGAAACCGCATGGTACAACATGTCAACCTACATCGCAAGGACAAAGAATTTGAAGTTGACCATTGGGTTTTTCTGAGGTTACAACCATACTGGCAGAGCTCTGTACAGCACCGATCCTCCCAAAAATTGACAAAACGTTATTACGGACCTTTCCGCATCCGCAAACGCATTGGACCAGTAGCTTATGAGCTTGATCTGCCTGCAGCCTCCAGAATCCACCCTGTTTTCCATGTTTCCCTCCTCAAACTGTGTCACGGACATCCAACGACACAAGTCACACCTCTTCCCGATCCAGCAGCGTTTCCGCCCCAAGAATTGACACCAATTGCTGTGTTAGACCACTGCCTCGTACATGGAGAAGTTGTTGAAGTTTTAATTCACTGGGAAGGTTTTCCACCTTCAGAAGCTACTTGGGAGAAAAAGTCAGTGTTTCAAGCAAAGTACCCCTACTTCAATCTTGAGGACAAGATTTGTCTCAATGGGTACGGTAATGTTACCAAGTCAATGGGGCCCAATGTCACAAGTAAAGGGAAGACCAAGTCAAAGGAAAAGAACAACCAAATAATAGTGAATAATAATTCAAATGGTGGGCCAGAGGGAAGGCCAAAGAGATCACTCAAAATACCCAACAGATTCATGACCTAAAAATAATCTCTAGAAGCATCCTAGGATAAGGACAAGTTTTATGAGCTGTCACTAGTTGTCTCTTTCTCTACCGTTAGGACCTGAAAAGGATAAGAATAACAGTAATTAGAATTTATCTTTTTTATTTTCAGTTTTTTGTGATGAAGACAAGTGTCTCTAGATCCAAAATTCTAGGAACAATTGTATTTCCTTGAAGTCTATAAGAACAGAAAAAAGGAATGAAACAGTAGAAAATTATTACCTCAATCCTTCTCTTTCTATCAGACTTTCCCTGACACAAAGGGAATTTAATTCTTGCTCTTTGTTGCTACAGTATGGTTTCTAAAAATAGAAAACCATAAAATAAATGGGTTTTGGGTAAAACCAGACTCAGACCCAAAAAACCACTTACCCAATAATGTCAATATTTTTATCTTTATTATCATAGGGTAGAAGAAAAATATTAAAGGTTATGCTCATAAACCAAGTTATATTTTCAAAACATACACATTGTACCCTGTACAATGAAAATCAAAACATGCTAGAGTTACAAATCAAGATGTTGCACTTTTTGGTTATTTTAATACTAATGCAATTTTATGCATACAACTTTAGTTTGTTGCAAGTATTTTATGATGAAGTTTATTATTTGATATTATAGTTTATTATTCTATGATGCATAAAATTATAGTAAAAATAAGTTAACCAAATTTTTTTAAGAAAATTAAAAAGTAGAGTAATATTTAAGAAAAATTATGAGTACTTGTCATTTAGTCATTTAATATTAAAAAAATAGAAAAATAAGTTGGGTAACCCATTACCCAATCCAACCCAACCTAGAAAGTAGTGGGTTTGTCCAAACCCACCAAATGATATAACGGATGATTATTTTATCTCACCCAAACCGGAATATCCTATATGGTTCGGGTTTTGGGTATGGTCAAATCCAATCCAAACTGACCCACGCACACCCATATTGCTAACAAGTGTCCTAAGACATTTGTTAAGAAAACCAAAAGTAGTAAGTTTACATTAAATTCAACAATATTTTCATTTTTAAAAAGTCAAACTCATCACTTTTCACAATTTTTCAATGCAATATTTCTAATTTTATCTTCTTAACCAATGTCATAAGGGTACTCTTTAGCATTTCTCATAAAAATATATAGTTTAAACTTCAAAGTAACAATGTATGATTTTGGGATTTGGATCCTCTAAAGTGATTGAAGTGTAAATTGAAAAAAATTAACTTTTTTTAAGAAGCCAAAATGAATTATATTTAACAAACTCGTGATTTGTTATGATCTATCTACAATATCTTCTTTTAATTTGTTAAATAACGAATGATATTATTCACATTACACTCTAAAGTGAGTTGTTCATTTTAGACGAGTCGAATCCTGATTCTTTTACTAACCTTCAGACGGACACTTCATGCTTGTTTGTCTGTTATTTTTATTGCGCTAACACGTGTAAAATATGAACAATGTATTTTACGAAATTAGTTAGATTTTTATTAAAATTATACGTATAGATGTTTGTGATTTCAAATTGTAACATTTTTTTTTTAAATTACACCAACAATATAACAATTATAATATAAAATTTTATTTTTTTCAATGACATCAACAATATAGCATTATTATAGAAAAATTTGTTTATTTTATCTTTTTCAATGACATCAACAATATAACATTATTATAGAAAAATTTGTTTAAGGGTATGATTGAAATAATAAGTAATCTAACTCAAAATCTCCTATTTTCTTTATACTTTGTTATAGATAATATTCTTCGTATTGAAGTGAGGTTGTTTCAATTTTAATGGAAGAGAGGAAGAAGTTGGAAGGGACGAAGAAGATGGAATAAACATGAGTTTTTAATTTGAAATTTTGTTGATTCGTTTTTTTGTATTTAGTCCCTCTTTTAATTTTCCTTTATGGATTTGGTCCCTATAACCTTACCTTGTGACTGCTCCTCTGAAACGACACATCAACCAAACTTGTCACGTCGCCCTCTGCTAGCCACATATGCATTTTGTAACAGATGAAGACGGCAACAACCAAAATCAAAACGTTTAGAACTTACAAAGTTTATTTCGCAACAAAAAAAGATCAGGAACGAAAATAAAAAAACACATGAACTTACTGTGACAATTTAACTATTTAAGCCTTCTTTAGATATAGTATACTTTTTTTTTACGTGAAAGATATGTCATTAAGCAGCCGTATCGGCTGCAACATAAGAAGCAATACAACGAGGATAGTCCTCAATCCAAATTGTGTCTTCAGAAGATAAAGCAAAATTAGTTAGATGGTGAGCAGAAACATTAGAAGTTCGTTTCACATGCTCAACTAAACAATTAGAAAATGAAGATATAATATTACGACAATCATCTATAAGTAAGCCACTATAAGAGGAATCTACAACATAGTTATTCAATGCTCGAACTACCGATAGCGAGTCACCTTCCATCACAATATTATGAAATCTCAAATCTAGAGCAAACTGAAGTGCTAGTCTAAAGCCATGAGCCTCAGCCACATTTGAGTCAGGTAGTGTTGAAATCTTCCAAGTTGCGGCAGCCAAGCCAATTCCCTCAAAGTCTCTTAATAAATGACATCAATTCCCCAAAAATTATTATTCGGGCCACAACATCAACATTTATTTTATACCAATTTTGAGGGGGAGGATTCCACCTAGGGGCAAAGAAATAGAAGCAGAATGATTTGAATTAGTCAACATTTGTGTACTCAACATTAGCTTGTAATCATCAACGGTTTTCCATGCTTTGTGGACTATATCAGATTTCTCATTAGTTTTACTTTCAAGACAAACTTTATTTCGGGCAAACCAAATCCCATAGCATAACGATAAAACCCTTTCGGTCACTTCAGAAGGAGCAAGATAATGATATTCTCAAACCAATCTTTGAATGAAGGAGACGTGTTATCAAAACGCACACCTAGGGAGAAAGAAACCAAACCTGTTGAGCCCATGGACAAGTCTTGAAAACATGATCAATGTCCTCTTCTTTCTCATGGCATCGAGGACATAACGGACCAATCATTATACCTCTTTTGATCAAATTCTTTCACCGACAAACCATTGCGCAAAATTTTCCAAGCCAGATTCACATGTTTGGGTATTGTTCTTATATTCCAAAGACTCAATTGAAGTACATTTAACATTGCATTAAAGAAAATACATTAAACACGTCTTTTTAAAATATTTGGAAGTTGCAATTTTGAAATTTATATTTCAAGAGAAAACTTACTATAATTTGAGTTTTGGGTGGCTGAATTAGCATGGTTTGTCTTATTTTACGAGGCCATCAAAGAGCAATTACCAAGCAGAGGATATGTAATGGTAGCATCCACCAAGATTTTCATGTCAAAAACATTTTAGAGATGTGGAGAAACTCTCCAAAGAAAATTGTCAATTGCTTGATGGAGGAAAATGAATGAAAAGGGAACTAAGAGAGATGAGTATAGCCTCGTGAATTCAGTTTTTCTATGAACTTATCTACTGTAAACTACTTTGGTATTTATTAGATTCTAGTTCCTAAATTTCCAACATTTTGAGTCAAAAATAAAGTTTCCCAACATTGAGTCAAAGAGTTTCCCAACATTTAGGCTAATCTTGAAAAAGACATTGTCAAAAACATTGCCATGATTGCACCACAATTAGCCTAAATGCAGAGAAATTAAACTACTGCTAATTTTCAAAGACCAAAACAAGTTATTAATTCAAGCCCATGTGAGATCATTCATCCAAACTTATACTTTAAGGAAGTTTTTTCAGAAGTCTATTGTCTTCATTCTTTATCTGTATTCATTATGCAAAAATTGTATCTTATAGAAAGATATATAACTATATCTAAGGCAGCAATATAAATACCAAAGACAGATCAAAATAGAGGTCAGTCCCCAAAACCAATTGAGGCAAACAACTCCTTATAAATCCAAAATAAAAATGCAGAAACTTTATAAATTTGAAAAAAAAAAACTATTGTTTATAACGGCTTATTAAAGCTTATTTCCATTGCCATCCACAAAAAAAAAAAACTTATTTCTATTCTACTTTAATTTGGAGGAGGGAAGAAAATGGCATCAGCGGTCCTCCTTGAACGGAAGAGTTTCTCAACTTCTGGATCTACATTGAAAGCAGCCTGCAGAACTGTAGGTGATAGCGCCTTCCACACCGAAGAACTTCCAGCCATGTGTGTAAATACAGGACTGCAAAAAAACAACAATCATAACCACAATAAGTATAATATGCAAACAGTTTGAGGACCTGTTTCAGACAGCTTCACAAATACTTAAACCAATAGAAGTTTTAAAAAGTTAATCCAAACAGACCCTGTATGCTAATGGTAACTGATTGTTCAATCCTGCCTGGTAATATATGACTAAATGCAGAAAAAGAAACAGAAAAACTCTTATGTTGAGAATGACTTCAAATTCCAAATAAACACCAAAAAGACACACAAAATTGGGAGTACAGAATAGGCAAAAACTATGAATGCACTGAACAGAAGAGAAAAACGTGTGCATGAGTCATCAGATGTATATATTAACAACAAACAACAAAAGGATAACAGTATTTGCAATGAGATTAATAGGTAAGAAAAACTCACTTAGGGGTAGTGATGATAGAAAACCACTCCATTCCATCATTGTCAGCAATCTTCGAGACAACGAAAAACCTCGGTACAATGAACAAATTTCCAGCCTTCAAAGTTGTCTCCAAAACTCTCTTACCATCAACACCAACAACCTGAACACGGCCACTCCCTCTAACAATGTAAGTAACCTGTAGAGCAGAATCACAAGAGAATCCAGGAGAGCACATGGATCTTCCATCAATCCTCACAAGATCAGCTCCTAAACCAACCTCACCAACCAGAGGAAGGTTCTTGGTGTTCAAGACAACAACCCTTCCACCATTCTTAATATCAACATCCAATGGTGCCTCCAAACAGTTCAAAGCCATGCCTTTCTTGTGTTCCTCTTTAGGCTGAGGAAGGCTGATTTTTCCGTCAAGCTTCACAATCCCTTTAGCGGACTGTTTTCCAACGAGTGTCTTCACATTGTTCTCGTCCAAGTCCCAAGCCCTTCCGACAAACTCAGTTGAAAATCCAGTAAAGATTCCATTAGGACCAGTCAGGAAAAAATCAGTAAACTCACCAGCCTTGTGTGCTTTTGAAGTATCGCCGAGGAACAGAACAATCAACTCAGTGTCCTCTTTGTTGTACCACCATGTCACAACACCAAAAGGGAGTGCTAATGCATCACCCTCCTTAATTGCAACAACCTTCTCTTCTGATTCGGGTAGCACAATTCCAGCAACTCCACTTCCTGTATCAACAAATCTTCACCATTAAATATCACAACAATTCTACTATACTATCAATATTGGTAAATGGTTATCACATTAGTAGTATCAAATACAAAATAAAATATACAAAATACAAAAAAAAAAAAACTTATAATTGAAACCATGATGTATTACATAACGCTCTTTTAACAGTATCACAAAAAAAAAAAAAACCTGTTTGGATAAACAGCTTATAGCACAAGCACTTGTCATTATAAGAGCTTATGTATAAGCTATCTCAATAGCAAGTGATAAAATAAAGCTAAATTGTTTTTGTAAATGCTAAAGTTGTTTTCATAAGAAATCTTGAAGAACTTACGAAAATAAGCTAAAAGAATTGTATAAAAAATGTCATAAGTTGTTTACAAAAGTTTTCTCAAACCCACAAAACTTATGCCATGGGACAAACTCAAATAAGTCAATCCAAACAAACTCAATCAAGCAAGAAATTTTTAGAATCTCTACATGCAAATTTATACAACCATTGAAAAGTAACACATAATCTACGAAATAAATTAATTGGATGTAATCACCAGATACATCATCCATCAAAAGCATCGGTGCTACAGAGAATATCATATATGGCGTTCACAATTTTAAATTGAGGGATCAAGATAAAAACAATTAAAAACAATCAAGCTGAATCATAATTGAAAAACAAGTAATTATCATCAAATCAAAATAAAAAATAAAAAATAAAAAGAAGAATTAGATGATGAAAGTTTATTTACCTTGAAGAACATAAGCAACCTTAGAAGAATCAGAATACCTCGGAACAGCAAAACCATTCTTGTAAAGAGCTAACTTGGCAGCACCAATGTTACCTTCACGTAACATAGGAAGCTCAGAAGGAGACCAAGCATAGTACGATCCACCATCACCACCGTACACTTGCTTAGCCAATTGAGGAGAAAGATCGATATCCATAGCAACAACACAAACAAAATCGAACGATCACACCAAAAAACAAAGGAAAGGGAAAATTTTAGAGAGAAAAATTTGATGTGTTTTTGAGTGCATGTGGTTAGGTGTGTATTTATAAGTGTATTGGATCGTGATTTTAGTGAAAGTGTAACGGAATTTGTTTGTGTGTAGATAGTGTTGAAAAAGGTGTGATTAGTGTTGATCTGCTACTAATACTCGTTATCATCCAATACTGATTCAGTAATTACGATAATGTTAACGTAACAAACTACTATATATATGTTTGCATGGATAAACACAAATTCTGTTTTTTTGGATTAGAATGTATTCGTGTTAAAAATTTAAAATCAAAATTAATCAAAAGTATAATAGCTCTTATCTCCTTTGGTTTTTATTTTAGGCTTAATTGCATGGTTGGTGCCTTATGTTTATTTTAGATTTTAAGTTGGTCATTTATATTTTAAAAGTTTTAAGTTGGTCTCTTATATTTTAAAAGTTTCAAGTTGGATTAAATGTTACTCACATTTGAATAAGTTAGTCTCTTCCGTCACTTGACCGTTAAAGATTTGGGTCGACAATATTGGTGGTGGAATTTAACTTATTTAAAAAAATCAGTTTTACAACATTTTTTTTAATTTTTTTTATTAAACTCAATATCATGTCGTGGAACAGACTAACTTATTCCAACTTGAGGCATGTTTTGGACCAATTTGAAAACTTTAAAACGTAAGGGACCAACTTAAAACTTTTAAAACATAAGGGACCAACTTAAAACCTAAAATAAACATAAGAGATCAAACATGCAATTAAGCCTCTTTTTCAACAAGAATAATTTTAATGCATTGATAAACACGAATTTAATTTACGATTAGGATCAGGGGGATGTTAATCTTATTTTTTTTCTGTTTTATTTTGTTTTTTGTTTTTATTTTTTCTAAGTTAATGTAGATAAATTGAAAAATATATATATAAAAAAGATAAGTTTTTTTTTACTAAGTTATTTCCAAGATCTTTGTTAAGTTCTTCTTATTAAAAAAAATATATCTTTGTTAAGTTCTTAATAAAAAATTAAAAGTTGTCTAGTAAATGTGAACTTATACCGTAAACTTAACTCAGTTAGTAAGGATTATTGTATAATATTATATATGCAATGATGTGATTCGAACCCAAAACACCTCATTTATGCATTTTAAAGATGAATTTCTAATCACTAGCATATTTAAAAAAAATGTGAACGTGTATTAGCAAAAAATAATAGCAAGAAAAGGGTGAATTTAAATTAGGATTTTTTTTAGGCAGTCTTAAATTAGGATTAAGATGCTTTCATGTTACTCTTATCTATTTTCGGTTGTTTTTAACTTTTAAGAACAAAAAAAAATTGGAAAATTAAATGCATTGATAAACACAAAAATCAAGTTAGGATTAGGACGTCTTTATGTTAGTCTTATATCAATTTTTTCTTTTCTTTATTTTTAAAACTAAAATTAAGTAAATTTGGTCTCCGTGAACTTAACTCAGTTGGTAGGAACTTTGCATAATATATGCAGGGGACGGCCACTAGGCTACTAGACCAAAAAAAATTTAAGTAAACTTGATTTTTTTTTTACAACAAGAAATCAATTATATTATTGTAAAAAAAAAATATACAAGTTGGTAATTTGTTCTAGTCAAAACAAACAAAAAAAATAAATTGGACATTTTAAGGATTTTTTTCATGTTCTTGATAAAAGTTAAATGAGTGAAAAAAATTAAATGTTGTCTAGTAAATGTAAACTTCAATTAAATTTTGATAGTCACTATTGTACCATAATTTTGTCCAAGTCCTTTTAAAAAAGAAATCAATCATCATCATGCATAAAAAAAAATCATCATGACAGACATCAATTTTCGTTTTTTTTCTTTTCTTAAAATAAAAAAGAAGTTTTATTATTATTTATTTATTGATAATAATTAGGTTTTCTTATGGTTTTAAAAAAAACATATACAAAAAAAAACAAGGTCAAAGTCACTGTTTACTGCAGACTTCAGCGCCCCTGTTTCCCTGTTTTCTTTCATCATCCTTTGCCCAAAAACAGACTCAAATCTTCACCAAAATCAGAGGCGAAGTCACTTCCTTCCCTCTTTAATCATTATTAACCAAAACTTTTGCCAAACACACACAAAAATCCAACATTCAATTATGTCTCATGATCACAAAAGAACACCAGTAATGCCTATATAACAGGGACGAAAATCAGAGGAGAAAAGGAGGTGGGGGATTTCAGCAGAATCAAAAATCACAGAAACAACAAAATCATATAACAAAACCTCTACAAAAAAAAAAAACTCTGTCATTTTTTTTCCTTACAAACCACCAACAAACCACCACAACAAATCAAAAAAATTATCTAAGCCATCATCACAAAACCTCACACAAACAAAATCATCACATCACACAAAAATATCACAAAAACATCACACAAAGAGAATTAGTAGCAAAATACTCCTTTTGCTACTATTTACTCTCTTCACCTCTACCTCCAACAAAAACCACAACCACCCAAAAGCCCCCTTTCATTTTTCGTGCATCTGAAGCTTTGGCTAGGAGTTTGTAAGTATCTTTGACCCTTTTTACTTCATTTTTCGCATTTTTTTTAAGTGTTTGTAGTTTTCTTCATAAATAATGCATTTTTCACCATAAGTTCATGAGCATGACTTAAGGCCGAAATATAGTTAGTTTTAGGACATCTTTTGGTAGATCTGTGCACTCACATTGATGTATTGGTAGACAACACCGCCCAGTTTCAGTCTTCACCATCAATTCAATTAAATTTTGATAGTCACTTCAATTAAATTTTGAATAAGCGGCTTCTTATTCAAAGTCTGAGGTTCTGAGTTATTTCCCATGGTCACTTCTGATCCTGACAATGACACTATCCTTTTCTCTTTGTAATTGAGTGCACAGATCTTTAAACACATCAAAAGTGTCTGATTTTTCTCTAATGAAGTTTACCCAAGTGAATCTTGAAAAATCATCAACAACCACAAAAGCATACTTCTTTCCTCCAATGCTCTCAACTTGCATAGGTCACATTAAGTCCATATGTAACAGTTCAAGAACTTTTGTTGTTACCTGATGCTCCAACCTTGGATGAGACTTTCGTGTTTGTTTACCAATCTGACATTCACCACAAATGTTGTCTCCATTGATCTTAAGTTTGGGTAGACCTCTGATGGCTTCTACTGACATGACTTTCTTCATACCCCTTAGATTTAAGTGCCCAAGTTTCTGGTGCCAGAGTCTGACTTCTTCTTCTGAGCTTATGAGACATGTGGATAAGCTTGTTTCTTCTTGAGGCATCCATAAGTAACAATTGTCCTTTGATCTACTGCCCCTCATCAGCATTTCACCTTCTTTACCAGTTACCAGACATTCCTCTTTGTTAAAGTTCACTTTCAACTCTTGATCACACAGCTGGCTTATGCTGATCAGATTTGAAGTTAGTCCTTTTACTAATAGCACATTGTCTAGCCTTGGTAATCCATCACTGATCAAGTCTCCAATTCCAAGAATTTCTCCTTTAGCTCCATCACCAAAAGTTACATAGCTACTAGAGTAAGGTTTTAAATTGCTTAAATACTTCTTGACACCAGTCATGTGTCTGGAGCATCCACTATCAAAATACCAATCTTCCCTAGAGGAGGCTCTCAAAGATGTATGAGCTATGATGCCAACATTATTACCTTTGGGTTTTCATACCTTCTTGACATTGATTCTGTTTGCAACAGGTTCCACTTTTCTGTGCTGAAAGTGTTTGGGGTAACCATATAGCTTGAAACATAATGGCTTTATGTGCCCCTTCTTACCACAGTTATGACATACCCATGGATGAGTTCTCCTCTTTCTCTTAGATTTCTGAGGTTCCTTGTGATGTTCCATCTTAGATGTGCCTATCATTGGATCATAAGTTCCAACAGCAGGAATGAACCTTTTAGCTTGATTTTGTTGTTTGATGCTCAACGTCCCATCAACAAAACCTATGCCATTTGGTTTTCCTTAGTTCTGACACTCCAAAATCTCCTCCAGCACATCAGTACCAGTGTTTAACATTCTGACTTGCTTCTTCATATGATCAAGTTGAGAATTCAGTTGGCTTACCTCATCTTTGAGATCAGAAATCTGTGTTAAATGGTTACTTCTTTCATCATACAGCTGACTGATAGTCTTTTTCTGATCCACTAGTTGCTTGCAAACTTCCACAGTTCTGATGTATAGATCTTTGTAAGAGTTAGCCAGTTCTTCATAAGAGGATTTTTCAACACTGGCTTCAGACTCTAAGGGAGCTTCAGACTCTGATAGAGTTTCAGACTCTGATAATGCTTCAGACTCTGAAAGTGCTTCTGAGGCCTTAACTTTAACATTAGACTTGTATCTTCCAGTTAGGGCAACAACATGCTTAGCAGATTCACTCTCTACTTCTCCTTCTGATTCATCTTCATCAGACCAAGAAACAACCAAGTTTTTCTTCTGTTTCTTGAGATATGTGCCACATTCTGTCCTAATATGACCATATCCTTCACACTCATAGCACTGAACTCCCTTTGATTGATTGCTCTTCTCATCAGTCTTTGTCTTCTTCAAATCATTTTGTTGCTTGTTGATGTTGAATCTGTTGTTCTGACCATTTGATTTGGATCTCCTGTCAACATGTTTTAGAATCTTGTTAAACTGTCTCCCTAGCAACACAAGAGCCTCTGATAAGCCTTCATCATCCTTATTAATCCCTTGTTGATCCTCAGCATCAGTATTTACTGCAAAAGCAACTCCTTTCACTTTCTTATCAGTACGGTTACTGAAGGCTGTCTCAAAATTCAGCAAGGACCCTCTTAACTCCTCAACCTTCATACTGGAGATGTCATGTGCTTCCTCAATGGCAGTCACCTTCATGTCAAATCTCTTAGGTAGAGACCTGAGAATTTTTCTCACAAATTTTTCATCAAACATTTTCTCTCCAAGAGAATCAAATGAGTTAGCCATGTCCAGGACGTTCATATAGAAGTCTTGAATGCTCTCATCCTCCAACATCTGAGATTTTCAAACTTGGTGGTGAGAAGTTGAAGTCTGGACAGCTTTACCTTTGAAGTGCCTTCATGAGTAGTCTTGAGAATCTCCCAGGCATCCTTGGCTATAGTGCACTGCTTGATCAGTCTGAACATGTTCTTGTCCACTCCATTGAATATAGCATTCAAAGCTTTGGAGTTTCCAAGAGCCAATTCATCTTCATCCTTGGACCATTCTTTATCTGGTTTCAACACAGTAGTCTTTTTTCCATCTTTGTCCAGCACAACAGGATGTTCCCAACCCTTAAGAACAGCTTTCCAGGTCTTACTGTCTATAGATTTCAGGAAAGCACTCATACGAGATTTCCAATACTCATAGTTGGAATCATCCAATAGAGGTGGTCTGTTAACAAATCCTCCTTCCTTGTCCATTATGCCAGAAAAACCTTCCCTGGAGCTCACCCTAAAACAGGCAGGGTGCCTGCTCTGATGCCAATTGAAATTCTGGCAATTCCTGAGTCTAAACCGTAAAACAGAGCTAAACAGAGTACGTATAACAGAGGTTCAGAAGCAGCAAAATAAAAGACAGAGAGTAAAGAACACAGATGATTTGTTAACCCAGTTCGGTGACAAACACACCTACGTCTGGAGGCTACCAAGCCAGGAAGGAAATCCACTAAAAATAGTATCAATTCGAATTAATGTGTAAACAGCCCCTGTTTCTCACAGCCTTCTCACTTAATCACTACCCGTGGAATTTCTACCTAGGAACTCCTAGATATAAGAACCCCTCGTACTTCCTACTCAAGCAATCACTGCCCCAGTGATTGTAAACTCTAAACAAACAAGGATGAAGTCACACTTCAAAACATCAAAGTCACTTTTGCTTAAAAGCTTTAAGTGAATTACAACTCAATAAACCTAAACCAACTCTAACAGATGAGTGGTGTACAGAACAAAGCACAAAGCTTACAAACTCAAAAACTAAGACTCTCTTTATAATGATTTCTGTTTTTGATCTCAATTCTTCAACAGCAGCGTCCTCTATTTATAGCTTCAACAACAACCATAAATCTGAACCAAATAATCTTCAAAAGATGTTGTTCCAAAATTCTTTAGAAGCAAATAGAAGCAATTATATTTCTGAATATATTTTCCAAAGATTCCTTTGAAAATATATTCATAAATAAAAGAAACCAATCTTCAACAAAGATCTTCACGCAAATTAAACTTCCTTCTAGAAACAAATGCAGCAAGGAGAATTCTTCAATTAAATCTTCAAAAGATCACATGAGAAAATACACAGAACGCAGAGAACCAGCTTCTGAAGGTACTTCTGAAGTCTGCGTCTGAAGTTTTGCGTCTGAACATTTTCAGCTTCTTAAGGCCAGCTTCTGATGAACAGTGCTTCTGAAGTTCAGCTTCTGAAGGTCAGCTTATGATGAACAATGCTTCTAAAGTTCAGCTTCTGAAGTTCTGCTTCTGATGAACAGTGCTTCTGAAGTTCAGCTTCTGAAGACGCACAACTGAGGAGCAGCTTCTGAAGACGTACACATGCTTGTATATTTGATTTTAGCAAACATGAAGCCAACAACCAAATATCCAACACTTGTGATGTAGACATGCAGGTTGAGGAGTAGCTTTTGCTTATGAGTTTGATGAGGATGGCTGGATGCCTACTCATGTTATTGCTTTCTTATGGAGTCTAGATTAGGAGCTCTGGTCTAGGATTTTGGGATTTTTGCTTTTATATTGATTTGATGCTATGAGATCTTTAAGATCGAAACTGATGTTGTTATTTTATGTTGAGATATTATGTTATGATCCGAGAGATGACATTTGAGTTATGATTTTATTTCCGTTGTGCTATGAATATAATCGATGAAATTTTTATATTGGATATTTATATGAGATGTATGTTGAGTAGTGAGACCTTGATGTATGATAATGTGTGATTTATCGCTTTTTAAATGTTCTCGGGGATCTGGGTCTTACAAAGACCATGATAACGACATAGAGGATTGGTAACCGAACTTACCTAGAATCAGTTCAAATTCCCCATTTGGACCCAAGAGTAGAATATCAGCTGGGACTACAAGCGAAAAGGGTATGTCTTCCTTAAAGATCAGAATTAGGGTTAATGGTGATTTGATAGCTCAACAAGAAAATCCTTCCCCAAACACAAAACATGATAGTGCTACAAGTCACACCAGGACTCAAAGGCAAAGGCAAAATAGGAAATATTCCTTATTGAAAATTCAACAAGCATTGTGATTGAATGCAAAGTCCAAGACGTGGGTAAAGAAGAACATCTCATCGCTAAAGGAGGTCAAAGCATTGGACGAGGCCTTCCCAACCAACCATGAATAAATTTCTTATAATGAAGAAGTCTCAATTGACAAGCCAGTTGAGGCTACCCCATATGTTGTAGAAGAAGTTACTGACCCAAGGGAACCAGACGATCACATACCAAAACTAGGGTTGGCGGAGATATACAATCTTTCACTACCATTTTCTTCAAAAATAGCCGAGTACATAAGTATGATTGCATTAGTTACTTTCTTAGAATGGGGCGGTGAAGAATGAGTATGATTACATTAGTTAGTTTCTCAATATTGGATGCAATGTTTAACGATGTTACTGATGATATCATGGGGATAACTTCGAATAATTTCCTATGGAAAATCTTATCTCAAACAAAATGGCTAACGATTCCACAGTTAACACTGATTGTTAACGGAAGCCGAAGTAATTAGTTTTTGTATCTCGTTTGTTAATGGTTGCCTTTTTAAGCATTAAAATAGTCGACTATTTATTTAGGCGTAGGTTAAGTCGCATCATACAAATTAATCGTTTATTATAGCATAGGTTAAGCCGCTCTTTATTTTGCTTGTTATTAGCATATGTCTCTTTATGCATGCATAACCCCCCACTATCGATCGTGTCCAAACCCTATTCATCCTTTGTATGCTTAAGTCAATAAGTTTTCATGTACCTCTTTTGTCAATAAGTGCGTTGAAGTCTGACGTGCTTTACAATCATGGCTTGCAAGTCTGACGTGCGTTGAAGTCTAACGTGCTTTACAATCATGGCTTGCAAGTCATTTCTTTTGTCGATTTGTCTTTTCTCATCGAGTGCTTGTGTTTCCTTCGAAAAGTTTGACTTTTTGTTGAATTTCGGTTTGCTTTGACAAGCTAAAATTTCGTTTGTAACACATATTTTTCTAAAACAAAAGTGAAATGGTTAAGAGGTTTCTCAATTTTAATAAACAAATAAGGTCTCTCATATAAAACTTAGGCTTCAATTTTTACAATTAATAAAAACTTTAATTGCAATAAAAATAGATTTATGGTAAGAGCTGTAAAAAATGGACGGGCTAACGGGTCGACCCATTAACCCATACTGTGGACCGGACCTCAATAAAGCTAGTCAAAATACAATTGGGCCTTTTTTGGCCAAGCTTCTTTGACCATACAAAACTTGGGTTGGACCGGGCTAACCCATCAAACTTCGGGCCGACCCACTATCAACATTTTCATTTGTTAAGAAAGGTGTTTACTTTTCCCACCCTATAGCATTCTCGCGCGCTCTATTTTTTTCCCAAAATACCCTTTGTCCGGATTTTATAATTCGGACACAGTTTGGATTATAAAATCCGAACAATTCTTAAACTGTTAAAAAATAGAGCTACCTGGAGAAGTTTGTGAAATCTCTGTGAAACTACAGTTCGTATTTTATAATACAAAATCATTTTAGACGTTTCGTATTATATAATCCGAATCATGCCTAACACCCATAAAAGCCTAACTTTGGCGTAAAAAAGGTAAAAAATTGACCAGTTCAGATTATATACTACTGAATGACATTAAACATTCCGGATTACATAATCTGAAATGTATCAGTGTAGAAACAGAAGTTGTGTTGCAGAAACAAAAGCTGTGTTTTTTGAAGGTGAGAAAAACACAAGAAGGGGGGTTGAATTGTGTTGACTTTTTCTTCATAAAAAAATGACTAAGATAAAGATCAGGTTCTGATGGAGTTCAGAATCTGAGTCTTAGGTTCTAAGTCAAAAACTTTGTTTTAGAGTTTGAACGAAAACTTCAGAGTCTGATGCAACGAATAAAGGTTAAAGAGATAGAGAAGAGAAAGACACAAGCAATTATCCTGGTTCCTTCCATAATCCGGAAGTAGTTCAGTCCCCTTGTCACTTACAAGAGATTTTTCACTATGATTCAATGGTTACAAATTGCTCAAGCACAAAGCAAGAGACTTCATATGCACAAACACAAAGTAAGAAACTTCTAGTGCTCAAACACAAAGTAAGAGACTTCTATTGCTCAAACACAAAGTAAGAGACTTCTCAACAAACAAAAATACAAAGAAGAATGTTTGGTTTGAACACTTGATATACAATCAGTGGTGTTCACAAAATACAACACAGAAATCAAACTCTAGACTTAAGAATTTCTAAAATATGAAAGTTTGTAAGAAATTCTAAGTGTTTAATGCGTTTTGAATTTGGCAGAGCTTTGACACTTGTAAAATATTCAGAGTCTTGTATATTTCTTCAAGTCTTCATTCCTTTATATAGAGATGAGGAATAGAGACGTTGAACATATGCCACCACATCAAATATAGTCGTTTGAAGAAGCTTGATCAAATCCATTGATTTGTTGCTTGATTTGGATTACGTACTAGGAGGAATAAGATTTGAAACTTTTCCTGATTATGGAATGAACTGTTGTTCAGCAGGGGATAAGGTTGCAGAGTACGGGAAGACATGTGTAGGTAGTGGAGAACGTGGTTGTACAATTTGTCCTTTCTTGACAATGACAGCAGTTGACTCCTTAAAACCTTCAGAACTTCCATCGTATGAATCTTTAAGCAATTCAGAGTGTAGATTCTTCAGCTGCGCAAGCTATGCATCTATTTCTGAATTCCCAGCAAAATGTTCCACTCCTTCAGAGTCTGAAAGGTCTTTAGAGTCTGGACCATCAGCTTCTGATGTCCCTTCAGGATCTGACTTGCCTTCAGAGTCTGACTTGCAATAAGCTTCTCCATGAATTTTCTTTGCTCTCTAATTATTCTTTCAGGATCCATGTATGATTAAGTCATTGTAAATTTTTATCTATGGTCCTGCATACTTGAACAAATATTAGCATATCCAATTGAGCTTTTAATACCTTGTTATCATCAAAACTAAAGAGACATTGTTTAAACCTATTTTGTTCCAACATTTTTTTCCCGGATTACGTAATCTTGTGAAATAAACACGCATTCTTGAATAAATAACAAAAAATGTTGTAATTGAAACGATAAAATTCAATTGTTCAGATATAAATACTAAAATTAACCATAATTTACAAACCAATCCAATTGTTCAGACATAAAATTCAAAAATAATGATTACAACACCATAAAACTAAAACTATGTAAAACTAAGCCCCGCCACCCCTACCCCCAACAACACGCCTATGACGATAAACTCGCCCTCCATGAACACCCGTCAAGATAGCCTCCAAATGGCGCCACTGATCAGTCCCCTGCTGCACCACACCACTAGACATGACGACGTATACATGGTCTCTGATGCAACCCAACCTTCTGGTCAGCGCCAGGTACCCCTGCTCTTCGTCCTGCTCAGCAGCAATCTCATCAAAGACCTCCTGCTCGGGACCTGAACAGCCTCATCTTGAAGAATGAGGCGTGGATGTGAGATGGTATAAAACCATCTGATATATCCATGTGAAGTCTCCACGCCAATCATAGCCACGAGCCCCAAGTCACGGGCTGTCAGCATACGATCAAGGTAATGCTCATATCTGTGGGTGAGCTCCGTCAAGGTCGTCTAGGGAGATGCACTCTCGCATGGATCTCTGGGACGGTCTGTTGATACCCAAACTGGCGCAGAACCCGCTCCAACAGATATCTCACCGTACGAGAACCATATCTCAGCCATCTAGAGTAAAGACTGACACGCTCGAAGGGACATACCTCACGGTGTGACTCGTAAGGGGACATGACAACACCCGACAGATCCAGCTGATCCAGATGCATCATGTACTCGTCTGGTGAAGACAGACCCCTCAGCGGCAGATACATCAAGGCACGTGGACATGCCTCTTCATAACCACCCCATCCCTGGCATTGATGCCCCTGAAATGCTGAAACACCCAAGCCTGCAACAAAGTTAACAACACATAAATATACAAACAATGAAGACATAGAAATGAATAAATATACAAACATATTTATTTATACCTGCAACAAAGATAAGTAGCCTGCAATATGTCTGGTCTTGTAATGGCAGGCATTGTTCAGCTCCCTGTACATGTGTGCAAGGGCAGCAACTCCCCGTGCGTAATCAAAGACCAGCTCCAAGTCTCTGAAGTACCTCAAGTAGTCAACATCCACATAGCGGACGCTCTTGTCAGTGAAGAGCATGATACCCACCAGGTAGAGCAAATATATGCTGAGAGACTGGTCGTTTCTTCTGCATCTCATCCAAATCACCAGCATGGGAGGCATCATGTGCCTCCTGAAGACGCTCCTTGAATGCATCCTTCAAGAACCTAAACCGTGCATGGCTCCCTTTTGTCTTCTCTAACTCCACCCATGCCTCCCCCGCATCAACCCTCAACAACTCTATCATCAACCCAACAACATCATCCCTGGACATACACTCGTGGGACAAGAGCATACCCTAAATGGGGAGATGCAGCAAACAGGACACATCATCAAGTGTCACTGTCATCTCCCCAAACGAAAGATGGAAGCTCGAGGTCTCTTCGTGCCATCTCTCCACAAATGCCGAACATAGGTCGTGGTCGATCTGGCTGTAGGTGGTATCCTGCAGCCATTGAAGACCGGTGACTCTCAGCCCATCTTTAAACCATTGTGTTGCCATCCGCGCCTTGTTTTGTATGTGAATTACCTCAATCTTCTTCCCGTTATTCACGCACTTCAAATTGTCACGCCACTGCAAAATTAAAAACAACAAATTAACATTAGTTTCACAGTAATCGGAATAATACATGACAATAATCAACAACAGTTTACAATTATTATTAAAACAACATAGAAATTCAATTTTCATTAAGCTAAAAGGTGTAGTGTCTTACCACTTCGTCAGCCGCCATCCTAGCCACATGAACATGGTACTTCGTCAGCACCGTCAAGTCGTGTGGGCCACCAGGATAGTCGTCAAGCTCCTCTGGCTCTGGCACACGGTCCTCTTGCTCCTCATCATCGTCCACCTCCATCTCCTGGTCACCCTCCACCTACTACTCCATCTCTATCTGAGGCTCGTACTGTGGCTCAGCATAGTTCCCCTGGGAGGTTCCCTCGCCATTAACATCGGCACGCGCGTGCCCTTCCCCTTCCCCTACCACACCTGGGCTCTCCCCCTCCTCTTGCATCCTCTCCATACGCTCCCTCCTAACAGAAGCATGCATAGATGTTCTTTGACCCCTGGTGTGATCAACAGGCTGTTCCATACATGTAACATGCATAAAAGGGTTAAGTACTATCAACATAAATGCACAAAAGTCAAAAAATCTTCATACTATACATACTGATACAATTCGGATTTTAAAATTGAAACTGCAACAATCTAGTTTCAATTTTTAAATCCGAACTGCTTTAGTACCAAGAAAAAAAAATCGAACTCAAAGGATTGCATGCAGAGGGAATGAGACCTAACCTCTGTGTTTGATAAACCTTGAAATGTAATGATTTTGAGCAAAAAAAAACCAAGATTCGACCGATTTGTTGACTTTTGGATTTTTGGATAAGAAGAGAGAAAAAGGGAAAGTGAAAAGTTAAACTGTAAAAATGAGGGAAGTTGCTGCTCTTGCATATATATATATCGAAATAGTTCGAATTATATAATTGAAACTGGTTTTCGGATTATATAATTCGAGGGGCATTTTGGAAAAAATAGGGCACGTGAGAATCTCATAGGGTGGGAAAAGTAATAGCTGTTAAGAAAATACTACATTTTTTAAAATTATTAACAAATATAAAAATTATTAATAAAAAATATTTTAATATGTAAACTTAATAAAAATGGATAAATTTAGCTTAAAATATTAAAATTTATAAACTATAAATTATTAATTTGATTCAATTGATCTAATAAATCTATAGTTTAATTTTTTTTAGGCCAAATACCATTTTTGTCCTTTAAGTTTGACAAAAATACCGGATTAGTCCTTTAAGTTTTTTAAGTTTCAAATAGGTCCTTTAAGTTGTTAATTTAATGCACCTATTTGAAGTTTTTTAAGTTTTTAAGTTTCAAATAGGTCCTTAAAATAGTAACGGTGTAATAAATTAACAACTTAAAGGACTTATTTGAAACTTAAGAATTTAAAAGACTAATCCGGTATTTTTGTCAAACTTAAATGACATATTTGGCCAAAAGCCTCTTTATATATATAGTATATCATATTTCTAATTTAGTTCTAAATCTATTATTCTTCACCCTCTCCACTCCATATAGTCCACCCTCTATCTCCCGTCGCCATCACCGTAACTCTTCAAACAAATTCCGCGCTTATAAGGTACCATTTTCTGATTCTTCCTTATACCATTCTTTCATTCTCCATTCAGTTTTGTTTCTTTTTACCATTGTTATAATCGATCATGCATGAAGAAATTCATTCTAGTTTCTTTACTTCTTTTATCATCTCAACATTACCGTTGATTCAGAAATCACACCTATAGCTTCATATACTTCATTGATATTCGAGTTTTCTTTTGACTCTGAATTGGTTGAAGTGAATTTATAGAAGAATTGAATTACTCTCACTGGAATTGATTTATATATTTTTTTATTTTAGTGTATCTAAAAATGGCATTTTGAAGGGCATTAGTGTATAGAAGTATTTGAAAATACCCCTTTTTGTAAATTATAATTATGTGTAGGTACTTGGTAGAATTGACTTGGCTTAGAAGTGTGTAGTTGTCCATAAGGCCGGCAATGCCGAAATTGTTATAATAGACATTTTCCGCGGTTACCTGGGTTCGAACCCGGGATCTCCCCTTTGTGTGTGTGAGTTTTCAAGTGATGCTTGTCATTCTGTGTATAGACCAAAAATAATAATAGAGTGTAGCTGACAGTTGAAAATCGAAACTTGAAAGAATCGGGGTTTTTGGTGTAAATCGTTGTTGAAATCTTTAGGGGGAATGTATAAGTTGTCAAATTTAGACTCGAATCTTAATGTGTTTAAGAAGGAAGCCTAGAAAGTAATGCATGTTGAATGAACAGAGTTTTAGAGCGTGATAGATAGAGCAGAGAAGAAACTGCAGTGTCAGCAATTGGGGACAAAAGAGTATCAATTAGTAGAGGTTGAAAAAGATGAGTAAGTGGAAAGAATGATGAAAGTTTTTCAACACGATCGGGCCGAGATATATTAGGATGCTTTAATTTTTTGTTATAGGAAGCTCATTTGGATGGGCGAGATGGAAGAGAACACGAAATGATGCAAGGGCCAGTTAATTTTCAGGCTCACATAGGAGGCAGGGGCATAACAATGAAGGAAATAAAAAATGTTCAGCTTGGTAGCCTTTTGGAAAAGGCTCCCCCCCGATCCCACCCGGAAGATAGCTTCTGCTGGTGTTTTCAACTCGTTTTAGGGGGGGGGGGGGGGACCATCAGCATTTTTCTCAACCCCCACCCCCACAAAGGCTTGGCAGTAAAAAGAAAAACAGTTAAGATAGTAGACATCTGTAAGAGAATTTTATTCCCTTTAAATTTCTTTTTATTGTGTTCTCAAACGTGTATATGTTTGTTATTCTCCCCTGAGGGTGAACCGTCCAATACGAGGAGGAATGGTTCTCAGTACCCTTTCCTCATTTTCTATTCTTTCATGACCTTTTTTCAATTTGTCCAAACAAACTATCGGTAAATTTTTAAACTTCTGGAAATAAAAGATGTTTTTTGGGTCCCTGATATGAGGGATCTCTTTATTTTTCTCTCAAGTCAACAATTTCATAAATATCAAGGCAACATCTAATTATATGATATACCGTTTGTTATATATCTAAACAATAATCATATTCATAAAGGATTTAAATGTCATAAAAAACTATACCCATTAAAATTTATGGAAAATTATTTTTTGCTGACAGATTTAAGGAAACTATGAAGGAAAGTTTAAATATTCTTGAACAAATTAAGAATGAAATTTGTTCTATGCTGACATGTGATGGTACTACCTAAGAGAGTTAAAGTTATTATACTTCATTTACTTAATAGTGTATATGGTATAGTTAGGTCCTATGGGTAGATATTGAAGATGTTAAGGTAAAGTAGTGAAATGTTTTCTTTTGATGGCCTATTCTTTCTCAAGAACTTGAGGTAAAGTTGTTTTACTCAACAGCTGAAAGTTTTGTTCTGTTTGTTAAATGAGCCGAACCTGAGGTTTTACATACATACTCCCTCTGGTAACATTTATAAACAAATAAATATTCCTTTTTCAGATTCATTGAATAACTGATGTATCTGGCTATATCTAAAAAGGGAATATTTGCTTATACATGTGACCGGAGGGAGTATATGTGTGCTGTGCGTGTGTATGCAATTATGTGTCAATAGTAATATACGTATAATAATGTGTTAATTTAATGTTAACATTTCATTTATTTTTGATCTGACCAAATTATCTTTTATGAATTATATGTTAGAAAAATTGATTGAATCATAAATACAAACTAAGCTCATTAAGCATAACGGCTCAAGTAATACAAGCATGGGTATTTTACTCAGTTTGAGCCACATGTGAGCTTGAGATGATTGGTGAATTATTTATATTTCTATTTTTTCAGTTTTTTTTCAACCGCTTTATTGAGGAGGATTTTGCTCCCTTCCCTTTGCTATCTTTCTTTTTATTGTGTTCCATTTAAATAAAATCGTTAAAATGTGACCAGAAGCTGCTTGTATGTTGCAGACACCTATAAAACCAAACCATAATGTCGGTGTCATTTTGATATATATTGATTTAACGTAGCCTAAAATTCTAACCTACTAAAAATCTAAAATATGCCAGTAGTTAAGTATATACTGCGACATGTGGATCATAAAGATAGAAAAGTGATTTTTTGCACATCTTTATGAAATACATGACTTCATATCTCCGATTATGCGGAGGAATCTTAGTGTAGGTTATTGAAAACAAGGTGGGACCAGTTGCAGTCAAATTGTAAAACCCGTGTGCGGGCATATGGTAAAACCCGTATGCGGGCATATGTAATTGTCAAGTTATTGGGTATTTGAAGACTCGATAAAGCCTTTGCATTAGTTATGCCCCTTGGAACTAATCCCTCTATCGCCGCCAGCCACTCTCTCTCTCTCTCTGCCCCCCCCTCTCTCCACCCGCATGTGTTACATCAGTTTCAAAACAACACAGGAAGATACTGTGCGAACAAGTACCTAATCTATGGTATCCAGGTCAGTATTACATTTTGTTGGCGACCAAATTGCAAACGATATACAATACCTAGGGTTTGCTTTTTCCCGATCTGAATTATGAACTTCCGTGATTTGGTTTGTGTGACCTAAATTTTGGTTTTATGGTATTGAATTAAGAATAGTGGTAAGAAATAAGAGCACATTCGTTTCATTCTTTTTGTATGATCTTCTTTAATTGTTAAGAAAAAGAAGATATTTTGCATAATCTTCTTGGTTAGGAAACTCTAGAGCGGACATGAATGCATGCTAGAGATTCTGTAAAACATTAGACGCGCATTGGTTTTGCCCAAAATTAAAATAAATGACGATACTACTGATTCTGCAAAAGTCTTGTTTTTAATTGGTTAAATGTTTGTGCACCATAGTCGACGCTACTTAGTGGGATAAGGCGTGGTTGTTGTTGTTTGTAAATATATGAACACCATACTTGACTGATAACCCACAAGGGGGACATGGCAACATCACATAACAGAATTTCAGTGATTACAAACAGGAAGTTCTGTGCAGTACTAGACAATTTCAATTTCTTCTAATACAAAATATAATTTACTTATTATGTTAAAAATTGTGATAACCTTACATAAAATCCACTTAATTAAATGGAAAATTCTCGAGAGTGTATGTATTGTTGACTTTTCCTTGAAGAAGTTGGGATGATTTGGCATAAACATGTCCACATCTAACATTCTACCTTTAATCTGATATACAGATAGAAGGGAAGTGAATATTTCTGAAGCAATAAAGTGTGATGTCTTTAATGGTTTTGATGTCTGTTATAGCAGTTATAAATCTCAAACATTGATACAGGGCCCCCTATATTTTTTTTAATCTACACCTTTGGGTAATGAAAGATTTTTTGCAACGTTTTGGTTAATTTGAACCAACACTTTAGCTACACATTCCAAGGTTAGGTCGCTCATTAAAAGCTAGTAGCGAGTGTGTACAAATTTTCTTTTGGAGTAGTTTAAACTTGGTGAAAAGTGGACTTGGTCGGATATAGACACCACTTTCTGATGCTATTTTGTTGCTAGGTAAATCATGTGTTTCATGCTCCAAAACCTTTAGATTGAAGTTCAATCTTCAATGTTAGGATTACATGTAGTGCATATCTGAAGCTTTCTAGAAAGGAGACCAACTCTTCTTTGACTGTACAAGATACAACAATTAAAAAATGCTCAGAAGCTTGTGCTTTTATCACACAATAAAATATTTGATCATTCTTGATGATACTTTCTGCTGTTTTATGTGGCTTTGACATAAGCTAATTGAACTGAATCAGAAGGAAGTAACAGCGAAAAGAAATTTTAAGGAACTGTACCTCAATCCCTAGTTCTGTAACAATGCAATACAGGAGCCGAGAAAGGGTGGTGATTACAGAAATGTTGTCATGGAGCAAAGATCGTAATAGTTTAAGGTGTTAGGCGATGACAGATGAGTGGTTTTACATTACATATCTAACACGACCCTTCACACAATAGTCTTTTAGTCTCGAAGTGTTGATAATGCCAGTGGTTTTACATTATATATTTAACACTACTCTTCATGCAATATTATTTTGCTCTTGAAGTGTTGATAATGCACAGGTTGAGTCATCTTGTGATTAAATTGTGCTTTGAATTAGATGAATGGGTGCCACAAGGATTGAACTCTAGATCACTTGTTCATTAAGGTTTTGATACCATATCTAGGACCAATTATCTCTAAAGCCTGTGAATGGTTTTAAAGTATCTTAACAATGGTATTGGTACCCAAGTGTCAGAGAGACCTAGTAACACTCCTATTAAATAGTTCCTACAGGATATGCCCCTACTTATATCTTCTGATGTATTGTAGGTCTACTATCATAAACTAGCTGCTTCTCTTTCCAGTGTTAAAAGTAACGACTATCTTATGCTTACTCATGCATACTGGATCACTGATTACTTGTACTATGTATGCATGCCCCAATTTTTTCTGATCTATTTTGCTGACACATGACTCTTATGTCAATTTGCAAGAATGATGATTGCTAAGGAAGAACCATCTCGCAGTGGTGAACAGGCAAGTATCAACCACTTGAATGTGACTAGGATCCATGATACTATTTTTTTTTTCGACATCAACCTTTTTAATGACAGGATTTGAATAATTTCCATTTATTTGCTTGAACAGACGTTAAACTTGACATCAGCAGTAAAGGAATTGCACAAACTCAACTCTCGGGACCTTTATAGATTATTAAAGGATGCTGGAAATTTTTCTGTTGACTACCTTACTGGAAAAAGAGTTCTGCTGAAGGTTGTCTCATTCTTAACATTTTGATTTGATTTTATTTATTTTTATCAGACTGTTCTTTCTAATTGTATTTGTGTACACAGATTGATATGGATAAGCTTGCAAAATCTCTTCCATTGCATCTCACTACAATACTAATGTTTTCAAAAAGAGACGAAGCTGTGTTCAAATACGTGTTACGTGGTGTTCGTCTGCTGCATTCCTTATGTGATTTAGCCCCTCGGCTTCCTAAATTTGATCAGGTCAGCAGTAATAATCCTTATGATCTTAGTAACATTAATTGTATTTTTCTTCTTGTGGTTTTTTCTTGTGCTTTTTTGCTTTTATTTATGGAAAAGGCATGTTATCTCAAATTTGAATATCATCGAAATTCGTCAAAAGTTTGAATAATTACTTGTGCACTAAATAATAGTCCACTAACCATCAACTGACCCTTAATGTTATTGGTAATAGATATTAATGATCTTTTGTGCTATAGCATGCAAATTTATTTTGCAGAATAGTAGATTTTGATTTCTGCATGTGGAATATGATTACAGATTTTTCTAAACGATTTCAAAGTGGTGGAACAGATGATTGATTTGGTTTTCTACATGCTTATTATTCTTAGTACCTACAGACAGGTTTTCTTCAGTTCTTATCTCTGCAGTTTAATATATTGAGTTTATCTGTACCCTAGTTCTGTACTTTTTATCTGTATTGAGTTTGCATTCATGCTGCAGGAAGATCGTGCTTTTAGATTTATGTACCTTTCGCATTCTGCTCTCGTAGCATGCAGCTTATATCTATTAACAGGGTTTATATCGAGACAGTTCCAAGATATTGCCAATGTTTTGCTTGCACACCCGAAGGTACAAGTTCACCTGTACTTGTTGCTTTAGTTGCTAGATTTAAAAGTACTATTGTTAGTGTCCATTAGACATGGCTGGTGGAAAATGATTTTCATAACATATTAATCATTTACATTTTTTTAATCCTTTTTATGTGTAACTATTTAAAATCTTTTTACTTATCTCTCAAATGTGATAAACTATAAAAAGGGACTTTTGGTGTTAAAAGTTTCTTCTTTATCCTGAAAAGGACACAATACTGGCATATAGAATTGTTTTCCAGTCAGTTAACTATTTTTCTTATATAATCTCTGTTCTGATGATACAAATTCAATGTTATTATATAATACATCACATCTATACTATAGCTAATTATGAACCTTTCTGTGATAGGTTGACTTATTTATGGATGCAGCTTTGGGGTCAGTTCGCGTGGTTGTTAGGTGTCTTGAGATTACATTGATAGCTTGCTACAAAGATATTTCCATGGAATCAAATCCTCCGTCTGAACAAGTAGTTTATTTTCTCTGCCAGCAATGTGAGGCTTCTCTACAGTTTATCCACGCATTGTGCCAGCAGAAATTGTTTAAGGAGCGCCTGCTCAATAATAAGGTTTTCCAAACTAGACTTCTTTAAAAATTTGGAGCAACACATCAAGATATGATTATGTCTTTAAATTTGTGTATCAAAATTTGGAGTAACACACTAGTTTAAATCAAAATCAATCTTATACTAACAGATAACTTTTAATGGAGTGGCTTTCCCATGGAATCCAGTTGGCTTAAAAGTTCTGTTTTACAGGTCTATAAATTTACATTGATCCAAAATTGTTTTATACTCCATTAGATTTACCAACTACTTCTCTTCTAATATGTACTTTCTAAATATAAGACTTGAATAGTTTATAATAGTCATCTAGTATTACACTACAGGGGTGTACAAATATCTATAAAAGAGAGAATCTCTCAAAATACGGGAAAATAATAATCTAAGGAAACTGTATAAACGTTATTAAATGGTGAGAATAATTATAATTGTGATTATAATCATCATTCCCCCTCAAGTTGGAGCATATATATCATATGTATCCAACTTGTTACATATAGAATTAAGGGTTAAATAGTGTTTCCCTCCTGCCATTTGAGCAAATTCCAGTTTACCCCCTGTAATTTTTTATCTTTTAGATTCCAACCATGTAATTTAAAAATTCTTCTCTTTTAGATCTTCATGACATCAAATTTCAAAATTAAAGGTACTTTCGCCTCCTGACATTTATGCGAATTTTGGTTCACCCCCCTGCCATATGATCTATATTTTGTACAGCTAAATTTCGCGAAGGTCTAAAAGCAAAGAATCTATAAATTACAAAGGTTGGAATCTAAAATAAATAAATTATAGCGGGGCGAACCGGAATTCGATCAAATGGCAGGGGGGAAACACCATTTAACCCTATAATTAATTTGAGGTCCCTGTAGAGATTTGGTGAAGATATTGGCGACCTGATTATTAGAGCTCAATGAAGAGGTTTTAATGATGCCTCAGATGATATTTTCTCTGATAAAGTGACAATCAATATTTACCTGTGTTCTCTCATGAAAGACGGAGTTTGAAGAACGATACAATGCCTACTGATTATCTCACATAAGTTCCATAGTATCTAATTCACAAAATTTCAGTACACGACCTTGCGACAACATTTTGCTTCTTGCTTTTCCATGAAATTAAATTGCTCTAATTAGAATACAATAACATGAAAAAGACCTTTCATCACTTACATCACCTGCCCAATTATTATCTGAATATCCAACAATATTGCTATTACCTCATTCTGTATAAACAAACCATTTCCTAGGTGGCCTTTTAATATACCTTAAGATCCGAACCACTGCATTCCAATGGCTATCACAAGCTCAGTTTAGAAATTGACTCACAACAAATGCGATATCTGGTTTGGCCATAGTGAGATAATTAATTTTTCCTACTAATCTCTTGTATCGGTATGCGTCAAGACATGACTTCCCCTTATTTGGTAGAAGTTTCACATTAGGTTCCATACGAGTATCAACTGATTTACAATCAGGCATCCTTGTCTCCTCCAAGATGTCAAGAACATATTTTCCCTTAGAAATGGCAATGTTATCTGTGATTGAGTTACTTCATGGTGCCAAGTACTTCATTTGATGAACTTGCTACTTGCAATTTAGAAACTATGATAGATGAATAGATGATTAATGTCATTCTACTTAATTGGTTGGTTGATGCGATGAATTACCCTTTTTACATGCATATATGAACTATATGTATGTTTTATTTTTGGTTACAGGAGCTATGTGGCAAGGGAAGCATTCTTTTCCTTGCTCAATCTATCTTGAAGTTAAACATTGAATCGTCTTTTCCAACTAGGATCGTCGCTGGAATTTCAAGGCTGAAAGCCAAAATACTATCCATTGTGAGTCATGTGAAAAATCTTACACATATGCCTGATTTTGAATTTAATCTACTACATAATTTGTTCAAATTAGAAGGTAAGTCTTGGCACAACTGTTAGGTTGCTGCCATGTTACCTGGTGGTCACATATTCTCGTCATGGAAAGAGTCTTCTGCCATGGGGGTAAGGCCGTGGGTTTTTGACCTTCCCTATACTTCATGATGGTGGGAACTATGTGCAGCTGGCAGTCTGTTTCTTTTTTTTTTCTTTCCCCTTTTTTCCAAATGATGCATATTATGAATGAATAACACTGTCACTACTTACTTTTTACAGCTGCTGAGTTTGTGTGAAGCAGAAAACATTTCGTTTGTCGATCAAGTAGCCACATCACCACAAAGTTTAGATTTGGCTAAATCTGTTGCAGTGGAGGTTAGTTTTCAGCTTATAGTGCAACCCCGTTAATGATAACAGTCTCCAGTGTTTGTGTGATTTTGGTGATAGTCGGCGATGGAAATTGTTTCCTGAAATAGTTTAACTTTGTTTGAATTGATTTTTGACCACTTCATTTACTTTATTATTGTTGAATGAGAGAAAATAGAGGCATAATGTTGTGAAAGTGTGTGTTAATCTACACAACGGAGTTGATTTTATATAGGCGTAAGGCAATTAATACAAAATAAATACAGGAGATATTATTCCTATTTACATGATATGATATGTGTATACAATAAATACACAGATATAATATATTTTCAACGTTCCTCCTTAAGCTGGAGCATATATAACATATGCACCCAGCTTGTTTCAAAGATAACTGATTTGAGGACCTCCAAGGGATTTGAAGACATCTTCCAGTTGATCATTACAGTCGATTAAACTTGCAGTGATGTTTCCTGATGTTATCGTCGCCCTGACGAAATGACAATCTATCTCAATATATTTGGCCGTCTCATGGAAAATGATAGGCTCTAATATGTACACATAGGCCCAAATGTTAAAGGCACACTTAGAGGGGAGAGTTAGTTTCACGAGAGAAAGTGGAGTTGGTTATATAAAGGAATGAGAATAGAGAGTGAAGGATATCTTGGATCATTTGTTCAGTTAGAACCTTAGGGTTTGGGCAGAGGGAGAAATGTCTCTTCTCTGAGGAGCTTTTGCTCTGGGGGTTACAGGGGTTATCTTCTGTAATACATCTATTTCAATTCAATAATACAATTTATTTCTTTTCTGTGAATTCGGGTTTCTATCAATTGGTCCGACCTACCGGATTCGGGACGGGAAACCAGTGATGCCAGTGATGGAGATTCCCACGTTTGGCGATGGAGAAGAGGCCTACTGGTGGGTGATTTGCATGGATAGATACTTTGATGCAATGGAAACACATGAGGAGGAGAAGATGACACTGGTTGCCAAGGTTATGCGAGGAGAAGCTCTCGTATGGTGGATCTGTTGGATACGTCGTCATTCCGAGGCAAGTTGGGAAACATTTTCGTGGGCATTTCTTTGGCGCTATAAGCCAGAATACCGCGACGTGTTGCCGCCGCCAGATGAGAAGAAAGGTTGGATTTAGAATCGGAGGTCCAAACTGAGGTGAAGCCAAACACGGTAGAAACTACAGTCGATGAGGAAGGAGTGTTCAATCTAGAATTGAAAGGTAGTATCAACGTGAACAACAATGACATGGATTGCGACATCCAAACTGAGGTGACGCCGGAAATTGAAGAAGAAACAGAGAAGAAGATGAAATTGGACTTCGATCTAAGCACGTCGACACTTGTTTCACGAAGATTGATCAATTTGCATCTACCGCCGGAATTTGTTCACACCGAATTGAGTATGGAAAGAAAATGGAAGCAAGCGGCTACGATCAAATCAATCCAAAACCACCGTTGAATCTGTCATATTCGCCTTCGCAGGAACCACCTCCGGACTCCGGTCAACCTGTGACAATAGTTCCATGGCGAGCACCGCCGCCGAGACCACCAGATCTACATGAATTTGTTGACGGGGAAGTCTATGCGAAATCAAGCGTCAAGAAGAGAGGGAATGTACAAAGGAGTCTTGGTGGACCGCCATTAAAGTCGTCGGAACCACCGTACGCCGATTGCAATTTCGTTCATGAGTGTGGCATCGTTCCTGAAGGTGAGAATGTTCTAGAGAAGGCAGGGGCAAAAAGGGAATTTGGTGAGTTGGGTATCACTTTAAACCTAATGGGCCACAAGTACAAATCTCCACCACCCATTTTTCACTTGTTACACTTGTCTTCATCAGGTCAACACACAACTTCTCTTCTCTCTCATGCGTAACCTAATGAACAGTCCATACTTGCTATGTGTCATGCTGACACAATGCAATGTGAGTTGGGTCAATTGTATAACCAAAAGGGTCTGGCCCAAACTAATATTGGGTTACTAAAAAATGAGTTTAGATGGATGGTTATTAGCTCTAATGTGCCACCTACTCAAATTTGGAGTACAACAAAGACTAAGGCCACCTACATAGCTAATGCGGCTAATTCTTCTCAAGCAAGATATTCTGGGGGTTATTGCATAGACAAGAGTAGCAAGCTTATATCGTGTGTTAAAAGTCTAATTGATGAACGAAATAAGTTTTTTTGCCCTTCTTTAGTAATAAGGTTGGCTTACTATAAATCTTGTCATGAAACACAAATGGAAAAATGGGAACCCCTTGATGAGTGGGATTATACAACAAGGGATACTTGTGGAAGTTTTTAAATACTTCAGGAAAATGTTTGATGCTGTTATGGTTTTAAGTTTGGAAGTTCTCCCTAGTTTTTTTATCACAATGTGATGATGATTCATTGGTGCAGCCAATTGGGGAAAAGATGCACGTGTATGTGTTAAGATCTTATGATGATAAGAATGATTTTTGGGAATCTACATTGTTTGAAGGAGATAGGAAATATGGGCTTGTTTCTAGGAAACACGGTTCTTGTATTCAATTTGGAGCAAAATCAAATGACCTTATGGTGTGGTATGCAAAGATGTGTGGGTATGGAAGTAAAGGACACTATGCACCTTCTATCAACATGATATCTGGGTATTCATCACTCTTTATGGGCCAGCAATACTCAAGAGAATTCAATTTTCCTATGGTAGTTGTTGATGAAGTTTGTTGGAGAACGTTCTTCACCTTTCATGGATTGCTCAACTTTGTCTTTGACAGAGGCAAATTTTGGTGTGAAGGAAAGAGTTGGCAGCAAGGGAATCATATTTCAGCCTTGAAGCTCTTAAATATTTTAGTGAATCACATGCTCACCCATTCCACATTATTTCAGGAAGTATTTGTTGCTATCCATGCATGGACTAGTTCGCAGGGACTCCATTGAGTTCAACAGTATAAAGCAAGCAATTGGGAGTTATTTTTCTCTACCTTGAGGACAAGGCAGATTAAGGGGGTGGTATTGATAGGCTCTAATATGTACACATAGGCCCAAATGTTAAAGGCACACTTAGAGGGGAGAGTTAGTTTCACGAGAGAAAGTGGAGTTGGTTATATAAAGGAATGAGAATAGAGAGTGAAGGATATCTTGGATCATTTGTTCAGTTAGAACCTTAGGGTTTGGGCAGAGGAGAAATGTCTCTTCTCTGAGGAGCTTTTGCTCTGGGGGTTACAGGGTTTATATTCTGTAATACATCTATTTCAATTCAATAATACAATTTATTTCTTTTCTGTGAATTCGGGTTTCTATCAGAAAACATGATTAGAGGCAATATGCAATGCTGCTTTATTCTCACATATTAGCGTCATTGGCATAGTCTCTCCAAACTGTAGCTCTTTGAGTAACTGTTTTAGCCGAATAAGTTCACAAGTCACTAATGCCATGCTCTTTGGTGGTAATTCTTCTATTTGCATTAGGTCATTATACTTCAAAACTGGTACAATTATTTATCTGAAGTGCATTTGTTTCACCTTGAGGACGTGATTCATTTCAAAGGTGGAATATTGATTGATAGACCCACTATTATTAATAGGCCAAGTATTAATGTGGTAGTGAGGAATAACATAATGGCTTATTTAGGGGATAGTAACCGAAAAGATGGGGCATGAGAAGTATGATGTGGGAAATTGTGGGTGCTGGGTGTAGGGGTTGTTCTTATCTCAGTAAGGGGCTTCTCTCTTCTTGAGAGTGCCATTCTGATTTCTGCGGCAATCTCCATCCATATTTTTTTAATTGTAGTTCCTTACAATTGCTTTGTAATAGGGATTTATTTCTCTGGTGTAGCTATTTCAGTATTAATATAATCTAGTATTTCCTATTCATATTTTGGTTTCTATCAGTTGTTGTTTTGATGATTCAGGTTTTGGACTTGTTGAAGACTGCTTTTGGAAGAAATCCTGGGTATCCGACTACTACTGATAGAAGATACCCAATTGGGCTTTTACAGATTAATGCAATGCGTGTAGCGGACATTTTCTCTGATGATACATGCTTTCGATCTTACATCACAACTTATTTTGTAAGTTATCATTATGTGAATATTAAGGATAACTTGCTTTAGTGTTTTGGAGTTCATTCTCATTCTTGCTCTGAAATGATTTTTGTTGGTGATAATTTTTTTTTTATGAGAAACAATCAATTAATGAACCTTGATTTTTCTGATTGATGACAGTTGATGCATTATCTTTATTTTCTTTGATTTGTCAAATACTTATTCAGCTTTACAATGATTGGATCCTTTGCATGTGATTCCAGACTAAAGTTCTGACAGCAATAATATCAGTCTCCCATGCGGATTTTTTATCCTCTTGGTGTTCCTCTAATCTCTCAGAAACAGAGGAGGATGCAAGTGTTGAATATGATTTATTTGCTACAGTTGGATGGATTTTGGATAATAGTTCATCAATGGATCTACAGAATCCAACAGTCTTGGAATTGCATATGATACGTAACACCATGCCTTCTGCTTCTTATGCACATAATAGGACATCATTATTAGTAAAGATCATTGCAAATCTTCATTGTCATGTTCCCGGCCGTTGTGAAGGTTGGTTCCTTGCCAACGCTTGCTAATGTTTACTATAAATTTGATTGTTTGACAGCTAAAGATATTTCCTCAAATGATTTATCATTTTTTCATTTTAAATTTACTCTGCAGAAAATGAGAGGAACCATTTCATTCGAACGTTCCTGGAATGCCTGCAAATGGATCTGTCTAATTTGCTGCCTGGGTTTTCTTTCGCATCTGATGCTCCTAAAGCTGCTACTGTTAGCAAGAACCTACGTAATGATTGTTCTACAAAAATAATTTTGAATTATCAGCAATACATTCCTACTTTCTTACAAGTAACTTTCTTTTGTAGGCTCTTTGTTAAGTCATGCAGAATCTTTGATGCCGAACTTTTTAGATGAGGAGGATGTCCAAATTCTAAGGTAACTTGATCCTCTTTTAGTTCTCTTTGTAATGTTTACTGTAGTAGCCTAATATGGAGCAGTAACTTTGATGGTTGATTGTGTGTTAGCCAAATATATAATGATTCGTGTATGATCAGCATGGTGTTAATGGCATCTCCTTATCCTGCTAGAATAAAATTTAAACTTTTCCAAAGTTTTATTGAGGAAAATGGACAAAATTGTTATTATAAATGACATTGGCAGATGTTTTGACAAGGTTTCAAGCACGGTCCGGAACATAGGTTCATGGTTATGGATTATGTAGTTATCTAGTAAATGTTTGGTAGGAAAATGGAGAGGCTGTGTAGGCACCAGAGGAAGTTGGGAAAACTTAACCGTTCATACTTTTTTTTGTATTACTGTTAGACCCACAGATGTTAGGAGGATAGGATGGGAAATATTGAAAATACATAATGTGGAAGTCATGAGTTTTAGATAAAAGATGAGAAATAATAAGAACTTTGAATATGACAGTGGTGAATCATTATTGATAATGATTTGATACTAACTAAGACTAAACACTAATCTCTATTTATAGAAATACAAAACTCCTAATCCTAAATAAATAGGAAAATTGGAAACAGATCATGATAATAACCAAGTAATATAGAAAGTAATCTGAGGAGTTATTCAAAGATTAGAAACTAATCCTACGAGATTAACTAAGATACTTTAACATAATATAAAGATATTGTAAAATATTTTCTTATATTTTAACATTCAATGGGCTGCAGTATCACATGACAGATGTCACTTTCGGGAGTGTGATTTTGTAGACGTGAGAAATGAGATGAGGTGGTTATAAAGAGGGTGGCGGGGGGGTAGTCGTGAGGCAGTGAATATTCCGGAGAAGGTCTGGGCAAGCATTATGCTTGAGGGAGGAGTTTATCTTTTATTTTCTTATTTGCAGTCTTTGCATCCTTTCTGTTTTTCTTCTCTGTTCACAGTTTTGTTTTCTGATCCTAAGGAGCAAGGCTCCATATTTTCATATTTTTTCTAATACATATATCTAGTTCGGGAGAAATTGGTATCAAAGCTCGGAACTAAGATCCCTGTATTTTTTGGTGTTAAAAAAATGGAAGTTGGATCGCAAGATTGGAAGAGATGAGAGGAAAGAGTACGCTGAGAAAAATCAATTCTAGTTTTTGATGGAGAAGAAAATGCTTACTGGTGGTTGATTTATATTGAGAAGCACTTTAATGACGTAGAAACTTCAGAGGAGCACCTTGGAGCAGCAGTGAAGGTGGTAATAGGATGAGCTTTTATCTGAAGTCAACAGTGGAGTTTGGGAAATCCAGGGTTGACTTGGTTGAAAGTTCAGATTGCTCTACTTTGGCAATTTAAGCTATATATATTACAGGGATGTTACCAACAACCAAAGAAGATGAATTACCACCATCGTGATAAGTACCACAATTATGATGGACATCGAGACTGAGAAATATTGTCAGGACACGATGATTTTTGTTAAAATGTCACCTTGAGGACTGGTGAATTTTTCTGAGGGGATTCTTGTTAGACCCACACCCACAGATGTTAGCACACAATGAGAAATATTGAAAGTACTAGTCAAGACTGAATAACTGTTATCTATTTATGTTAGGAGAGGATACTATACGCACACATACACACAAGAGCTATCCTAATCAAATCCAAAGATTAAGGGAAGAATCAAAGAAAGAAATGAAAGTATCCCGTAAATACAATTGGAACAATAATATGAAAAATCATAATTGAATAATACTCTAGTTTACAATATCTCAACAATACTCAATATGGGTTGCAATATTTTAGAACACATGGAAGATTTGGGACATGAATTTGTAATCATAGGAAATGATGTGAGGTGAAGTGGACGAAGAAGGGAGTAAGGCAGGGAATATTTTGGATTAGGTCTGGGCAAGCATTACAGTTAAGGGAGGAGTCCATCTCCTATTTCCTAGTTAGCTGTCTTTGCATTCTTTCTGTTTTTCTGTTCTGTTTACAGTTCTGTCGTCTGACCGTAAAGAGCATGGTGTCATGTTTTCATATATTTCTAATACATATATCTAGTTCCTTTTCCTATCAGTCACATTCATCCTTCGTGCTTTAGATGTCGGAGGACAATCTAGCAACATTCGAAGTAATTTGTCTATCCACAAAACGAGAAAAAATAGAATAGACGTTCTCTTCTAGTTGTTGTCTAAGTGCCATTGTTTGTGGATTTGAATCCTCTCATATTGGAATTCAACGTGAGTGGGGTTTGATGGAGATCTGACCATTAAAATTCATGATTCAGACAGCTTAATAAACATAGAAGTAGTTTTTGTAGCTTCACGAATCACGACACTCACATTATTGCAAATTGATTTACATATTTTTTGTATGTAAGACAACTAAGTTGTAAAATTAAATAACTGGTAGGTCCATGATGTATGGGTATGAATATTATAGTGATATGAATTGACTCACGAATAAGGGTCTGTGGCTTTTATGGAAGAAGAAATAAACAAGTTGGTTGGAGTCAGGGAACACATGGACGGGAATGGGAGAAAGAGGGGCTGATAACAGAAGTGCTACGTGGCAAAGAATGGGTGGGGGGAAGATTCTAGAATCAGGGAATGAAAGGGAAAATGAAAAATATTAAAAGGGGGAATGAGTATCAATCAAATTGTGAAAGGAATTTGGGGAAAGGTTGAGTGAAGAAGTTGGTTCTTCTGGAAAGGGTATTTAAAGTTTCTTTAGTTTGTAATTTTTATTTGTTCGTCTTGTAAGGAGCATAGCTCCATTCCATTGTCATCTTCTTTTTAAATTGTTATACTGCTATATTGAAATTACGCTTTCTTCTCAATTTCAATGTCAATATCACATTCTGGTCCCTATCAATAACCACGTAACTAACCAAAGGTAACTCACAACTTTTCAGAATAAAGTTTACATGGTGGGGAGAGGCCAACAATAAAGTCAAATTTTGACATTATAATTTAAATATCTACTTGCAAATTTATCTATGGCACACACATGAATTAATGAAAATTCAAATTTGTGCAAGCGTTGTTAAAATTTGAAAAGTGCTAGCAAAACATTCTCTAAAAAACTATTTCTAACACATTCTTTCCTATTGGTCTTAAAATTATTTTTTATTTATATTGTACTATCATGTTATAAAAACTTAATATATTTCAAATTGCTTGCAGGGTGTTTTTTCGCGAAATACAAACACTATTTACTTCTTCTGGCTCTGGGGGAAATCGTGTTCAAGTAAATCTTTTTCTTTGAATCTGAGCTGTTAAAGTCATTTGTTTCTAGTCTATTTTCTTAAAAACTTTTTGCTTCTGTTTTGCTGGAGAAATCCAGGATAGAAAATTTGAGGAATCATTATCATGGGATAAGTTTTCAAACTCGTCAACAAACACTATCGATCACGTGAAAAGTTTTTATGTACTCAACGAGAGATTATATTGTATGCCTACTTGTTTTTTTTATATAGTTATGATTTATGATAGTTATTTTGCCGATGCAAATATAATTAATATCAATCTATCTTCGGAACTAGGGAAAACCTTTAAATGTTAAATATCAAAGTGAATTATCAAATTGTGTTATTTGGTTACTTAGGTTTAGCTTGTCATCTAGGTAATGTCTTGAACAATAAAGTTTGATTTCCTGCAGGAGGCTCAGAGTATGGGGATCTGCTCATCACCTTTACAAGTAAACGAACCTGCTGAACTTGATAAGGTTGGTAACTTGAAGGAAGGAATGTCCGATAATTCTGCATTTCCAACCATAGGTCAGCATAATACTAGAGTTGAAAACACAAATCTTGGCGACGACTTAAATAGGCAACATCAGGTAGGAGGTAAAGGTATGGCTAGTAACACCGTGTTAAGAGGAGTAAGAGATACGGACAAGGATGCTCAGAACGCTGAAACAAGTGGTTCAGATACTAGTTCTGCAAAAGGAAAGAATGTCCTTAATCATGCGGATAACGGCGAATCAGAATCAATGAAGCGTCTTGGAAAGGTTGTAGTTGATGAAACTCCGGAGGATGAAAAGGTTGAACCTCTACAAAAGAGAAAACGAAAAAGAACTATGGTAAATGATAAACTGGTGGAATTGATGGAGAGCGCACTCTTGGATGAGCCAGATATGCAGCGAAATGAGCCAGAGGATGAAAAGGTTGAACCTCTACAAAAGAAAAAAAGAAAAACTATAATGAATGATAAAATGGTGGAATTGATGGAGAGGGCACTCTTGGATGAGCCAGAGATGCAGCGAAATGCAGCTTCACTTCAATCATGGGCTGAAAAATTAAGTCACCATGTATGTAAATTCAGCTAAACCGACAATTAATATTTTGACTAATTTTCTTCTCTAAGACATTCCTGCTTTATGTTTTCCAGGGTTCTGAAGTTACACCCTCTCAGCTTAAAAATTGGTGAGATTACTTCTTCCTTCTTCTCACTTTAAGTATTTATTTGCAGCTTCTGGACATTGGTATGTCAATTCAAGTTATTGTCAATTTGATTTGTTGTTGAATTTCATCTCTGCTATATCAGGTTAAACAATCGGAAAGCTAAGCTTGCCCGCACATCCAAGGATAGTTCAACGCCAGATAAGCAAAAAGGGCCAGTAAGAGTGTCCTCCGACTCACCTAACAATCTTGGTGAGAAAGAAAAGATCTTAATCTCACGAGAATAACTTCTGGTGATAATTGTGAACCTTAACTTGCTGAATTTGTCGACGCAGGACCTCTAGAAGTTGTTCGTTGCAATGTTGGTCAAAGTGCTGTGGTTGTAAATGTGCGAGGAGAGGAGATTGGTAAAGGAAAGGTAGTTCAGGTGAATGGCAAGTGGTATGGGAAGAACTTGGAGGAATTAGGGGTCTATGTTATGGATGTTTATGAGCTATATGCTGACAAAGGGATGAAGCTACCTTTCCCATCTGAAATTACTGGTACTTCATTTGCAGAGGCTGAAAGAAAGTTAGGTGCCATGAGAGTGTTGTGGGATTCGCGCCGAATTCTTGTACTGCAGTCTTGCTGAGTTCAAATGCTCAATGATGGCTGTCTGCTAGCTTCAAGGTGTTACAAATACCAGCAGTTACCCCATACAAACAACTTTTGTGAAATGCAAAAAATCATTGACTTAAAAACAAAAATATGAAAAATATAAACTGTATGAAACTATGAAACTTTTTAATTTTGAAAAAAAATCAAAAATTGGTTGAATTAATTGAAAATTAGTTTGACATTGATTTTCTAGGATGTAGATTCTGTAAAGTAAAATTATCATGCGGTAGTCAATCTCAACCATTGATTTGAGATGGCACGGTTTAAATTACACACTCTAAATTAATGTTAAATGATCTTGACCATTAATTTAAGATCGGACAGTTGAGATATGTATCTTTGCAGCAAGAAAATCCAAATCCAATTTTCCAATGTCCAATTATGTGTATTGAAAAATTTAAATGATCATTTAAAGAAAATGCAGATATAATTATTGTTTCCATTATTTAATTGAAGCAAAAATATTGATTATTCGATTGATTTAATGATAATCAAATATTTAACAATCATTTTTAAAATTCATTTTTAAAATGAGTTTATGTGACAATACAATGAAGGAATTGACAATTGGATGTCGGTGTAAAATTTAAACTTTTTTGACCGGGTAAAGTAGTTTTAAACTGACAAAAACACCTTTACATTAAATTACAACACAACCACGTTTCATGTTTTTAAATGTCACTCTTTGATTGTAAAAAAAGTCACTTTTTCTTTGCAAGTATTTAATAATAATAGGAAGTAAATTAGATAAATGAGAATTTTATAATTAAAAGTAAAAATAATAAATAAATACAAAATACATTCTCAAATAAAACGAACCCTCCTCGTACAAAAAAAAAAAAAAGAAAACCCCTAAAATATCACATTCAAGTTCAAAAAGAAACATTTATCCCAACAAAGATTCTTGGAAACGTAGAAGACATTACAATTATTACTAACATACACACCCAAATTTCGATTTGATTTTTTATTATAATAAGGTTCAATGCAATGTTATTATCTCTTTGGTTAAACTCCAAGGTCACATAACATTCCAGTGAAGGGAATGATAAGTCTTCTGGTCTCAAATATAAATACAAAATTATCTAACACTTTTTTTTTTGTTTGGAAACAATTATCTAACACTCCTTAAAAAAATTGATTAGTAGATCATGTAATCATAAAGACAATTTTATTCTTCAAACGATCATTTATTACAATTTGTTTCATGAAAATGAAATGTTATCGAAATCTTAAATTCTAAATTATTTGAAAAATATTTTAGAATTAATATCACTTAATAGGATAAAGTTAGTTAAAATTTGCTTTTGAACTACCAAGACATAATGGAATGCTAAACCAAGAAACAACCTTGCTTGAGCTAACAATTGTACATATTTCAATCTATCTTTTCTTTTGCTTTGCTTAGTCTATAATTGATCTCCCTATTGAAAAAAAAAATGAAGTGTTGACATCCTATCAAGTCATCCACTGTTGTGATTGTGTTACCAAGTTGGAGGTTGTCTGGATTTATGTCAAACCACGTGCCTATAATGCATTATCCACAACCTGAGATATTGAATGTGCAGCTTCGAACTTAAAACCGAAGCTGCGCCAATTACTGCAGTAGTACCAGGCGTTAAGTCTGCGAATCCATCACGGGTTCTCCCTCAAATTATTTGAATTTCCATTTTGTACAGTTTCTTCAGGGGAGGTTGTCCTTTGAGGTGTTTTTCTTAAGAAGCTTTTTGCATAAATGGTGCCAAAGACAACTACCTGATAATTTACTGGTGTTAGTAGGTTTATCATAAAATTCATTTAAAATCAAAAGTAAATATTTGGTCATCATATATAGTATGTGAGCTTCTAATTGGTAAAAAGTAACAAATGATGGATAAATTTACTGTTTAGTTAATATATAAATTTTTCAATTAAGTTACTGAGGGTAAAATTGAGAGAAAAAAACTTCAAACGCCACTTGAAGAAGAATCTCAAAAAACCCTATAAATGATTATATGATACTATATGTTTAGGAAAGGTAAAAAGAAGTCTTACAGCTCCAATCCACTGTTCTGAGCTGAGAGGATGTGCAAACCACACACATGATAAAATAATGCTCACCAACTGCAATAATATTAATAAGAATGAAATATGATAAAAACTGATCAAATAAAGAATTGAAAGGATAGTGTGAAATTTGACATTTCTATGCAAAACAGATATACCTGTCTAGTTGTCATTATCGTAGCAAATGTTAGAGCACCAAAATTGCGGATTGTGTAGGAAATAAAAAATTGACTAGCTGTTGCAACCTGTGGAAATCAATTTATAACAAACTTCAACTTCCTTTATAAAAACAAGGGGCCAAAGTGGTATAGATTTCAGAACTCAATTAAAACCGAAGGGAAGGTTTGCTTACGGTCGAAAGCAATAATACGTCAAAGAAACAATCATTATGGTGATAAATAAACTCTATAGCTGGTAATAAATGTCCTTGTAAGATAAGACCTGAATGAAAAATATCAGATGTCGAAATAATGAGTTTCCAACAATGAAGCTGGAAAAGAAACAAAATATGCGAGAGAGAAAAAAGTCGAGAAATCAGAAATATATGCCACGAACAAGAGAATTCTCATTGCGGAAAAGAGAAATGTACACTGTTTAGATGATACAAGAAAATAAAGCTGAACATAAAATTTCGGATTTGAAACGTACCGGTCAGGCTAAGCATACAAGAACACAAAGAAGTATAGAATATTTGATTATGTATTTCCATGTCATAGCCTTTAAACAACTTATCTTGAAATGTGCTTGTAAAGCCATCGAACCTATTGCACAAAAAACTTGGGATCATATTCACATTCAAGAAAAGACTACCACATGAATTGTTTTTTATGCAAATTAGATTCTAGCAACTGGCAAAGGCATAAAACTAATAATACCAGTTGTTAATAATAAACATGTGGAGTTTAAAGTAGGAAAAAGAAAAATTATATGCAGGAAAATATTGAAATGTTATGTCAAGCAACACACTTTATTCTTAACAATGAGAACAATTAAAAACCTTGTGTATCATAATGAGTGAAGGTAGCTATAATTTTTGGACATTTTATTCAGATATAAGTAAAATTACTTATCAACAAAAAAAGGATTGAGTTTTGTAGTGATACCCAAGATAGCCAATCATTAGGAGAATTCCCCAAACAGTATTTTCCCTTCCTCTACCATATGGACTTATGTCAGTTCCTGCCTATAATGACAACACACAAGAATTATATCAGCTTATTACAGAAAGCTGCAAGATTATCATGTATTTTGTGATATTCAACAACATGATCAATCAAGAGTAGAAAAGCAATCACAAACAAAACGATTGATGAAAAATAAGAATAAAAAAAACTAGGGTCGAAGACAAAGATTACCGGATATAAGATGAATATTGAGCAGCCAAGGGTTACTGAGAATGCCAACAAATAATCAGTTCCTTGATATTTCTTTTGCATTATTAGAGCGCTCCATATCTAAATAATATGAAGTGGCGAGCATTAATATTCACTGTGCAAGAAAGAATCATACAAGATATCGACCAATGTTAAGCTGCCACATCAAAGCACGGAAGGTATATATCATACACATAAAGATTGTACACATGATTGAAGTGCCGTGGATGAAAAAGTAAGTCCTTGAATAACATTGAAACTTAAAATTATGAATAGAATTTGCATCTTGTTTTACATATAGCACACTCTTTTACATTCATAATCAGCTTGACTCACAAGTAAACAAATCCTTGAGAAACTTCCAAATGCATATAGTATGCTCATAAGCCATAATCACCTAACTTATTTCGTAGATTTTATATTGGGCCTAAGTCATCCTTACAAAACCGGCTTGTAAGGTGAAGGTTGCCCATGCTTTATAAACACTACACATGCCATATCTCTACGCAATGTAGGACTAAATCCACCCCTTCAAACCCAACACAACGAAGGTGTTGGAGGCTGCAAAGAAGGCAAACCAAATGCCGCAATTAGGCGACTAGGGGCGGACCGCAATGAAGGCGGAATTTTCCAACATTATTATCTTCAAATGTCATTCAAAAGCAAAGAGTAAAGGAAACATGATTTTTGCTCATCATGGTCAATTTGTTATTGTGACTATGCAAAAGTTTGAAAACACAATCACTTCATACCTACCTCTGTCTCTCTCTCTTTTTTTCTCTCTTCCATTTCCATCATGTCTTTCTTCTCTTCCAAACACATCACATTCACACCAGCATAAATATATGTGGTGTAAAGATAAGTTAGTGTGAAAACTCATAGTTTGGTGAGTGTTCAGCCAAACTTTCAGGATAATTGACTCAATGAAAGATTGTGAGGTCAAATCAGAAAATTCAAAAATGTAATTAACATTTTTCCCTCTTCATGGACTTATTCCCTTCCGCAAAGGAAGGTTGTCACTAATGATTGCAATCACACGAAATTGTGAAGACATGTACAGAGAGAACATGAAGCAATCCTATGTTCAAGAAAAAATGAACAACACAAAGCAATTGGTGCTATTCTTCATCAATAGAAACAACAGTAGCAGAGAAAATGAAAAATAAGGTACAGATAATTAAATACTAGTATATATATCAGCAATCAATGTAATTACCATAACAAAAAACCAGTAATCACAACTATTAAAACAAAAAGAGTTTTAAATAGTCTGGACAACATTGAAGTTTGACATACCATAACCGGTATCATTTTAGCACATTTCGCAAGAGTTTGAACAGGGAAACTGACATATTTGAGGGCCTGCAATACAATATATGTTAGTTAAGCAAAAGGCGGAAAAGAAAGCACAAGCATTAACTTACATCCATTAATGATAGAACATCCTAAAGAACATAAACACAATGCTGTCAAATAGCGGCGGCTCTATAGCGCTACAGTGTAGCATAATTTGAACAAATCGCTATTTTTCACAATCCGTGATTGATAATACTGCATAAGCATACAGGAACAAAGAAAGTTTATAGCTTACCTCATATTGACAAGTTGTGGTCAGTATGTTTGATACTGAAACCAGGCAATACTTATAAATGGGAGCAACAGGAACCAATGCTTTATCGCTTGCCTATAAGAAAGACTGAAGATGATAAATTTGAGGAAAATTCTGACTAAGCAAACACAATGTAGGCAGAAAAAATGAATAGTTGCAATTTCAAACTCTAAAATTGTAAAGAAACCGCCTATAAAGCACTAACATAGACACTGATAATGATATGTTGAAACCATACCGGTAAAAATTTGCGAAAATTGAATTATTGAATGTAATCACATTTGTCGGTGTCGTGTCAATGTCCGACACCAACATATGTCGAACATGCCTTCAATCTAAAATGTCGATGCTACATAGGAAACAACAGTATATTTTTTCATGTAACATGCAAAGATGGTACTTACTTACCAGTAAAGCAGCTGCAGAAACAGCTGAGGTAGTGATACGGTTGCAGAAAACAAGAAAGAGAGAATATTTGAAGTAGTCCTTGTTCACCCCATATGGGACTCTCATGATCTTTTCCTGAAACAAAAAACAACTATTTATATAACTCATTGGACAAGTGTAGGTCTAAAGGTTGTCAGGATCGAGATTTTGCATCAGATCAAAAGGGGATAGTAAGATTGTAAAACAAAAGATCACAACCAAGATCGAAGGATTCTACTCAGTTAATTTTGTCGGATCGAAGTGAGATATCAAGATCACAAAACATAAAATCGCAACCAAGATCGAAGGATCTTACCAAAACAAAAATCATACTTGATATATATTTTATATATAAACTACTCAAAGTTTGAAATCTTAAACAAACATGAAACAACCAAGTCTCAAATCTTGAACATAAAAGATTAGTCTCAAATCTTAAACATAAAACAACCTAGTTACGAAGGATAAATATAAACGACTAAAAGCCAGGATTTCACCCACGATTTCACATTTCCATGATATTTTGCAGGGACTTTACTCAACTCAGGATTCTATTTACAATACGGATCAGTAGGGTTGTGGGTTTTCATGATTCTGATAACGATAAAAGATACTTGATATTGAAGAGAATCAGAGTCAAGTGATGTTCACCAAACATGACATTGACACATAGACATAGATAATACTCCCTCCGTCTCAAATTAGGTGTCTCTTTACTATTTTTCTTTGTCTCAAATTATTTGTCTATTTTATAATAACGACACAGCATTTATTATTATTATTTTCATTTAACATACCATTATTTATTGCATTTCAATCATCAAACCACTCCACTAACTATATTTATTGAATAACAATGTTTTAATAAATGAAACACATTGTACCATTAAAAAAAACACTACTAATCATGGTGTAAAACTCAAAAGGAACACCTAATTTGAGACGGAGTGAGTAATTTAAGAAAGTGTTGATATGTTTGGACACCAGCTTCAATCTAAAGTGATAAGTGGACGAAGCCTTATTTAAAACGTTGGACCATGTTATGTGCATTACTAATTAAACAAGAATATTACTACTAGCATCTCATTAACGTTTCTTTCAAGTAGAGTTTGCATGATTGAAACAATAGCAGTTTATGGTTTTCTAGAATATAAAATTGACAGGAAGAAAACACAAACGTTTCTTTCAGAAGGTTACCTGCAAGACGCCATAGGTGACAAGGGTGAGCATGATTCCTGTAACAGCAAATGCAACTTTCCATAACTTGTTGTTTCTCCAATTCAAATCGTCTTCTAAAGACGAGGTTGTTGTTTCCGCCATAACGATAAACGACGTCGGATCAAAGGTTTCTCATTCTCACCATTTCATTCATGCGACAAATACTCAAATTGCTCTGCCACGTCACCACTCACTCTACTCAGGAGACAGCAATAGGACCAATGTTTTTTTTGACATAAAAATACACAATGTGTCACACGTTTATTTATTTTTTATTTTTTGTTTTTAATGGTTGGAAATTAACCTTTAAATAAGTAAATGAGGCGTACTTAATTTGTGCATATATTATACAATGTCTTTACTAACCGAACTAAAAACTCACAAGAATTATAAAAATATATTTAATTAATTAAAATCAAGTTTTTTTGAAAGGTAAATCAAGTTATTACTTCATTATTTTTTATTCCTATTTTCTTTCAATTATGTATGTGTATCTAAATCTAAGGGGGTGTATTGGATTGAGATTTTAAAGGACAATTTTTGTTTAAAAAAGTCTTGAGGATTTTAAAAGACTTTGGAAGATTTTAATAACTTTGATGATTTTAAAAGACTATCAAGATTTACAATTTGAATTTCAATGGATTTACATAATAAGATTTTAAAAGATTTTAAAGGATTTGAAATGATTTTATGGATCTATAAGATTTCAAAAGATTTTATGAATTTTAAAGACTCATTGAAAAGAAATGATAGGGAGAGAGAGTGAGAGAGATTGAGAGAGGAGAGAGGGGGAAGAGAGAGGGAGAGAGGAGGAAAAGATAGGGAGAGAGAGTGAGGAAGAGAGAGTGAAAGAGAAGGAAGGGGGGAGGGAGGGAGAGGGAGTCTATAAGAAGAAAAGAGAGGGTAAGAGAGAAGGGAGGAGAGAGAGAGGTGGGAAGAGAGAGAGTGAGAGAGAGGAGAGAGATAGTAAAATCTTAAAACAAAATACAATCTTAAGAAATCTCATCTTTTCATGAAAGACTTTTTCATGCTAAAATTTCACTAGAAAATCCCACAAATTCCATCAAAATCCAATTTATTAAACAATCATTCGAACTTTGAATGATTTTGAATACTACAAGACTTTTTTTAAGTGATGAAAGAGTCTTGATTGAATACCACAAGTCTTTTTTTAAATTAAAAAGAGTCTTGATTGAATACCACATAACTTTTTCATAATAAAAAAGTCTTTTAAAATCTCTTAGAGTGTTTTTGGATGAGGAAATATTTTGAGGTAATGTAATGTTTTGAGGGAATTCGAATACTTTGAGGTGAATTCCATTGTTTGGATAATAATTTGAAGACTTTTCAAAATGATGGAAATTTATGAAGTATTATGTTCAAGTTAAATTCAGAGAATTTCAAATGACACCTAAAAGCTAAGAATTTCAAATTTCTTCATTGTTATAATTTTTCAAATTTTGCATTTTGATCCCCAAATTTTCCAAAATTTTCAAATTGACCCCAATAAATTTCCAAAAAATTGCAAATTGACTCCTTAATTTTTCAAAAATTATAATTTGACCCCTCAATTTTTTTGAAATTTATAGATTGACCCCTAATTCAAATTTTTAAATTTGGCCCAAAAAAATAAAATTTATAAAAGTTGTCCAAAAATATGACAATGAAATTTTTTATTACTCAATCCAAACAAGAATATTTAGAAATGAAGTCAATTTAATTGAATCATTTGAATTGTCTAGAATTTTAAATTCTTCAAAATTTCTCAATTACCTCATCCAAACACACTATTAGAATCCTAATCCAATACACCCCCTAAATCAAGTGTGTGAACGCTTGTAACCAAGCAAGTATTTTTCTTGGTTGGGTGTAAGTAACCCTTGGTATGTCTCGAAATATTTGAGTGCAAAATAAGAAGGTAAAAAAAGTGGTAGTATGGGAGAAAATGAGGGTGTGAAAAACAAAAACGTTTCCAACTCATACTTCTACAAGACTTGAAACGGATTCTAGGCCCATTTTCGAAAATCGTTCATATATATTCCTTCACACTCCGAAACCAGTAAACCCTAGAACCCGTTTCTTCTCTGCCTCCACCGCGCAGGTCTGTGACACAGTGCCTCTTCTACCCTCTCCTAATTCCATTGTTTCATTCATTTCATCAACAATTTCAGATTTTTAATTTTTGTATTTTTTTTCATGAATTAGGGTTTTTATCAGGTACAGTTTCTGTTCCATCTGCAACAAATGGCTCCAAAAGGTAACTTCAATTTTCTGATCTCATTATTTGCCACTAATCTTAGTTTATGTGCGTATTTCAACCATTCATTTTTCTAAGTGAAAATGATTGTTTTTGTATAGTTCAGATTGAACTTAATCAATATGTAATTAATTGAAAAATGTTCATATGTTAATTGTATAAGTCATTGCATTTATATGTATGATTGGATTATAGGGAATTTGTAATAGATTGTTTTGGACTGTCTTTTGAGTTATGATACGCAACAAAAAGCTAGGTCTTCTTCGGGTAAATAGCTTAATTGAGTGCCTATGCTAGAATCGCTTATAAGCTATTTTTATAACAAAAGATACAACTAAATTGTTTTCATTTAAGCTATAAGTTGTTTTCATAAGCTATCGTGAAGAACTTATGAAATTAAGGTCAAATTAGTGTATGGACATGTCAAAAGCTGTTTCGATAAGCTCAAATTTGTAAATCCAAAAAATACCCTTACATCCTGTTTGGATAAGCAACTTATTTGCAGTTTATAGGACACACACTTATTCATAAGCTTACATAAGCTATTTTTATAGCAAAAGATAAATTATAGTTAAATAGTTTTTCTATATGCTATAAGCTGTTTTTATAAGCTATATCGAAAAACTTATGAAAACAAGCTAAAAAAAAGTTTGTGAAAATTGTCATTTATGCTATAAGCTGTTTTTATAAGCTATATTGGAGACCTTATGAAAACAAGCTAAAAAAATTTGTAAGCTGTTTTTATAAGCTATATTGGAGAACTTATGAAAACAAGCTAAAAAAAATTGTGAATATTGTCATAAGCTGTTTTCATAAGTTCTCACAAAACGTATACTAGTTGATAATCTCAAATAAGCCAATCCAAACAGGCCCTTAATGTTATATCATAAGCTGTTTTTAAATAAGCTTTCTATTTAACTTACAGAATTATTGCTTAATCTCTCATATGATTAATGCGGATTATCCATAGGCCTTTGGTTGAGTATATTTTAATCAAATAATGCATAGAATTAGGAAGATTATATTCATGTGACTTATGCACTGTTTTTGCGCAGGTGATGTTTCTAAGAAGACCGATCCGAAGGCACAGGCCTTGAAAGCTGCCAAGGCAGTCAAGTCAGGCACTGCTATTAAGAAGGCAAAGAAGATCAGAACAACTGTAACTTTCCATCGCCCAAAGACACAAACAAGGGATAGGAACCCCAAATATCCTCGCATCAGTGCCACACCAAGAAACAAGCTTGACCACTATCAGATTTTGAAGTTCCCACTCACCACTGAGTCCGCAATGAAGAAAATTGAGGATAACAACACTTTGGTTTTCATTGTTGACTTGCGTGCTGATAAGAAAAAGATTAAGGATGCAGTGAAGAAAATGTATGACATCCAGGCGAAGAAGGTTAACACCTTGATCAGGTGAGAATTTATGCAGTTACTGTTCAAGGCAAATTAATAATCTGATAAATGCTAATAACAGTTGTAGTGTAATAGTCAATTTCATATTGCACTACTCTTCGTTAGGGTGGCACCTGACATTTGAGATAATCTGTAGTCTTTAGTATATTTTGCAGACATACCGAACCATTTTTGGGTTTTGGCAGTTTTTTGTTTTCTAGTTGAATATGTGTTTAGGCATTAATACCAACAGTTCAGTGCAATGCTATCAGGGTTGGAATCTGGAAATAATGATCAGGGAGATTGCATAGTTGTGCTATCTGTACAATTTAATTATTATAGTTCAGCATGGTGATTTCAGACAACTTCTAAACTCGACTTCTGAATCTGTTGCAGGCCCGATGGTACCAAGAAGGCCTATGTTAGGTTGACACCTGATTACGATGCATTGGATGTAGCAAACAAGATTGGGATCATCTAAGTCAGTGCCTGGATTTACTTGGGTTCTATTTAGATGTTAGCCAGTTCTATGTTAGTCATTGAAGGAAACTTTTGGAAAAGGGTTAAGTTATATTTTGTGTTCTGTTGTTTTCTATATTTTGTTTCAATTGACGACACTTATCAGACCTTGTGTTTCAATTTTGACTCAAGTATTACTTAAATTGACGATTGAATTGAGTACTCCCTATTTTTCCAATTTTTAGTATTTATTTACGCAACTCATAGAATGTTAGCTTGACGAAGCAACTGAAGTTCTGTTTAAACTGTTATATGATTTGTCAATGAAGTTTTCAAGGGCTGTAAACCTGTAGTCTAGTATATATGATTTGGCCTTGTGGTAAAAATGATGTCTCGCATTAAACATGACAAATCTCGACTTGTTAGAAAGAATGATTGAGCTTTCTCATTAATCCACCATGAAAAATCTTGACTTTTCCGAAGACCGCATTAGCTTTCTGAATAAGAATGATTTGATGTAGAATGTGATTATTTTTTCGTTGTTAAAAAATTCTTCAATTAATTTGTGAATGTGTTAGAATGATTCATTGTATTTTGTGATTCTTTTCATCTTTTATTTTCTTTAATTTCACTCTATATGTTTGTTTAAAAGAATAATTCTACACTGATATTATACAAAAAATGTATAGAAATTAATTATAAGGCTCCATTTATACCCCTCTCTTTTGAGGCTCTCGATTGCGAATACTTTGCGTGTGTTTAGTTGCTAGTTTCAAAACTGCGGCAACCAAAAAACCACGTCTCGATCAGCTAGGACAGCTGAAATGAAATCCTCATAGCAATAATATTTAGATTTGTTGATACAAGAAAACACGATTATATACAAGATAACATAGTGTTCTGATTGGAAAGTAAATTTCATACTTGTTTTGCAAGGATACGAAATTGCAGACCTCTGAGAAAGAACATCTATATTTTGTTTCACAGTTCTCATGGCATGTATCTGTTTGTCTACTACTTTAGATGGTTGTTATCTAATTACAAGAATTTTTCAAATCGAGTGGAAAATGTCTTCAGAGGTTGACAAATGATCTTGGATAACATAACATCTACAGAGGGGGCAATTTGAATGAGATTGAAACCATTTGTCAATGCATTTACCCATTCTCCTTCTTCAAACTCTCCTAGACAAATGGCACAGTCCACATCACTTAGTTTGTGGTCAACCTCATTTTTCTTAAACTGAGACATGGGAAGTGCTTGTACTATAGAGTACTCCAATCCACAGCTTCGAACATGTCGAAATCGCTAGGATTGAAATTGAAATTGAAATTCGACACAACTGGAAGTCGCCTTTGAAAATTTGACACATCTGGAATTTGCCTTTGAACACGGTTTCTTGTGGCGATTGCACGGTAAATTACAAAAAATAGACGCTTAAATGCGTCGTGGTAGATAGATATAAAGAAGACAACCCACACTGCAATAATTATTATACAAAATTCTTGTATTTTCAGTTGCTGATGATCATTACCTTTTGCATTATCAGAAAACATTTCAATAAACACTAAGCCGATTCTTGATTCACACTAAATCTTATATGAAAATAACTATGCTAGCAAAAAACAAATTTCTATACACGGTTGGAGATAATATTAAGGATGCTCCATTGTATTAGTTGACAACTTGCCTTGTCTTGTCTTCGGTACTAACTATCGAATGTTTAAAAATTTAGATTCCGATTGCATACAAAAGTGTAAAAAAAAAAAAAAAAAGTAAATATAAATCACTACCAGTTTGAACCAAACAACAAATTGTTACCACGTTAAGTATAGGGTGTATAAGTGTTGTAAACTTCGAGGTATCAAATTTGATTCCTACTGATTAAGTTGAATTTTCATCGAAGAGATGAAAATTAGATTTAGCGACATAAATTTAAAAAAGAAAAAAAAAAACTTGCAAGATCAGAGAAGTATCCCAACATTTTTAACCATAATAACCAAAAGGAGTGTATGCCAATCCATTCCATTTACACCAATTGCAGTAACTCCATTTAAAAAAGGAGAAAAAATCATCAAAATCATTGATACCTTTGCCGCTTAGAACTAGAACTAGAATCAGAACTATACTTCCATGAACCATGAGGAACATGATTACCAGCAAAGTGAAGCATTGAAGAAGCTGAACAAGTTGAGGTAACATTGGAAGAAAACTTCGGCATAGCCGGAAAAGAAACCGGGTCAATTATTATAGCAGCATCATTATCATACACTTTGATGTTCAAAGGTGGAACTTGAATATCTTGCAAAGGAGGTGGATTGCTCCAAGTAGGAAGTGGTCCAGCAAGTAGAATAGTTTGAAGCAAAGGACCAGCATCAATCACAGCTTGTAAAAGTTTACCCTTTTGAGGCAAAACTTTTTCTTTAGCAATAGAATCTATAGCAACATTTCCACGATCAGAAACTGGTTTTTCACTAGGTACCCTCAAATAATTGAAGTGTTGATTTTGATGATGATTGAGATAGGCCATATTGGTGTTTGAAAACTCAGGTGAAGAAACAGTTTCAAAGAATGAATCGACCGGTGGTGAACCGTGTGAGAGACTGCTAGATTCTGTCATGCTTGGATTTGGGTTTGAAGGGTGAAACATTAGAGGATTTTCTTGTAGGAATCCAGCAATGAACTTGTCTTGTAAATGGATTGAACTAAGGTTGTTCTTTAGTTTTTGTAGTTGATTTTTAGCTTCATCTCTTTCTTGGTAAGCTGTTTTGAGTAGATTGAAGAGTTCTGTCCTCATGTTTTTCATTGCTTCAAGTTCAAGTGTTGTGTCTATGAGTTTTTGTCTTAGTTCATGTTCCCTCTGCAAAATCAAACAAGGAAAACTTTAGTTGGTTTTGAAGGGGAAAAAATTATGATTATTCAAGTCAAGGAAATAGTTCTGAATGACACTAATCATTGACATGATTGCACATTTGTTACGTAATGGAAATCGAGGGATTTGGGTTGTATGCAATCAGAATCTAATGTGTTTATTCAGTCAAAACATCGATGGCCGATGGATCAAGATGACAGTGTAGAAAACATGCATATATTTTGATCAAACGTGTTCAAAGATGTGCTGGGTGATTGCATAGAATTCCGACTACATGCAATCCAGTTTCAAAATTGAGCATAACAATAAGGAATTTGATTCTTCACATTTGAGTTTTCTAAACTGTTCTGCATTTAGGAAAAGGTAAAACTACCCTAAAGTTTTGCCTAATTGCAACAAGCATCCTAAATTCAAACTATGGTGATAAATGAACAATAGGGTATGCTTTTAAGGTTAGTGGCTTTGACACAAGTTGCACGTTAGATGTGATATTATGTATGGCAACGGAGCAAGGCAGGTTTTGTCTTCACCGCCTCCGACACTCCATAGAAAATTCGTACTCGCACCAGTTCTCCTTTGGAGTTGGAATTTGAGTCTCCATCCACGTGTTGGGGATTGAGTTTCCCCCTATATAAAATAATAATTTTTTTTTTTTAAAAATATATATTTATTATAATATATTTTTTTTTGGTTACTATTATAATATGTAATAAAATAAAACAATACTTATTAACAATAAAAAAATATATTACAACTATATTCTCTATTGAGATGATATTATTTTTTTATATAATATACATAAATATTAAATAAAATGAATATGTATATATATATGTGGGTGAGGGGCAGATATCAACAAATAAAATCCGCACTCGCACCAAGGTTTGATCAAAGCCGAAATTCCCCGCCAAAATCAGGAAATATTTGGATGAGTTGCGATGACTGCGGTTTATATTTTCATATATGGCTTGTAAAAATGTTTAGGCATGGTTCATATTTTTTATGTTTTTGGTTGAAGGCATGGTTCATATTTTATTAGTAGTAGAGTTGAGTTACACTCAACCCAACAAAGATCAATGTCATAATCAATGTCATAAAGATCATTTGTTGTTTGGATTGTCAAACACTCCCGTTGGTATAACAAAAAATTCAACAAAATCTCAAACAACCGTAGAAAAAAAATTACTGTGTGTTTAATTGAAATATTTTTTTGTAGCAAGATAAATAAGATATAGATACCAATTGTTTTAGAAAAAAAGAGACTATGGGTATTTTTGTAAATGATAGTAAACTAACTGCGGGAAAAATGAATCCATGATAAAAACCTTCCTTCTTAGAAAAGGAAAATGTCACATTAAATTTACTAAAATTAATGCAATCATTAATAATCAATTACTGTCCAAAATTAATAAGGAAGGAGGGTCAATGATGAAATTCCGGAAAATACATGTAAAAAAATAACAATGGGTGATGGAAATTAATGCAAAGAAAATATTCGGACTGGCTCCACAACATTTCCCTATTGCGAAAGGTTTAACCAAACATGAATTAGGTTTATGTACTATGAGAGACTACATGACTGATCTAGGACCGTTTGATTGGGATCAGATGATTTGAAATTTTACCCCCAATGTTATATGAAAATGAAAAAATATTTAATATCTAAATCTTCCGATCTTGAAAGAATTTGACCGTTCGGAGATTCTGACTGCATGCCAACTACACTCATCCTGACATTACCTAATCCAATTCCCAAGCAAACACACAAACCAAATATAGAAGTCTAGGCATATAAAAAAATTGAGCTGATTATTTTAGCAACATTGATGCACGAAAATATAAAGTATGAGTTGGTTTATTTATTTTGATTGGTTCCATCGAACAGAGATGATCATAATCATGATCAAGACATTGTCTTTTTTTGTTTGGCAAAATGATCGAGGAAATTGTCCTACACTAAATATAAACAACTCTGCCAATAGAAATTGGAATCCACCATTTTGTTTGAATCTAATTCCTTTTACTGAAGATTCAATTTCTACTTAAACATGATGCAAAGCATATTTTAGTATTTGTCATTAAAAAGACAATGTTGATGCGCAAACAATTACAACATCCACTCAATTTACTTAGATAAAACCACAAATTCTTTTTACCGTACTGATACTTTGATCCGTTCAACCACAATCCATTTAAAAAGAATCAACAAGTCAAATAAATGAATGGAGAAAAAAATAGTAAATCATTGAGTTATAAACAATCCAACGACATAATGCATATAAAGAAAACTAAAAATGAAACAGAGTGGCAAATGAAAGAAGCCTAGAATGGAAAAATCATTCAACCAAAAAGGGTCGTTTAAGGTAAAAAAAGAATAGTGATAAAATGAAAGGTAAAAAGAGTATATGTTAAAATAATAAAATAAAATATGAAATAACATACCTCTTGGTAAATGAAAACTGAATCCAGCTCCTCCATACTTTGTTCTGTTTGAGAAAGAAAGAGTGGAGATTGAAATGCAAAGTATTGGCTAGGAAGAAATACCCTCTTATTTATAGATGAAAAAATGCACGTGTTGTTAAATAAGAAAAAATAAAAATAATGGTAAAAAAGGGGTGGGAAAAAGTGGTAAATAGAAAGGATTGCACATAAATACTCCTTAGAACCAAATCACTATCATCAAAATGAATGCTGAGATATTCCTTGGAGAAGAAATTGAAGTTTCCAAATTCTAGTATTAGAAAATCCCTGAAATCCTCCCACTTTTTAAGGAACTTTGTCCCTTACATCGTTTATGTTTTTATGGTCAATGAAAACTTTCCTAGTATATGTATTTTTGAAATCAAAGCTTTTTGGTAAATTTGCAAGTACCTTGAAGTTTGGTTATGCACCGTAATTCCGTAGGCAAAATTTATTTTAACATAAATTAATATAAAAATGTGATATGACATTCAACTATTGAATAAAAGGTATATATCCAACCAAACATTATGGATATCATTGTGTTTATTTATGTTTTAAACCAAAGACATCTTTCACACGCACAAATGAAAGTGATTAATCATCGGGATAACTGATATCGACTTAAGTGGTTGAACTCTAATAACAAATATTTTTCATTAGAAATCAAAACTTTCCTAGTATATATTCCCTCTCACCGTCACATTAAAAATAAAATGAAAATAACTCTTGCTTACAAAAAATTGTTTAATCCATGTTTAGTGTTTACGCGCTTTGATATTAAATGTCAATAACTCTACATAAATACCTTTAGTAAAGACAGAGTTCCACCTGTTTAGGATTGTGAAACAGTATTAGGTAGGGAAGTAGTAGCATGTTCGCTAGGATGCAGTACTTGAAAGATCATTTTGGTTTTGGCTATTTGGAGCCATCATTGGTTTTTCAAATAGGAGTAATATTTTGGGCAACTTCAAATCCATTAAGGATTTAATTTATACATATGGGTTGTGTAATATCCTCTATTTAATATTTTTATATATATATATATATCACTCTTAATTCAAGATTTTTTGTTTTCTATTTTCTTTTTTAAAAAAATTGGTATCTGTCGTTGACCCACTAATTCAAGAGGTTCAATCTCATCGTCCATTTATGAGGACCTTATTTAAAGGCAAGCAGAGCAAGCTCTATATGAACTAACTCATCAGAATTGACACCGGAAGATTCGAACCTAAGACCGTGAAAGAAACACACTCAAAGTTCTAAATCAACGCCACTAAACTAACTCAAGTGGGTCATATTTTATTTTCTATTAACGTGTCGATAATTATAGCATTATACAAATATTTTTTTTTGACAAAATTATACAAATACTTAATAATAGTAATTTTGTAAAAGCACCACTCCCTTTTATTTTTATCCTTTTTAATTATTATTTTTCTTTTACACACAATCAATAAATTTTGTTAGTTTACATTTTCTTATAATAGTCTTAATCATTTAATATCTTATCTCGTATATTTATCTCTCAACAATAAACAATTAAGACTTTCATATATTTTATATGTAATATACTAGTAAAAGAATTGCTTAGTTTTTTTTACTTAGTTTTTTTAGAGGATTACTTTTTATAGTTCATTGTAATCTGATTTATAATTCAAAATACATCAAATTTATAATGAAGTTATTTGACATCTATAATTATATACTACTATCATTCAAAGATATCTATAATTCTTGTTATACAATCACAATCCTACGAATTAATTTTTTTTTTAACTATGAACATAAATGCTCAGTCGAATTTTTCTGAGTATTAATTTTAAAAATTAATGGTTATTCCTTTTTAACACTATCTATTTATATATGCCAACTTTGTACAATTTTACATTTTAAAAATAGTCTTTCTGTTCCTAAAAACAAAAGATAGTCTTTCTGTCTTCAACAGTATCATTAAATCTTGATTTATTTTGTACCAAAAAAAATTCACTTTTTTTATGTTTTTTTTTGTTTCTCATTGATTACCTCCCATCCATTGAAACTAATCATATTTGAGACATGTCAAACACTAAAATATAATTTATTTATTTTTGACAAAGAACACTAAAATATGAATTCTCTTCAACCAGATTTAAATGTTGGTTCGTCGCAATTTTTAAATCTTGATTTTATAGGTTGGTTGTTTGGTCCTTAAGATTGAATAAACTTTTTTTTTTTAATGAAGTAAAGGCGCAACCCCAACGAAAAAACAAAGAAAAATTAGAAACCTCTTTAAGAAAGGAAGCAACTTTGCGTTCACAGTGGTACAAACTCATCTGATTTAAAGATAAGAATGTACGCAACTTAATTCAATTTTGGATAACTGAGTTAAAAAATTCAATTTGATTCAATCCAATTTAATTTGTTTTAATTTAGATTGTTTCTTTTATATCCAAATCACAAGTTTTAATTTTTGGAATTAATATTAATATTATAAAGACACGAAAAAAATAATAAGTTTGATGCAAAATATAACACATAATATACGAAAATTAATATCACATAATGATGATATGATTGATTATGTTTAAGATATATAAAATAAAATAAAATAGATTCAATTAAATTAATAAGTGGTATTAAAAATATTAAAAACCAACGAATAATAGATCAATGCAATATATCATACATACTAATAAAAAAATAACTATTAAATTATATGTATGCGGTTAGGTTCGATTTATAAAATCAATTCAAAATACGATTTGATCCGAGCGATTTTCACAAAAAGACATCCAAACACGTCAAATAATATTCAATTTTAAACGATTTTTTATTTTCTATATCAATTTATGATTTTAATTTAAATCGGTTGAAATTTCAACATTCCTAACTCCTGGTCTACATCCAATGCTAGAGAAACAAAACATTCTTAAATATTGTTTTGTGTTTTTTTTTTATTGGTGTAGTAATCGTTAAACATGTTTACAAAACAAATAAGGATTTGCTTTGTAAGACTTTGTGTAGTCCTCATACTCATTATTTAATCCCATTATTTGATTATAAAAAAAATGCATTTGCTTATAAAAAGTAAAATAAAAAAAGACATAAGATGTTAAAATCCCAGAATTGCGATATTTAAGAGGTTTGAAGAGCAAGTGAATTTTATTGATAACTAGTAAAAGATTTCGCACGGGTCACATAACATTGCGATAATTATATAAAAAATAATTAGATTGTTAATATTGCAGAATATTTATAGATATTAAATTAAAATTATGAGTATTAATGTAATATTTTTCTCTAATATATACAAAAATTTGCTAAATAGTTTAGTCACACCATTTATGGATTTTATTTGCTCATATATGCGAAAAACAAATTTTTATGTAATATTGAGAAAGTTGATATGTTAAAATTTTGAAAAGTCATGACTGTTTTCAAAATCAAAATTAATGTAGTGTTTATATTAAATAACTTTTATTTTATATGCAAAACATTGTTTAATGTTTGCACTGCACCTGTTGCAAATTTTATGTACTTATATTTGCATAAACCAATTTTTATATACATATATGAGAAAACCAATATTATAAAATTTTGGAAACTCGTGGCTATTTTCAAAATATCAACATTAATGTAGTGTGTCTATTAAATCTCATTATTTGATTATAAAAAAAATGCATTTGCTTATAAAAAGTAAAATAAAAAAGACATAAGATGTTAAAATCCCAGAATTGCGATATTTGAGAGGTTTGAAGAGCATGTGAATTTTATTGATAATAATTCGACTGAAAGTGGATATGTTTAGCTTGTATGCATGTGATTCTTTATTCATTTTTTTTTTTTTTGGAAGAATGTGATTCTTTATTCATAAATTGCCAAACTTGTGTATTTGGCTTTCCTCACTTTTTCGTAGTAAGCGATTTTCTTTCTTTCTGCAATAATAATAAAAACGTACGATCCTATATGCCTATGGTATTCTTGTAAAACACATGATGGTTTCATTTTTTTACATTATCTAGCAATGGTATACTAGATTGTGCTGTGTACTACTCGATAATCCTAAACTGAACCTTAATAATATTAGTTGACGTCTCATGTTTTCCTGCCTTATTATTCTATATTATATTAATCATTAAAATTTTCGTGTAAGCAAGAGAATGGTCATGTTTACATCTATTTATAATTCAAAATTCATATATATTAGAATGTTTTTCAAACGATTGATCATTCGGATCACATGTACTGTCTAGGGTAAACTAAAACAAAGATATTAAAAAAAAAGATAAATTATAAGGAAAATTTATATACATGTATATCTATCTACGAAACCCTTAAAAAATATGTATATTGATTATCATAGAATAAAGTGGTAAGGGACTTGAACTCCTTAAGTAAGAGGTGAGAGGATCGATTTTTGGCTCTTTGCGTATAGAGAAAATTTGATTGAGAGATGAGAACACATGTTGTGTGTCCCGCAGATTCGCCACAAAGATTAGTTATTACTTGTGTATCGGTATCACACAAATTCCTCAATAGAGATTATCTACCATTAAATGAAAGTGTAAACTTGGTAGTAATAACATTGAAAAATAAATACTAATAGTGTTTTGTTTCTTAAACCTAAAGCTATACTTTTTTGTTTAAAAAAAAGCAAGGGTACAAAAGAAACAATAATAATCAATTCATTCATTTTTTTCTAAAATAAAATTTAGATGAGTTGAGTTTAGGCGCAAGGCTCAACAAGCGTTTGTTGAGGTATTTACATATCAACCACCAAAAATATTTCAGCGAAGGTTGAACCTAAAACCATACAGATGAATTAATTTTTTATCAACTAAGTCAACGTTTATTGCGATATTCGTTTTCAATAAAATTAGTAGGTTTTGCCTTTTACATTAGTACTTAATCTTTTTTTTTGTTTACCTTTAGTACTTAATAAGTATAAGACAGTTATTACTTTTATATCTTTTATACAATCAGTTATTCAAAATTTGATAGTGCTACTGTACGTTGTCGCTGTAATATAATGACGATCATTCGTATAATTTATTTAGAGCTACTAATTCTATATTTTGTTTCCTATAGGAAACGTACAAAACTACTTATAATTAGTTAGCATAAAGTTATATATCTTGCGTACGACAAAACGGTTTAAATAATAAATAGATAAAAATTAAAGTCATCACTTCATAATACAATGTATCTAGTGTCTCAACACATGCATTAAAAAAAATACATGTGACTGGACGTGTAAGATTTGCGTTGTGCACCGTCGAAGGTTGACCCTTAATTCTGCAATTGCTACAAAATATTAAAATTTGTGGTATACGTTGTTTTGTGACCGACGAGTCCTTTGTCCTCTTAGAATCACATTATAATTAGTATACAAGTAATTGTTATGATGTGTACTCTAATATGTATAGTTCAGTTTATCTATGTAATTGATGATTAAGTTATATTTTAAAAATATCAAGACTTCTAATAGCATAAGTTAGATTTCTAATTGTTCAACGCTAGAACCCTAGTGATCCTAGCTAGTTAAAGGGTCTCTGACTTCCATGATAACTAGCTTCTGGCTATGACAATAATATGTAAAAGATATATCTTGTCAAAATACATCGTATATGACTATGAGTCTATGAATCTATGACAAAGATATATACTTAGATACTGCTAACATTAACATTATAAATTCTTAAGGGATGATTTCAAAATCCGAATTACAAAGTTGAACCAGCGTTGAATTCATTTAATTTGGATAAATTATTACTATCTTTGTCCCTAAATACATGACCCTTTTGTAAAAAATACGGGAATTAAGAAAGTTGATTATTGTATTAATTTTGTTGACAATTGCTATTGTTTTACAAATTTACCCATTAGGTTAGCGAGTTTGTTAATGTTTCCAAGAGTATTTATTGCATATTGAAAAAAAATATGTAACATAAATAGGGGTATATTTGTGAAAAAATAATTAATGTACTTTGAAATTCGAAAAGTGTCTTATAAAAAGGAACAAAGAAAAAACTAAAAAAAATCTTATAGTTAGAGACGAGATAATAGTACAATATATGATGATATACATGTGGTTGCCTCCTAAGCAATTGCATATAATTATATAATTAGCCATTAAAAAAATGGTGGAACAAGCAAATTAATGTGTGTGCACACGTTAATGAGGATTTTCAGCTAGATGTTTGTGAAAAATCATACAAACTGATGAACCACATAGTGTGTTTGGGTAAATCAACTAACAATTAATTATTCCAAAACAATTATTGAGATAAGGTTTTTTTTAAGGAATTATTAAGATAAGCTAAAAAATATAAAATATTTGCATTTATCTTATGAAATAAATACGAAGAAACTTTCACTATTCAAACATTGTCCCTTTAATATTTTCATTATAATTATTTTCATTATATAAGCATGAATTTTTTTTTCCTATGAATATACTTTAGTTATCTCTCCTACTAGACTAATGAACGATTAAAAAACGATGGTGATCATTGACCAGCCTGTGGTATTAGACTTTTACCACTTTTGCTCCCAACGGGTAACGACTTAACCTGTCAATTTCACAAACGTAAAAGCAGAAAATAGAAATATTGTTATTGTTATTATTTGTTAATTCCTTTCATTGATTGAACCTATATTTAAACTTTTAACATTTGAATAAGATGATTATATAAATAATATTCGTCCGGCATGCAGGTATATTGTCGTTTTTTTGTTTTGGCCACAATAGAAAGTTGTCTTTTGTGCATGAAAGTAGGACCCCCAGGTTGTGAAAACAAACCAATGAGATAGTGTTTGAGGAAGTGCACATGGTCATTAGGTATAAGCCATGTGGGAAGGCCACTATTAAGACACGTCAAAGGAAAATGCCAGTCAGTCAGCCAAGTCTAGCACCCTCTCACACTCACTCAATTCGCGAGTTGGATTAATTAAACTCGATATTGGTCCAATGAATTTTGTTAGTTTGGGTTTGGTAATTAACATGTCACTAATATTTTTTTTCTACTATCCGTTTTTTGTGCGCCTTATTTTTTTACGAAAACGTCTATGAGATTTTAGGATTATATAACCTGATCGTACCTGATTAGAAATAGACTACCGGTGTAGTTTGACTGGTGGTTGTATGTTTGTTGTTGACTGGACGACGGGGGTGTATCTGCAGGTACTCTGACACTCAAGTTAGTATGAGATCAGAATAAAGGTTTATAGAGTGAAAATATTCTAACATTGGGGACTGCAGAGAGTCCCTTTTATATAGAGGTGGGTGTTGAAGGTGTCGTTGTATGACACATGTGTGGCTTGACGGTTACAAATTCGGGGGAATCGTAACTGCCGAGCGAGTTTCGCGGGAGACGTTACTGACTGTTTGAATCAGTCTCCGTTTTCTTCGAGCACCCCCCTCGCAGGAGACTTGGGCCTAAGCAAATGGGCCTTGTTATATTGCTCGATCTAGAACAGAAGCCCCCTAAGTCGTTGCTCTTGATAAAGAGTGATGACTTTGAAAATGTGAAGGTCTTGCTTGTGGAGAGTTTTTAGAGGTGATAACCCCTAATGTTTGAAAAAGGAGTGTTCGTCAGGAACTAATTCGCACGATGGATTGATGCTAGCAATGGAGCGGACTGATTTGTTTTGGAACATTGTTGTTCACAAGGGAATGCAATACTTGGGAACGGAGTTGTTCACAAAGGTATGTGATACATGTGAACGGATTTGTTCACAAAGGTATGTGATACATGTGAACGGAACTGTTCACAAGGGTATGCCTCATAAGTTCTACAATGGTTACATCGAGCGTATTTCCATGGTCGCACCGATCATTTTTTTGGGAATGTCACCAAGCGTGCTATTGAAGCGAAGCCAGTTGATCCCTTTGTCATTAGAGACCCTTGCTCGCTGAGAGCGTTGGGATGCTCGACTAATTGTGAAAGAAGATAGCTTGTTGGTCTAGGAAAGACGTGTTTGTTCGTCAGTCCGTCCATCGACCACTGCCTCGGTATGATCATAAGATTCCCTCGTTAGAGGGTTGGTCGTTTGTCCATCTTCCTTTAATGCTCCCGTCTCGAGGACGTAAGTGAAGGGACAGGACGTTTGGGCTTTGACTGCCACGTGTAAAGGCTACTAATGCACTTCATTACGTAGGCTCTTGAGTGCGCTTTGGTAACTATTCTTGAGGTTCCATCATCACCGTTGATTTGATCTTGACGTTTGGAACTCTAACAGGTTTAATCAGGGTCGTTGGATACACGAATAGATGTGATCTGGACCGTTGCTTCGTTCCATTTGAATAGGGTTGTATGTGGAGGGCTGCACCGGATCATGCTCGCAGTTTTCTAAAAGGCTGCGAAGGAGGTATAAATAGCTTCGAGTGTTTTTAGAAACATTTTTGCCATTTTCACTCTCTGCAAGCTTTGATTCTCCAGAATTCTCTTTGAGTTTTTGGTGCATTTTGATCCCCCATACCTTCAAATTCCAGTTCTTGTAACCTTTCAACACTTAAATAGGTATGTTTTCTTCACCATTCTTGTATTTTGCCTTTCCTGTTCTTAGTTTTTCTGTTTTGATGATTTCGTAGAATGGTGATTTCTGGGTAGAAACACGGTGGATTCCATCTTAAATGGTGGTGGTTTCCACCGTAGGTGAGCGTCTTAGGATTTAGAATCCGTGCTTCTTTGTATGTTAGCCACCAGTGGCAGGTTTTTAACCTGTTAGAGGTTTAACCTGTCGCCGCCGTGAGTGGCGTAGCACCGCCGTATGTGGTAGTTTCTGCCTTACCTTTTGGTTTTCCCTCCAAGTTATTTTTAAAGTTTTCCTCGATCTCTTTGTTCGGGAGGACGATGAGCCCTTCCTCGCGATGGTTGGACTGAAGGTGGAGGAAGGGTGGATTCGAATGTGAAATTCATCTTTTTTCCTTCCTCCTCTTTTCAGGCCAGATATGACAGGAAACCCTAATAGAAATGAGGTCGAGGCATATGACCCATCTTGGATAGGGGATGAACAGTTGAAAGCGGTGTTGGTATTCGCGCCGGAGGGTTCGGCGGAAATTTCGTTTGATAACATTGGGCGGAGTGAAGATTGGGAGATATGTCTTCTGAGTGTGTCTGATCGGATATGCTCACGTTACATGGGGAATAGACTCCCTATGTACGAGGTCATCTTTAAGGACATGGGGTTTAGGCTCCCCTTTTCAGATTTTCAGCGGGTGATCTTCCTGTGTACGAAGTTATCTCCCTCGCAGCTTCATCCCAACTCTTACCCTTTTATGAGGGCGTTGGAGTTGGTGTGTCAACACTTGGGGGTCGCCCCTTCTATGAATTTATATTTTACTTTCTTCACCGTCCATCGAGGGACTGAAAAAGGCAGAGGACAAGGTTGGGTCCCCTTTCGCCAGAATAGGAAGCTCTTCACCATTTTTGTTGGTAAAGTGAAGAGTTTCAAGGATCGTTTCTTCTTGGTGCGGCCAAGGACGGATGTCGCACTGAGAAATGTCTTGAAGACGGTGAGGAGAGCTCGAGAGGACGGTGGTAAGGACCGATTCAGGGTTCCTCAGTTTTCTTTTTACTAGTGCGAGGACCATTATAGCTATAAGCCTGGAGATTTTGGCCCTGGTTATGTCGGCCTTACTACGGAGGAGAAGGGGGATTACGATAAGTTGTGGGCTTATGTAAGCTCCTTTGTTCCCGCGCAAGTGGTGAGGGATGATGGTGCCCCTCTTTTTGATTCTGAAGGAAGGCGGGTGACTGAGCCCTGCTTTGTAAATACACATGATTTTGTGCTTGCTGAAAACCCGATGGAATTGCTCGGTAGAACTTGCATTCTTAATTTGTATTGATATATTTTTCTTTAAGTCTTGATACTGACTTGTTTTCATCCTCTTTGTTCGCAGGGAACATGTCTAGCATGAATGAGCTGATCAGGAGCTTGAGCAAGAAAGTTAGTGGTCGCGGAGGTGTGCGGAGGAAGGATGTCCACAGTGTTAACAACTTGATCGCTGGAGTTATGGGAGGCTCCACTTTTCAGGTATTCGTGCAGGTGTTGGAGGACGACCTCGTGGAGGAGGTTGATTAGTCCTTCAAGCGGAAGATGGTGGAGTATGTCGGGAAAGGAAAGTATGTGCCTGCTACTCCCTCTTCCACTCAACCTGAAGGCGGAGAGTTGCTTCAGCTGCCGAACGTGTGGTCTGATCCGGATCGCTATGGTTCCCATTCTTCACTTTGTCTTAGTGACCTAGAGTTAAAGGTGATTCATGACCTGGGCGTCGCTGGTCGGAGCAAGGCTATGACTGAAGGGGTCATAGTTGCGATGAAGGCCTTAGAGATCGTTGTGGCCTTGAATAACTCTTCGACTGAGGAGGTGGTCCAGGCGGATGTGCTGGTGAAGGAGAGGGATGCTCTGGCAGCAAAAGTGACGAAGTTGGAGGTTGACCTCGTTGCCCGCAAGACTAAGATCGCCTCACTGGAGAAGAAAGTGAAGGATGACCTCGTGGAGCTGGAACTACTAAGGGAAGCTCAGCGCATGTGGGCTGATGAGAAGAATGAGCTCCTTGTTGCCATGCATCCGAGTACTGATGAATCCAAGGATACCGTTTTTTTGGTTCGTGCTGGATTGGTAGGCAGGATTGACGAGCTGGAGCAAGGCTTGGTTGGTGCGACCAGTCGTAGCTTCGAGAATGTCGTGGCACGGTTAAAAGTTGTGAATCCTGGGGTTAAGCTTTCAATCGAAGGAATTCACTTCCTTAAGTATGTTGAAAATGGAGTCCTTATGTCCCCTCCCCCTGAAGAAGAAGAAAACGGGCATGTTAATAACGCCCAAGTCTAGATGACCTTGCAATTTCTCTTTATTTTTGAACAATATTTCTGTTGGTTGTAACCGGCTTCGCGCCATAACATTGTGCGCCCTTCGTGGTTAGCTCCCTATTTTGTACAATTTTATTTTGTTTTAGTTTCAGCTCGTTGCTTTACTTTATACTCTACGAAAATGTATGTTTAATTTTCTAAGTATAATGTGCGATCGGAGTGCTCGTTGCGTGAGGCTTTTAAATCTGAAGTATTGAATGCGATAGATATCCGCGTAGGTGAGAAACATTTGACATAGATGCATGCTCGTATGGTTAGTTTTAAACAACCAAGCATTTTTGAATCAAAAGTAGATTAGACAGACCGAGGATAAGGCTCCGAATTTTTGAATCAAAAGTAGATTAGACAGACCGAGGATAAGGCCCGCCCCTCGTAGTCGTTGCTTCGTCGTGAAGTAGAGACTAGGACAGATACGAGGGTTGAGAATGGCGAATGTCGAACGACTTGCCTGTTTCTTTAAATTGTTGAAACTTAAAGATGTTTCCTTTCCTCCCTCAAGTGTCCACTTCATTTGTTGGGAGAGCGAATACTTGTGTGTTTTATACTAGGGAATCTGAGCATGATAGTTCTGACCCTTACGTGGGGTATACGTCAAAAAAGTTCACATCCAAGAGATGTTTATCTGAACGTGTGTCTGAATCTGGAGCTCGAACGAGTAATGGTGGACGAACGAAAAACTCAATTTAAGTTCAATGCCCCGAGGCATGAATCTCCCATCGCGAGCTGGGGTTCTGCCTAACATGTCAAGCGATGATGCCGCAACTGTGAGCGAGCATACCGAGGATTAAGTGAATCTGTTGTGTTTAGATTTCAATAATCCTTTTAAGATTTTGGATTTGGAGTGGTACGACTTTCCTCCTCCGTTGCAACTGCTCGTTTGTGAGAGCGATTAGTTCGTTGGTTTGAACTTTGCAATTGTATATACAGTAGAACGGTTTTTCTGTTCGCTGCTTAACTGTAATGCCTTTTTAGTTTTTGGCCAAATACCTCCCGCGGTCCTTTAAGTTATATGTTTATAACAGATTAGTCCTTTAAGTTTTTTTTGTTACCAATTGGTCCTTTAAGTTATTTTTTTGTTACAAATTAGTCCTTTAAGTCATAAAATATTTACACTGTCATCCATCTTTTCATCCAACTTCGTTAAAAAGCGCTTATAGACCATTTAACATTAAGATGGTAGGTCCAAAAGTGCTTATGACATCAAACATGATTACTTATACACATTTTCTTCTTCTTGTTTTTGAATTTCAAGCCTAATTTTACATATAAATATTTTATCAACAATATTATAAATCAAGTAATCAATCAATTTTGTTTTGAATCAAGACCGAATAACACACCTATGAGCTCTAGTTTTGAGAGCAATGGATTTGGACAAACCAACTTAACATTAAACATCCACATAAACAATTTTTGATTGAGTTTGATGAAATTAGGATAATGGTGCAAATATTTTATGTCTTAAAGGACCAATTTGTAACAAAAAAAAAACTTAAAGGACTAACTTGTTATAATCATGTAACTTAAAGGACCGCAAATGGTATTTGGCCTTAGTTTTTCTGTGTTCCAAGTTCTAGGATTTGGACCCTTTACGAGGTCTTCGAGGCAGTAAGTGTAACACCCTATTTCCCGACGGTAAATATTAAATAATAAGATTATATTTAATACGAAGGATGTTACAAACTCCACCTTTTTATCACATAATAACACAAATAAATTTTTTATTTATTTAAAATATTAAACGCCACACAAAAAAAAAGAAGGGAACGGTTCAATGATCTCATTAATAAAATTATTCTGGTTTTCCAACAATCTACATTTGAGATAATAATAGTTTCAAGGTTCAACTTAAAAACAAATAATTCATCGTCAACCCCAACCCTGATGTTACAGAATCAGAGCTCGCATCGATTACATACTTATTCAACTACTAAAAAAAAGAGAAGACGGAATGTGCCTCCGCCGCCACCTGTTGAATCGTCCCGCAACTATTCTTCCTCAACCTGAGTGTCTATACCCCAAGAGTACCATCACAATAACAACACAACAACAAATAAGGGGTGAGAAAATACAACCATACATAACATTAGGAATTCATGTATAATAATAGGAACATTAGTTATAGCATTCATCATCATAGAACATCATCAATAATTCATTCTTCAATAGATTCTACATCCCATCGACTCACACATATTACTCTTAAACACCAAGAACAAACATCATCATTTTATATGCATATGAACTCATTCCTAAGACCTATATGGATGTGGTACCACACCTACCGTCGTCATAATTTGCCAAAGATATGTTACTGGACTTTCATCGTCATATTTTGCCAGAGGTATATTACTTGACTTTCATCGTCATTGCATCTTCATAATTTCCTAGACACGAACCTATATGTATGCATGAGGACAGACTCATCAAGTATTAAATATTAACACACCAACAACAACTTACAGACATAGATGCAAACTCTTCCTATTATGCACAACACCAGGACAAAAGATATAGTTGTCGTTCATATCATCATCATAAGAAAACATCGTCATCATGAATATACGTCGTCACTAACATCATTATTATACTCAACATCATCATTATCATCATCAATGAATATAGACATCGTCATTTGCATCATCATTACGAGTATACTTCACCAACATCATCACATTTATATATACAGTAGTCAACGTCATTAGCAACTTCGTTATCTAAGCGCTTTCATTCTCGCCATTCACTATTCTATCCCTCTCCCCTCATTTCTCCTTAGATTCGACTGTAACACTATAAAGTTCGTCCATGTATTAGTTTCATTAAGGGGTTGAGGAGCTACTCTTAAGACACCTAACTAGACTCCCTTCCTTCATGTTTATAGGTTTGGGACCTTAGTATACACTTATACACTTACTTTTCACGCTAACAACGTTCTTAGACTTAATATTGTCTTCAAAGATGTTTTAGAGTTCTCTGAAAGGGTTGTGCTGAAGTTTCATGAAGTATGCAGCATGACACAGGTCCAGTATTTTAATCATAACATAAGTTGTAGATGTCTAAATGGAGTCACTCTAAAGCCAAATGAAAGCTAACATCCATATCTACAACTTTCATGTTTACACCAAAACCGAGTTCAGAACGGAAAATGGTGAAAAAAGTCAATTTTGGTATGACAAACATTGTGGCCCGATTTTTGTCGAGTCCAATCATTATTTTATAGGCCAAAATCGTGGCCCGATTTCCCCAAATCGGGGTCCGGTTTTGGCTGACAGACAGCCAACAAAAATCAGTTTTAGAAGTGTGTTTTCGCCCAATAATCACTTTTAAATCACTTAATTTTATCTCAACACACCCAATTCATCCCAATTCATCAGTTTAGGGTTACCCTACAGTTTGGACGTTAATTCCCTCTTAACCTATCTAATTATACACTCTTTCATGGTCAAATTCTTAACTCTAATCTCTAAACTAGGTTCCCTTAGTTTTCATCTTTCAACAACAACTTTACATTCATTCATCATAATTCTTTATTGGGATTTTTCATCATAACAACAATCACATCTTAAGAATTGAACAACCCCATCATAGTTTAAAATACCCTAAAGTGAAAGAATTCTCCCCCTTACCTCGAATCCTTCGGAATCTCTGGTTTTGCTTGACTTTGTTGCACCTAGGGTCTCCCTTCTCTCTCTGCTTCTCTTCTCTGTGTTTCCACGTTCAACAAGAATTGATTTCTAACTCCTAAAACTCTTATTTATATTTGGGCCAACTATCCGTCACAAACTTTTCCTCCTCTATTCGCTATTCTTTTACTTCTCCCTCCCCCACTTATTTAAAATCTATTTTCCACACCTCTTACTCTTTATTACTTTGTTTCGATTCTCACCTTCATTTTATTTAAATTCCTGTACTATCATTCACTCATCAATATAACTCTATTTTCTCAACGTCCACGTCACATTCAAGCAAAACAGTATCAATAATAATATTCACTACACTACACCTATTAAACTTTAATGAATTACTTAAAATATAAAGTAGGGGTGTTACAACTCTCCCCCACTTAAAAGATTGTTGTCCTCGAAAATTACCTGGGGTAAATAACTCTGGATAAGATTCTTTCATCTTACTCTCTAGCTCCCATGTGATACTCTCTCCAGCAGGTCCTCCCCATGTTACCTTGACTAAAGCGATCTCCTTGCCCCTTAAGTTCTTCACCTCTCGGTCTTCGATTTTTAATGGTAAGGTCTCAACGATCAGGTTCTCCCTCACTTGCACTTCATCCATCAGAATTACGTGAGACAGATCGGGAACATACTTTCGAAGTTGAGACACATGCAACACATTGTGAAGGTTCGAAAGTGACGATGGCAAGGCGATTTGATAGGCTACTTCTCCAACTCTCTTTGTAATCTAATAAGGACCAATAAACCGAGGCGTAAGCTTCTTAGACTTTAATGCACGACCAACACCTGTCACCGGAGTGACCTTCAGAAACACATGATCCCCTTCTTGAAACTCCAACGGTTTCCTCCGCTTGTCATGATAACTCTTCTGCCTACTTTGCGATGCTTTCATCTTTTCTTGAATCATTTTAATCTTCTCGATTGTCTGCTGTACAATCTCCGGTCCCAATACTGCGCTCTCTCCCATCTCATACCAACACAACGGGGTTCGGCACCTCCTCCCGTACAGGGCCTCAAAAGGCGCCATTCCGATGCTATAATGGTAACTATTATTGTAAGTGAACTCAATTAGTGGCAAGTAAGCATCCCAACTCCCTCCTTGTTCCAAAACACAAGTTCTCAACAAATCTTCTAAGGACTGGATCGTCCTCTCTGTCTGGCCGTCAGTCTGTGGGTGATATACGGAACTTAACTTCAATTTAGTCCCTAAAGCGTTCTGTAAACTCTCCTAAAATCTTGAGGTAAACCTCGGGTCTCTATCTGAAATGATGCTTGAAGGGACACCATGTAACTTAACTATTTGCTCAATATAAATCTCAGCTAGTTTCTACAATGGGTAATTTAATCTTATCGATATGATATGAGCCTACTTGCTCAATCGATCCACTACAACCCAAATGGTATCACTCCCTTTCTAGGTCTTCGACAGGCTTGTTACAAAATCCATAGAAATGCTATCCCACTTCCACTCTGGAATGTTCAACGGTTGCATCATCCTGGACGGTTTCTGATGTTCAATTTTCTGATTTTTGACAAACCAAGCACGAGTACACAAATTCAGCCACTTCCCTCTTCATGCCTGGCCACCAAAATATTTTCTTAAGGTCCTGATACATTTTTGTAGCTCCTGGGTGTATACTCATCCCACTCCTGTGACCTTCCTCTAGAATACTCTATTTCAATTCTGGTATATCGGGCACACAAATTATGTCCTTAAATTTCATAACCCCATTCTCATCCATTCTAAAATTTGTCTCTTCACCTTGGTTGATTAGCGTTAACTGATTCACCAATTCCAAGTCAGACTTCTACCCCTCTTTAATCTTTTCCACCACCGGACTTGTCAGTTTCAGCATACCCAACCTTACACTTCCCGACATCACTTCTTAAACCAAACTAACGTCTCTAAACTGTTCAATTAACTCCATCTCCTTGACCATGAGTGCTGACATGTGTATGGTCTTCCTACTCAAAGCATCTGCTATTACATTAGCTTTTCCAGGATGGTACTTCAGCTCAAAATCATAATCTTTCAAGAATTCCAACCACCTTTGTTGCCGCATATTCAACTCTCTTTGATCGAATAAGTATTTCAAGCTCTTATGATCACTAAACACCTCAAACCTCGACCCATACAAGTAATGCCTCCACACCTTAAGCACAAATACCACCGCTGCTAACTCCAAATCATGAGTCAGATAATTCTTTTCATGAATTTTCAATTGTCTCAAAGCATATGCCACAACCCGTCCATCCTGCAAAAGTACACCACCCAAACCTCTATTAGATGCATCGCAGTAGACCACAAACGACTTACTCGGGTTTGGTAGAATTAATATTGGTGCCGACATCAACCTCTTCTTAAGTTCTTGGAAACTTTCCTCACATTGGTTATCCCACACATAAGCCTCGCCTTTCCGAGTCAATCGTGTCAATGGCAATGTCAACTTTGAAAATCCTTTGATAAACCTTCAATAATAACCAGCCAAGCCCAAGAAGCTTCCTATTTCCGTAACAGATTTAGGGGCTTCCCATTGTAACACGGCGTCTACTTTGGATGGATCGACCGCTATTCCGCTACTAGAGATTACATGACCCAAGAAACTCACTTCGCGTAACCAAAATTCACACTTTGACATTTTAGCATATAACTTATTCCTCTTTTAAGGTCTGCAGCACAATTCTCAAATGTTCAGCATGCTCATCTTCCGTCTTGGAATACACCAAAATATCATCTTTAAACACTACTACAAATCGATCCAAGCAAGGGTGAAAAATTCTATTCATATACTCCATGAACACTCCGGGGGCGTTAGATACTCCAAACGACATCACAGAATATTCATAGTGGCCATAACGAGTTTGTAAAGTGGTCTTGGGTACATCTTCTGCCTTCACTCGAATTTGATGGTATCCTGATCTCAAGTCAATCTTACTGAACACACAAGCACCGGTCAGCTGGTCCATAAGGTCATCAATCCTGGGTAGCGGGTACTTATTTTTAATAGTAACTTTGTTTAATTGGCGGTAATCTACACACAACTTCATACTGCCATCTTTCTTCTTAACAAGCAACACGGGCGCACCCCACGGTGAAACACTAGGCTGGATAAACTTATTCTCTAGTAATTCCTCCAACTATTTCTTCAATTCACTCAACTCAGAAGCGGACATTCGTTAGGGTGCCATCGACACAGGTCTAGTTCCAAGTACCAAATCTATGGTGAAATCCACCTCTCTCTGGTGGTAAATCACTAATGTCCTCCGGAAACACGTCTGGAAAATCACACACTACCGGTTGGACATAATTTCTCGGCCCACCTTCCAACTTCAAAGAAGCAAGTAGCACAAACACCTGGGCATCCTCTCTCAAAGACTTTTCCACTTGTACTGCAGTCACAAACCTAGAATTCTTCTCCTCTTTGGGCTCGGGGAAAAGCACAGTCTTAGAAAAACAATTGATATATACCTGATTGAATTCCAACCAATTCATTCCTAGAATCACATCTAACTGACTCAAGGTTAAAAAAACCAAATCCATCCTAAAATGTTTCCCATAAATAGATAGGGGACAATTTCGACAAACTAATGTCGTGGTCACCGAACCACTGGCTGGGGTATCGATAATCATACTACTCGACATTGGTGTCATTACAAGATTCAATCGCTTCGCACAATCAAGGGAAATAAAAGATTGTGTAGCCCCAGTGTCAATAATAGCAATCAAATGAGCATTGTTAATGAAACAAGTACCTCGAATCAAGTTGTCAGAACTGGGGACATCTTCTCCACTCAAGGCAAAAACTTTTCCTCTATTCTGTTCCTGCTTCGGCTTTTGGCAGCGTGTACTGATATGCCCGGTCTCGCCACAGTTGAAACATCTAACAACATTCTTACACTCATTCGAACGGTTACCCGCTTCTCCATAGTTGAAACACTTAGGCTTTGCACTCTCAGTTGCCCGGTGACCCAAAACCCCACAGTTGAAACATCTCAGCGGAGGACGAACATCTCCTCCACTAGCTTCTTTCTCACCAGCACTCTTTTTCTGCTTTTCTTTATCAGCTGGAATGCTATAAGGCTTATTGCGACTCTGGTCCTTCCCTTTCTTCTCACTCGCCGCTTTGTAATGATTAGTTCTTGCCTTGCTGTCTCCTTCATAAATCCTACACTTATTGACCAACGTAGAAAACTCACAGATCTCTTGGTAGCCAATAAACTGCTTGATATCTAGACGCAACCCATTCTCAAACTTTAAGCACTTAGAAACTTTTACCCCCACTGCATTGTAATGAAGACAATACCTGGAAAGCTCCTCAAATTTTGCCGCATAATCCGCTACTGGCATACTCCCCTGTTTTAGTTCGAGGAATTCGATCTCCTTTTGGTTACGAACATCAGCAGGAAAATATTTTCCCAAAAACTTTTCTCTAAAGACTTCCCAGGTAACTGTTGTACCCGCAACATCAAGCCTCTGACGAGTCACTAGAACTCAGCCTCTTCTGCCAGCATATGTGTTGCCAGTCTGACCTTCTGCTCATTAGTACACACCATTGCTATGAAGATTCTCTATACTCCTTGTAACCATTATTGTGCCTCATCAGGATCATACCTTCCCTTGAAGGTCGGTGGATTGTTTCTCATAAACCTATCCAGTCGAAGCTCCTCAGCTCCCCCTTGTTGGTTCTGTTGTCCCAGAAGGGCAGCGTTAGCTTGTGCCATAGTTTGCGTTATTGCTGCCATAGTGTTAGCAATTGCCTGGTCGTTTCTTCCAGCCATTTCTTATCTGCATCATCAAAATCAAGCAAGGGATTAGTAATTACGCATCTACAGTGCTCTACACACATGTCGCCCATTAGGGCCAAAACATCGATAAAATCCTAGGCTGAATGGACCGACCTGCTCTGATACCAACTATGTAACACCCTATTTCCCGACGGTAAATATTAAATAATAAGATTATATTTAATATGAAGGATGTTACAAACTCCACCTTTTTATCACATAATAACACAAATAATTTTTTTATTTATTTGAAACATTAAACGCCACACACAAAAAGAAGAAAATGGTTCAATGATCTCATTAATAAAATTATTCTGGTTTTCCAACAATCGTACATTTGAGATAATAATAGTTTCAAGGTTCAACTTAAAAACAAATAATTCATCGTCAACCCCAACCCTGGTGTTACAAAATCAGAGCTCGCATCGACTACATACTTATTCAACTACTAAAATAAGAGAGAAGACGGAATGTGCTTCCGCCGCCACCTGTTGAATCGTCCCGCAACTTTTCTTCCTCAACATGAGTGTTTGTACCCCAAGAGTACAGTCACCATAACAACACAACAATAAATAAGGGGCGAGAAAATACAACCATACATAACATTAGGAATTCATGTATAATAATAGGAACATTAGTTATAGCATTCATCGTCATAAAACATCATCAATAATTCATTCTTCAATAGATTCTACATCCCATCGACTCACACATATTACTCTTAACACCAAGAACAAACGTCATCATTTTATATGCATATGAACTCTTTCCTAAGACCTATATGGATGTGGTACCACACCTATCGTCGTCATAATTTGCCAGAGATATGTTACTGGACTTTCATCGTCATATTTTGCCAGAGGTATATTACTGGACTTTCATCGTCATCGCATCTTCATAATTTCCTAGACACGAGCCTATATGTATGCATGAGGACAGACTCATCAAGTATTAAATATTAACACACCAACAACAACTTACAGCCAAAGATGCAAACTCTTCCTATTATGCACAACACTAGGATAAAACATATCGTCATCATTCATATCATCATCATAAGAAAACATCGTCATCATGAATATACGGCGCCACTCACATCATTATTATACTCAACATTATCATTCTCATCATCAATGAATATAGACATCGTCATTTGCATCATCATTACGAGTATACTTCACCAACATCATCACATTTATATATACAGTAGTCAATGTCATTAGCAACTTCATTATCTAAGCGCTTTCATTCTCGCCATTCACTATTCTACCCCTCTCCCCTCATTTCTCCTTAGATTCGCCTGTAACACTATAAAATTCTTCCATGGATTAGTTTCATTAAGGGGTTGAGGAGCTACTCTTAAGACACCTAACTAGACTCCCTTCCTTCATGTTTAAAGGTTTGGGACCTTAGTATACACTTAATTTTCACGCTAACAACTTTCTTAGACTTACTATTGTCTTCAAAGATGTTTTAGAAATCTCTTAAAGGGTTGTGTTGGAGTTTCATGAAGTATGCAGCATGACACAGGTACAATATTTTAATCATAAATTAAGTTGTAGATGTCTAAATGGAGTCACTCTAAACCCAAATGCAAGCTAACATCCATATCTACAACTTTCATGTTTACACCAAAACCCAGTTCAGAACGGAAAATGGTGAAAAAGTCGATTTTCAAAGTTGGTCTGACAAAAATCGTGGCCCGAATTTCAAAAATGGTGGCCCGATTTTTGTCGAGTCCAAACATCCTTTTATAGGCCAAAATCGTGGCCTGATTTCCCCAAATCGGGGCTTGATTTTGGCTGACAGACAGCCAACAAAAAAGAGTTTCAGAATTGCGTTTTCGCCCAATAATCACTTTTAAATCACTTAATTCTATCTCAACACGCCCAATTCATCCCAATTCATCACTCTAGGGTTACCTTACAGTTTGGACGTTAATTCCCTCTTAACCTATCTAATTATACACTCTTTCATGGTCAAATTCTTAACTCTAATCTCTAAACTAGGTTCCCTTAGTTTTCATCTTTCAACAACAACTTTACATTCATTCATCATAATTCTTTATTGGGATTTTTCATCATAACATCAATCACATCTTAAGAATTGAACAACCCCATCATAGTTTAAAATACCCTAAAGTGAAAGAATTCTCCCCCTTACCTCAAATCCTTCGAAATCTCTGGTTTGACTTGACTTTGTTGCAGCTAGGGTCTCCCTTCTCTCTCTGCTTCTCTTCTCTGTGTTTCCATGTTCAACAAGAATTGATTTCTAACTTCTAAAATTCTTATTTATATTTGGGCCAACTATCCGTCACAATCTTTTCCTCCTCTATTCGCTATTTTTTTACTTCTCCCTCCCCCACTTATTTAAAACCTATTTTACACACCACTTACTCTTTATTACTCTGTTTCGATTCTCACCTTCATTTTATTTAAATTCTCGTACTATCATTCACTCATCAATATAACTCTATTTTCTCAACGTCCATGTCACATTCAAGCAAAACAGCATCAATAATAATATTCACTACACTACACCTCTTAAACTTTAATGAATTACTTAAAATATAAAGTAGGGGTGTTACAGTAAGCCCATGTCCCTGTTTTCATGTGGATTCTGTAAGGGCCCTCCCAGTTGGTAGCGAGTTTCCCTTCGTCAGAATCCTTTTGGTTTCTCCGGAGGACGAGGTCGCCAACTTCGAATTATCGCTTAATGACCCTTTTGTTATGACGAACAGCTATTTTTTGTTTTAGCGATGTCTCTTTCAGGGTTGCTTCACTTCTGATCTCGTCGACGAATTCGAGTTCCTCTAGAAGGTTCTCAGCATTGGCCCGGAAGTTTGTGTTGGCGCCAGTTCGCCAATTGAGTTCGTTTAGCTCAATGGGAATGACTGCTTCCGTTCCATATGTGAGATGAAAAGGTGACTTGCCGGTTGTCGAGTGGGGGGTCGTTCGATAAGCCCATAGAATTGTATGAAGTTCCTCCACCCAATTTCCTTTGGCTTCGTCTAACCTTCGATGTATTCCTCGAATGATGACTTTGTTTGCTGACTCCGCTTGCCCGTTTGTTTGGGGGTGTTCGACGGAGGTGAAGTTGTGTTTGATATTCAGGTTCTTTAGGTATTCTTGAAACCTTCGATCTGTAAACTGAGTTCTGTTATCGGAGATCACGAGGTTGGTACTCCGAATCTTGCTAGGATATTCCTTTTGAAGAAACGAAGCACGTTTCTCGTTGTGATCTTGGCGAGGGGCTCAGCTTCGATCCATTTTGTTGAGTATTCCACTACTACTACTAGATACTTTAGTTGACCCTTTTTATTGGAGAAAGGTCCCAAAAGGTCAATTCCCGACCATGCAAAAGTTCAGGGTAACACCAGTGAAGTGAGCTCGGCGGGAGGGGAGATATGCATGTCCCCGTGTCGCTGACACTTGTCACACTTAGCCACGTACTCTTTAGCATCCATGAGCATGGTAGGCCAGAAGAATCCTGCTCGCAAGACTTTCTTAGCGAGTGCTTTGGCTCCGAGGTATGCCTTCATGTGTTTCGACGAGTGCCTCTTTGGGTTCGGTAGGGCCGAGGCACTTGATTAGTGGAGTGATGAAACCTCGTTTGTATAAAGTTCCCTCCACTGGCGAGAAAGAGCAAGCTCTTCGTTTAAGTTCAGTTCTTTCTGAAGGATTTTGGGGGAGCTCTCCGCTAGTGATGTAGCGAATTAAGGGTCTCCGCCAATCCTGTATTTCCGAAATATCGTTGATTTCAAGGAATCGAGCTTTGTGCCTTTGAATGCTTGGTTCCGTAAGGACTTCTTGAATTACTGTTTTGTTTCCATTAGCGGTTAGCATACTTGCGAGCTTAGAAATAATTTCAGCTCGGGCGTTATGTTCGCGTGGAACATGTACCACTTCAACGGATTCAAATTCTTTCATTTTCGTTTGAACCAACTGAACTTATTCTTGCAGATGTTCCTCCCTTACTTGGTATTCGCCCGTAACCTGGAGGCTACTAGTTGGGAGTCTGTGCAGATTTTGATCATTATGGCTCCCATGTCTTTGGCTATTCGCAAGCCGACCAAGAAAGCTTCGTATTCGGCGGTGTTGTTGGTCATCACGAAGGATAGCCCCAATGATACCTCGATTACGATTCCTTCTTCGTTTTTAATTATTACTCCAGCTCCACTGACTTTAGAATTGGACGATCCATCGACGTAGACGGTCCATACGTCCTTTTTGTCTTCTTCGGAGGGAAAAGTCATTTCGGCCACGAAATCGACAAATACTTGAGCCTTGAGTGCCTTTCGAGATTCGTAACGGATGTCGATTTTAGATAGTTTGAGTGACCATTTCATCATCCTTCCGACGACGTCAGAACGTTCTAGTATTTGTCGAATGGGCTGGTTCATCCGAACGAAGATGGTGTGTGCTAGGAAATATTGCATGAGTCTCCTGGCTGCCACGACCAGTGTGAGGGCGACTTTTTCTATCCTTTGGTACCTCGTTTCCTGCCCTTGCAGGGCTTTGCTAGTAAAATAAGTGGGTCTTTGCCCTTTTGAAATTTCTCTGACTAGTACCGCGCTGACGACATCAGATGAAACAGAGAGGTAAAGGTAGAGAGTTTCACCTTGATTTGGTCACGACAGGACGGGAGGTTGAGATAAGCCGACCTTAAGAAGGTTTAGGGCAGCTTTGCACTCGTCACTCCATTCAAATGTTGTCTCCTTTAGTAATAGTTTGAAGAAAGGGAAAACGTGTTCAATGGATTTTGCGACGAAATGCGAGAGCGTTGTAAGGATTCCATTGAGGGTTTGGATGCATTTTCTCGACGTTGGAGTCGGATATTCCATGAATGCTCGACATTTGTTGGGGTTAGCTTTGATTCCTTTCTCTGTGAGATAGAAACCGATGAATTTGCCCGCTTGTACCCTAAATGTGCATTTCTCAAGATTGAGTCTCATGTTGTACTTTCTGGTTTGCTCAAAAACCCTTTTTAGGTGGACGATATGATCAACCTCTTGTTCGGATTTTACGATCATATCATCCATGTATACTTCAAGAATGTCGCCTACGGAGCTCTTGTCGTATACTTTGTTCATCATTCATTGATAAATGGTGCCTGCATTTCTAAGACCGAAAGGCATTACGTTGTAGTAATAGTCTCCTGATTCAGTCATGAACGCAGTTTTTGTTTTATCTTCCTCAGTCATGGGTATTTGGTTGTACCTAGAGTAGGCATCCATGAATGATAGTAGTTTATAGCCAGATGAATTATCAACTAGTTTATCTATGTTAGGAAGATGATATGCATCTTTGGGGCCATCCCTATTAAGATCGGTATAGTCAACACATATACGTAATTTTCCATTAGATTTTTTAACAAGTACAATATAGGAGAGCCAAGTTGTGTACTTGGCCTCAGAAATGAAATTTGCCTCTTGGAGGTCTTTTACAGCTTTCTCAGCAGCCTCTGATTTTTTAGGTGACTGCTTCCTATGTCGCTGAGCTACAACTCTATCACTAGGACTAACTATCAGTTGATGATGGGTGACACTAGGGTCGATTCCAGGCATGTCAGCTGCACTCTAGACAAAGAGGTCAACATTCTCTCTTAAGCAAGCGATCACCTAGGCTTGCACGAGGTCTGGGAGGTCCTTTCTAATTTTGAAGCTCCTCGAAGGATCGTCTCGAAAAGGAATAAGCTCGAAATAGCCATCAGGAATAGGCCTCAAGATTTCAGTGTTGAGTAAATCCTTCTTCTCCTTCTTTTGCTCTTTGAGGTCCGATTTGCTGAACCTGGAGTCAAGCTCGACCACATTGGTATCCAAGGTGCTCGCAACAGCTTTCCCATCGTCCTTAAAGGACTGTTTTGATTAGGAAACCGAGTTCTAGCTCTTGTTGACCTGGAGGAAACATCTTCTAGAAGCCTCGATGTCTCCATGCAAAGTGGCGACAGTGTCGTTCTTGGCGTGGTACTTGAGCTTCAGATGGTCAGTTGAACACGCTGCTCCTAGCCCCGCCAATCCCGTTCTCCCTATAATGCAGTTATAGAGAGAAGGGCAGTCGATCACCAAAAATGGGATCTTGATTGTTTTCTTCGCCTCCCCCTTCCCAAAGGTTACAAGCATCTATACGTAACCCCAAGGCTTTGTTGGTGAGTCGTTGAATCCGTAGAGTTCGGACCCAACGTAAGGGGAGAGGTTCTTCTTCGTCAGTTGGAGAGTTTTGAACATCCCGATATACATGATGTCGCACGAGCCCCCTGTGTCAATTAGGACTCGTCGGACATCAAAGTTGGCCATGTACGCCTGGACTCGCAGGGGTATGGCTGAATTGGGAGCTCCACCGGGCAGCTCATGATCGTAGAACGCCAATGGTGGCCGCCTCCCAAATGGTATGTCAAGGAGGACCAGCTATTTGACGCTCATTAATTCCTCAAATTTCCTCTTCATGCTTCCCATGGTGAGGTTCATTGCTCCGTCAGTGATCGCATTGACGGAAGGGAATTGTTCCCATGTGCACGAGTAAGGAGTTACTTCGACGTGCTCTGGGAAGCTATCCAGCATCTCAACAGACGTGGCAACAACAATGTCTTGACGGTTGCCATCAGCAATTTGGTCGACAGTTTTTCTCTCGGGTGAAGTAACTTTGGTGAATTGCTTCATCCGACCTTGTTGTATGAGGATTTTGATTGCATCCTTGAGGTGGATGCAATCGTCAGTCAGGTGCCCGTGACACTTATGGAATCGACAACATTTGGTCTTGTCGACTCCCTTCTTTTCTTGGGTCAGAGGCTTTGGATATTTGATTCCCGCCTCCTTTAGATCGACTGCTACAATCTCTGTGAGGATCTTCTCGCTCGACGCCGCTAAGGGCGTGTATTCAGCAAAGCGACCGATGGGTCCTTTGCCCTCCCGAGCAGGTTGCTTACCTTCTCGAGCAGTTTGTTTGCCTTCATTCTTTTTCTCCTGGAAGGGCTTTTTGGAGGATTCAGCAGCAAGTTCCTTCTTCCTGGACTTGTTCAGGTTGTCAGCGTACAGTTCTTCTTCGTACTTGATATAAGTCTTGGCGATCGCTAAGAACTCGTTGAGAGTCCTTGGGGGATCCGGCTGCACGACCTTCTTCATGTTAATGCCATGATGAATCCCCTTTGAGATAAGGTACTTCTTCATGGTCTCGTCAGCACCTATGACCTGAACGGCGTCCTTGTTGAACCTCTCGATGTAGTCTCGGAGAGGTTCGTTCTTCCCCTGCACAATAGCTTCAAGGGACGCCACAGTTTTTGGTTGGGTCCTCGATGCTGTGAAATGTGCAGTGAATTCGTGGCATAAATTGTCCCAGGAGTCAATGGAGTTCCTCCTGAGATTTTTGTACCATGTCATTGCTCCTCGCCGTAAGGTGGTGACGAAGAGCTTACACTTGACTGCGCCCCACACCTCTCTGTAGGTAAGGACGACTTCGATGTTCTCAATGTGCTCGTCAGGGTCGGTTGTCCCGTCGTACGAGTCCATTGGTGGGGGATTTTCTAGCCCCTGTGGGATGCGTGCCTCTCTTATACGCCTTGTGAAAGGGACGTATGCTGGGCAATCATCGTCAGACGCTGATGTGGAAAACGAACGTCTGTTGTGCCTTGGCAGAGTCCTTCTCTCGGGAGATCGTCTGGAGGATCTCCTGCTGGGCGACCTCCTGGTTGGAGATCTTCTGCTAATAGAGTGCCTTGGTGATCTGGATCTAGAAGGACACGAACTCCCTCCCTTTCTTTTACGTGGTGAAGAGGGAGGCCTCCTGGGCGGTGACTGCTGCTTCTTTGGACGTTCTTTCTCGATGTCCATCAAGCGTCGATTTTGCTCCTCGATAATCAACGTTTGACGTTGTACCGTGCATAGTATGTTTGAAAGCATGGCATCCGCGGGGGATGCGTTGTTTATCTCCTCGTTAGGTCGCGGAGGACCGATGAGGGGTTGTTCCGGCAAGGGTATCACCGCATGGGGGATCTGCTGGGAAGCTTCCTCCCTGGAGTTGTCTGCAGGAGATGGTGTGGAGGTCTGTCCGTCGCGGTAAACGCGGTGGATTTCACTCCTAACATGTGAACTAGCACCATTGGTAGTCATGGTATATGTATGTATATATCGTTGGAAAGCTTTGGTTTTTTGTGATTAAAAAACAGGGAAGCTTATAATTTTCCCACAGACGGCGCCTTTGGTCGTACCTAATCAGAAATGGACTATCGGTGCAGTTTGACTGGTGGTTGTATGCTTGTTTGCTGTTGACTGGAACGGCGGGGGGTGTGTACTTGCAAGCACTCTGACGCTCAAGTCAGTATGAGATCAGAATAGAGGTTTAGAGAGTGAAGAGATTCTAACCTTGGGGACTATGAGATCAGAATACATGTTTTATTATTTTTACTTTGTTTTTTTCTGTTGTTAAAAACAAAATTCGCAACTACTGAAATGAGAGAGATTCTGATTGTTGCTTATATATAAACATATTTCGAATTATATAATTCGAACATATCTAAATTGTGTTCGGATTATATAATTCGAAACCCCATAGATATTTTTGTAAAAAAAATAAAACGCGCGATAAATAGATAGGGTGGAAAAAAATAATAGTCTTAATATGTAGCTTTTATTATTAAAAAAGATCAAACCAAATTAATCCGTTGATATTATGGAGTTGAATTAGGTTTGCAAGTCCTAAACAAAAAACACATTTTTCCTATACAATGTATTTTTTTTTTTTTGAAGAAGCTAAATTAGCCCACCTAAATTGATTTCCTAAACAATGTTAACTACATCAAGACACTTTGTGGTACTAAAACAATTCAAAAATCATAAATATCAAGCCCTCATATGAAGCATAAATAATAAACTTTGCAAGAAAACATATTCAAATTGAAAAAAAATCTATTGTTATTTTTTTAAAAAAGATATAAACAAAAAAAAAAAAGAAAAAAAAAACAAGATATATGTGATCAGATCGGGCTAATTGGTTCATAATTCTAAACCTGCCACTTGAACAAAGCACATTCAAGTTTAATGAGACTGAGTTGGGTTTAACCCATTCTAGAATCAATTATGGTAAAAACGATCGAGTCATGTTGAATGTACATGGTTGATTGAGTCGATCAACTTAGGTCTATGCACACACTTACACCCATTGTTCAAGCATTGTGCGACTCTCTTAGCACGCATGGCTTCACATGATCAATAAATATTGTACGTGTATGGCATAAAATAAATTAATCTTTTGATATGAAATTTTATAGAATAAATATTGATTTGGTCCCTAAATTATTATCATATTTCCAATTTAATCCTTAAAGTATATAAAATACATAAAAAATACATCTTGTGATCTTTAAGTTGTTTAATTGAATCATATTAGGCCTTTAATTTTTGTTTTATCTCATATAGGTAGTTTGATTTACCTTTTTCAATAATTTCATTAGAAAAATACACATGTGTTCGTTATGTTGCTAACATGGCTAAACAAGTTTGACTAGTTATCCTACGTGCACCCTTTCCCATCTTCTACGTATCTCTTCTCCATTTTAGAATTAGGTTAAACAATTTCGAACAAATATTGTTGAAATAGAAGATGTTGTGGAAATTTCCCTATACGAGAATTTTGTACATTGGAGATCAAAATACATCTTGAATTATGGATCTTATTCCTCTCCTCTCATGAACAATATTTTTCCTCGAATTAGTTAACCCATTTAAAAACAGAAAAGGAGATAAAAAAAGGGATATATTTACAACAAGCGACCAACTTAGTTATGTCGTGTCAGTAACATATCAGATTCCAGTGTATTTTTATAATACTGTTTATTTTCCCACCTTCTATCCTTCTTGCACACCCTATTCGTATTATAAAATTAAAAAAAATGGAGGGTTTTGGAGGATATTTTATACTTTTCGAATTATAAAATATGAAATCTATAAGACACGTGAGAAGTTAATAAATAATAAGGTGGGAAATGAGAGAGTCTTTTAATTACATAATGTGCAAAAAAGGGTAATAGTGTGTACATAGGAAGTTGCTCAATAAAAAAGGGTAATATGAAATTCCTCTCCCAATCTTGAAAGCCTTGTTTTGAGGCCCAATAAAATTTATCATTTTGGGTCCATGTATTTGTGCCATTTTTGTAACAAAAACCGTAACTTTGGTGTGACGAAGCTGCAACTGAAAGAATCAGCTGAAGCACGCGCATAGCATCGAAAAATGAGACAGTTCGATCCATGGCCAGTTTTCTTCAAGCGAGAATGGAAACGTACTTGGCCATTCCTCGTTGGATTCGCCGTCACCGGAGCTCTTGTCACCAAATTCTCTCTTGGTCTTACCGGTAATTCAATCAATTTCTCTTCAATTTCGTTTTTTTTATTGTAGAATTAGGGTTTTCGATATTATCGAAATAAATCTAATTTACCTTTATTTTATTTTTTTGTTGCAGAGGAAGATGCTAAGAATTCGAAATTCGTTCAGCATCACAAAAGGTAACCCTAACTCACCCAATTTTTAGTATTGATTCATGCCGGTTGCGCTGTTTTTTGTTATCAATCAGAAAAGATTAATTAGATCACCAGATTTTTTTGATATCAAATCTGTGTACGAAGTGATTCTTGGTACCTGGGTGCGACAAAATTTGATTTTGAATGAATTGATTTTACATGTAAAAGTGACTGAAATGTAAAGTGTATTATGTTTGGATGCATTTAAAGTAAAATGAGTTGAACAATAAAATGCAGTGTAAAAATTACTTTTAAATTCAAAAGCTAGAAATTATCCTTAGCTTTAGTTAGAATCAATCCTGGAGGAGGCAAAATCAATTTTAGTTGATAGCAACCAAACATGTCAAAATCAATTTTACACCTCCAGAACAATTATGGTCTTGAAACATGAACCAGAAGTAATTGTGAAAAAGGAAACAAAACAATAGTTGATGTTTTTTATGCTTTGGTGCATTTAAAAGTGATATTTCATTGTGATCATGTTGGTGATTTAAAGTCGTGAATGTATCCATTTTGAAGAGCATTATTTGTGTCGTTAAATTCAGATAAAATGTGTGTGATTTGCATTCAAATTCAGATGTGGGGCCGTTTGGATTGACTTATTTTTGAGCTTATGCAAAACAGCGTATGCAAATAAATGAGCTTTTATGTATTATTCACAAGTTTATCAAGGCAGTTTATGAAAAAACAACATATGAAGATACAATTTTCATAAGCAAGAACTTATGAATTAACATAAAAGCTTATATATTTGCATTAGCTATTTTTCATAAACTAAAAAAAAGCCAATCCAAACAGGCCCATGGTCTACGTGGAAAGATAATTTTCAGCTTGGTGGAAGCAAATTATTTAATACTTGGTAGCCTTTGGTTTATCACAAAATTCTTGTAAAAGGCTAAGAATGATGGTGTTTTTATTTGGGGGATGTTAAATGTTCTTTAATGTTAATGTTATTATGAGATTAAAATCTGGGAAGGTATTGTGATGTTTTCTTATGCTGGTGTTTATGTGTAATCGATTAGAAATTAACAATGAAATGGATCATTTCCACATATTGATCACCAATGAATTTGGCTCCGCTAAAGCGATCAATTCACTTTAGAGAGTAAGTGAATATTAGGGACCATTGATTAACAAATCAAAGGTTGATATTGCAAATATATCATAACAAATCATCGGTTTGTTGAATTAACCACCCTTGAGTTTGTCATTTTACGCTTTACTCACTAAAGATGAGCCAAATTTGATCACCAACACCTTTAATTGCTTACTCCTACTATCACTTGAATTGACGAACTATGTCTCTATGAGTAATAACCTGTTATTCTAGTTGATGTTATTTTACATACTTAATTTTCTATATAATTATATGGATCATATCATCTTAGTCAAGCATTTACATTTATTGTTTCTGATAATGGGACATTTGGCTGTTTATATATATTCCAGGTGATTTCTGAATGGAGACATTGTAGTGGCTTTGCACTTCATGTTAGGTGTGTCAAGATTATTTTGCTGTCTTGATTTCATGGATTGTAATAACAGAAGAGAGATATTCTATATACTCTCTCTACCATATTGTTATTTCCAGTTTTGGTTGTTTACTTGAATCTGCTTTTGAAAAATTCATACTAATCAATTATTGATTTCCTCTGTTGTGATACTTATCCTACATGGAATTTCTCGCTTGATATACATTTGGCATTATCTTGAGGAAAATATATGTGTTTAGCTGTGCACCCTCTAGGTCCTCTAAAGTCTATTTTGTTTGGTTCCCATCAAAATATTGACATTACTATTCAAAATTCTCATGAAAGTTGCCACCAGTTCATTCTGTATGTTTCTTTATCATTTTAAGATGACAACTTATCAATAAGGGGACACCCTAGTTGTGTAGGATAAGATACTTGAACATGGAAGTTCTAGGTCCAGGTATGATTAAGGGGTGGGATAGCCTTGAATAATGCTACCTCCTGAATCCTGTTGTAGTACTCAAGATTTGGTGAACAAATATATTTTTGTTGTCAATTTAACTACCAGATTTAACTAGAACATACTACCATGTTGGCTGAATATGCGTGGTAAACTACGAGATTTAGATTTTAATTTATTTCCCAGTTTTATTGGATTTCAGTTTAATTCAAAATCTGTGGTCAATTTTCTGAATGCTCTAGTTATTTTCAAGCTTTGAGGGTTACAACGCTAAACTTTTGTTGAAAGGCCATGATCCACTAGGCATCATGATAAGTCTGAAAAATAATATTCCCCTTCAAAAAAATAGTTTGAAAAATAATACTCCCACCTGCAAGTTTGCCTCTAGTTACTTTTCATTTTGCAAATCCATTTAAAGCAGTACTATTCTTAATTGAAGCCAATTTGAAACCCCCGGGATTGAGTAACTTTCAACAAACCGTGTCCATCCATATCAATCAAATGCACCAAATTGAGCCACATGTCAGCCCTTATATATCTTTTTTTTAAAAAAAAAAGAAGCTCAAATCTCTAAACACATGCCGTGCTGCAAAACCCAATCCCATCTGCCGCCCCAATGGCCCTCTGTTGATTCTGTGTTTTCGTACTGTTTTATGAAGGTGAGATTGCATGTTTTGCCAATCAATGTCTAAAAACAAGTGTACCATTTCTATCTCCAAATCAATTTAGAATACTTGCATCAAATAAATGCATCAAGTAAAAATAATTGCAAAAAAAAAAATCAGTATTGAAAAAACCAGTCTAGAATACTTGCATTAAATGAATAAAAGAAAAAAAAAAACGGAGATCAATTGGCAACACAGCAAAACAGTTAGGATGCCGGTGGTAGGATGACAGGTGGAGGAACAGAGGTGGCGCAAGAATCAATGGAGGGCGGTAGCAGGCAGGTAGACGACGGTTGTGATTGTGTTACATCTAATATTACATACTAAGACTTAATTGAACCACCGGTTCCTTAGCTTATTTCTTTGTTTCGATTTTGTCCCATAATTCTTAATTTTTACAAACTGGTCTTTCAACTCACCTGCCGTTAATCAATGTGATCCCCTAAAAAAGGAGATTGTTAGATAAGGGAGGTCTACCCGATCTTATAATGTATCATCAACACCTAATTTATTGTACTTCATATTCTTTCTCGTATTCATCTTCATATAATCTTCATAAAAAACCCCAATTTTTTTTCTTTAAAAAATTCATCTTTTCAACTTCAACAAAATCCACATAATCTAACTCTTAAATCTATAATTAACACCACCACTCTACAATTAACACCACCACCATCATCCAAAACTGTATAAACAAACATGGCCTTATTCAATTTCCCTCTAACAACTTCAATTCAATCTTCAACAACAAAACGCAGAATTTACCAAATCCTAAAATCCAGTTATCACCATCATTGTTCTCTTTCTTGACCCAGAAACCATCACCATCATCACCTTCCTTCAATCAAAGAAACTGGCAGCTTTCTCTTTGCCGATGACTGAGTGGTGACTGAGTTTGGAATAAGTTATGTTGTTTCTAGTGTTCAATTTTCAATTCCTTCTTTTTTGTCATCAACTAATTTTTGTTTCCCAATCTCTTCAGAAACTCATCCTTTCACCCAAATGAAAAAAAAAATAAAAATCATTCTCTTGATTCAAATAAAAATAAAGAAGTTCGTAAAAAAATTGTAGATGTAAGGGTTTTTGTTGAAGTTGAAATGATGAATTTTTGAAAAAAAAAATTGGGTTTTTATTTTGATTTATAAAGATGATGGAAGTTGTATGAAGATGAAGATGGGGAAGAAGATGAAGAAAGTAAATAGATTAGGTGTTAGTGATACACTATAAGATCTGGTAGACCTCTCTTATCCAACGATCTCCTTTTTGAGGGGACCACGTTGATTAACGACAAATGAGTTGAGGGAGCAGTTTGTAAAAATTAAGAGTTATGAGACCAAATCAAAACAAAAAAAATAAGTTAAGGGACAGGTGATTCAATTAAACTTATACATAAATTGGTAGGAGAGAATCGAACTTAAAATTTAATGTGATACACGTTTTAAAATTTCTTCATGCAATACTAAATACTCTAAATTTGATTTAAAGTGTACGTCCTTTTAAGCCGTCCGTAATAAAGAAATAAAATAGATAAGCTAACAAATTAAAACAATATGAGGGGGCAGATGAGTCAATCTGGCAGGACTCTTTGAAAATACTTTTAAATAAGCAGCAGTTGGTAACCATTTTAGAGGGTTAAGTTTAATCAATAAAACCATGACATTATTATGAATTACTACATCCATCCCGAATTATAAGACCCTTTTGATAAAAAAAATTGTCACTTTTTATAAGACTCATTTGGTATTTCCAATTACATTAATTATTATTTTTACCAACATGTCCTTATTTATTTTGCTTCTTTTTCTTCAATCAACAATAAATACTATATTGAAAACATACACTAACTCTATCTCTTAAGGATAAAATTGTAAAAACAATAGTAATTATATACAAATTTAATACTACTACCAACTTTCTTAATTCCCGTGATTTTGCAAAAATGTCCTATATTTAAGGACGGAGGTAGTATGATAAACAAAGTGAATGAAAAATTCGATGCATACCCACCTCATTGTTTTGGGTATATACTCCCGCGTGTTGTAGTGTAGTGGTAAACACTACTAAGACGAGTTCACATCTGCTCCATTTGTTAATCTGTCTAGTTACCAAGTTACTATAACATATGCATGACACGTGGCACTTATCATTTTCAATGGCTTAGATTAAATGTTTTAAAATCAGTATTTTACACGGTATCAAATCCAATTCACAATACCATCTTGCCTCACCATCTCTGATTATCATTATCATCACCACGACCTGTCTCACGGCCGTCACGAATTACCACCGGCACCGCCATGCTTTGTCTCGTCGTCGCACGTTCTTGCATCTCGCCGCCATGTTGTATCGTAACTTCAAATAGTTTACTCCCCCTTTTTATTGCAAAACCATGCTTCACCGCTCCTCCGCATCGTCGCCTTTACATATGTAGGTGTTGTTTGAGCGTTAAGGTTTTCTATGTTTCTATTGAGTCCTCGAATTTAAGTCACATAAACTTTTATCTGACTAAAATTTAAGGAGGAACTTTTTTCCCCCAAAAACACTTCAACATTACACATATATAAACTTTTTTTCTTCCATTCTAGACATTTTTAAATGCGTGTTTGATATTAAAATAGATTAATCAAAATCATAACGAGTCACCATAATTTTACAAAATTACAAAGTGTTATTCTTGTGAGATCGTAATAGCTCATCGTGATTCTGATAAACCCTGCCATTACAAGGGTAGGGTGATTCAAGTTGCTCTTAGAGAAAATATCCCCCTTAATATAAGAAAATACAATGTTGTGGAAAACACAATATTAACCCATCCTTCCTTACTGCCACGTCCAAGTTTTAGGGGTAAAACAAGTCTAAATATTGCTTTTTCTAACTAAATCACTTCTCTTGACTATTATGATGTCATCTAAGTACCACAGTTTTGATGTTTGGTTCAATTGAACTTCAAATATGATGTCATCAGAGTACCCCGGTTATGTTGTTTGGTTTCATTGCACTTCAAATATCATTGTCTGGTTCCATGTTAAATACACAGACCGTGTTTCGTACAACAGCAAAAAGGTAAAAGTTCTTTTTTGTATAACTCAAGAAAAAGTCGGAGACCTAATCAATCAAAACCACTTCACTCTTCTCAATCATTTCTTATCATACATTGCTCTCCTGCTACTACTAACACTACTACACATTACATTTCTTACTGCACTTCTCATTTCTTATAATCATCCCAAAAGTTGTACACTCTACTATCAACTTTCTTGGTAAACACTTCTCACTAAATTCCGGTTTTAATTTTTGCCCGTTTTTATATTAAGTTATGGCTATTCTTTTTCTTCCGATGATGTTGTTGTTCTATTTGTTTTATGTCCTTCATTTTTTATGTGTTTTCCTCTGTTTTCCTGCTACTCCATTTTTACTCCTGCATTATCAACCTTACTGTTGTGTCTTATTCAATGTTTTACAGCTCCAAAACTACAAAACGTTTTTTTTTTTTATTTTTCATGTTTTTATTTATCAGATCTGAGTGTACTGTAAAGTATTAACATTCAACTTTTAATATTCGTAAATGGTAATGTTTATGTGATTCCATTCACAATCATTCAAACATTTTTCCTTTAATATAATATTCGTAAATGGTTCTTTTTTTTATTGTTGTAGCATTCACAATGGCAAGACCATTCGAATTTATTGATGATATTACGGAAAAGAAAGATTTCTGGAAGCTAGCTGTAAGAGTGAAAGACAAAAGGATTGTTGTAAAAGATGGGAAAGAGCACTTGGAGATGGTCATTGTTGATTCTAAGGTGATGTTTATTAAATTTTTAATGTTTTGAATCATTTTAATCTATAAACTGATTAAATGCATAATATAAAGAAACTGAGACACATATATTTACACTTATTACTGATTACTATACACAACTTACGTTATAGCACCTGGATGTCCATAAGATTGGTATCACTGATAACTGATTACTTTATATATGTATTTCTATATCCAATGTTTTCGTATTTCTTTGTGTTTTTTATAGGGGGTGATATTCAAGTTGTGATCCCTACTACATACAAAGCTTTGTATGACCAGGTCCTACAAGAAAACAACACCTACACATTGAGCAATTTTCAAGTTGGTACTAATGATTTGCTCTTCAAAGCATCTGATCATAAGTACCGTTTGAAATGGACTGGTGGGACAACATCAGTTGATGTTAATGTTCATGAAATACCCAATCCTCAGCTGAAATTATTTCTGGGAAATGGCGACCTGATATCTTAGTTTGTGAGTTTTTCAATTGTTGTTAAGCCTGATATTATTATAACTTATTTGATATTAATTCTCATCTCATTCATGTGTAGATGTTATTGGGGTTGTTCAAGATATGGGATATTGTCAAATGCATGAAGGATTTGGGAAAAAACTTCAGGTCAACTTTACTTTGAAGGATTTAAATGATATAACTCTTAATTGCACTCTATGGGAGGACTATGCTGGGAGGTTTATTGAATACAACAATGGGAGGACATAACATAGGCCAGTCATAGTTATACTCAAGTACGACAAAGTGAAAGAAGAAGGTTGGTTATGTTTACTTCAGTTGTTTCATAGTCCTATATTTACTTCATGATCAGTCTGACATGGATGTGTCTCACAATGTAGGCCATTTTTCGCTCAGTGTTACAAACACATACTCTGTCACCAAGTTGTTTATTAATGATGACGTTGCTGAGATCAAGCAGTTCAGGGAAAGGTTTCTTTGAATTCTGATAATTCTCAACTACTGAATACTATAGTATTATGTTGTTATAGTTTGCTTAATAAATGATACAAATTTGTGTGCTTTGCCAAGGTTGCCTAAGGAGGAACAACTTGAGTCACAAAGTCAGCTGATGTGTACACAATCAAGTGGGTCACAATTTTCTTCTGAATACGATTTGCTATCTGATCTATGGTTATGTCATTATCTCACATACTGGAACTTGATCAGGTTAGCTGTTTCGAACATAAAATTGTTCAATCTCCTACATATGCCTATTTTATCCTGAATATTCACATCATCTTTGTTTACTGGATCATATTTCTTACTGTGTCACTGTTGCTACGGTTGATAAGGTTAATTCTATTAAGTTTGGTTGGTACTATTTGGCATGCTACAAATGTCCCAAAATTGCCAAAGGTGACAAACCTCCTTACACATGTGAATCTGGTCATAACACTGAAACAAAGATTGTCAGGTATATGACCAAGTATTTTACCATCCCATTCATTTTATGACATATAAAATGTCGATTAACATTAAAATTTTGATATAACATTGATATTAGGTACAAGTTGGAGGTTGATGTATCTTACGAGAATATCAAATCTACATTTGTTCTTTGGGACCGTGAGGTTACTCAATTGTTGGGTATTTCTACTGCCCAACTTCGCACTAACATGTTTCAGGTCTTTCATAATCAAAACTTACTCTAATGTATGTATAAAGTTATAATAATTATGAAATTAAGCTTTATGTTATTTGTTCCTCTTTTTTCAGGCTGGCATAAGTAATCGTTTGGAATATCATATTCTCATTGATAGTATTGCTCAAAAGACTATGATTTTCAAGGTGAAATGGCAACCTAGGTGGAAATCATGTTCTGTGGTTTGTTATAAAGAAGGAAATGCTTTTGTTGAACAAGTCATATCTAAGTTCCCAAATCTTGAGGTAATCATTAATTCTGTAGTTTCTTTATAACCAAAATATGTGAATAACCAAACTATGGGGAAAAAATGAAAGGAAAATTTCTTTACACAAACCTATCTAACAATTTGAATAACTTAAATATTCAGCCAATTCCAGTCATAAATCTTGTTGCTGAAGTTCTGCAGATTCAAAACATTGTTGAAAGTGAAGATCATACAATTCCAGTTGTAACTATTTCCTGACCTTTCATATTCAATTATAAAAAGTATTGTTTAACCATACTGATCATAATTCTAACCTTCATTGCATGATTAATGACCATTTCATGATGACCTGTCTGCATTATCTGAATATGACCATGATAATATTTCCCAGATCACACCGGTTAGCAACCTCAAGAATGCTGACACAATGGTGGAATGGGACGGTTTGTCACAACTCACACCATTAAACAACATCTTGCTGGCTGAACCATCTCAAGACAAACTACTTGCTGAATCGACTCCGAAAACTCAGAAAACAGCTGATGTCGTTCCTCAACCCCGCAACCATGATGATCTTCCTCCTGCAAAGCATTCTTCATCAAAGAGGGTCAAGTTAATCAAACAGGAGAAGAAGTGATAACCAGTTGCTGCATAATTAATATTATATATCATTAGTTTTGTAATAGTATTATGACAAGGTATTCACTTGGTTAACCTTTGTTGGCCAAGTTATACAAAACCAGCTACAAACCTAAGAAATCACTATGCTTTTAAATTATTGTACTAGTTATATAACATCTCTTTCTATTATATAACATATCTATATAATCATATTGTTATTCCTGCATTATTTCCTCAACATATTAATCTTCTTGCAACAACATCATACAATAGAAAATTCTCATTCTCTGTGATAATGGAATTGTAGAATCCTATCACCTATATTATTCACAAGTTTTATGTCTTAGCTTATGTATAATAATACCAGTCATTTTTAACTAATGTTCATAAACACCCAATATCTTTCAATATCTTATATTTGGTTTGCAATTTATAACAAATTATGACCATTCTATTTTATAATATTCAAGCCTACGTGTATAATAAATTCCTAACACCACGAATTGTTTCAAACTAATTTTCATTCATACAAACCATATATATAAGCTTAATGGACAGTTTCTTTAATCCAATTTACTAACTTAGACTCACAACTCACAAGTTGTCAATATTTGTACTTAATTAAACAATTCTATTGACAGGACATTTGTAAAAGAGAGGTGTGCTCTCTCTGCAATGCATTTAATGACTTCTACAGTGATGTTGTAACTCAAACCACACACATAGACAATACAACTTATAACTTTTTATCATTGTGTTTAGTGGGACAGTATTGCAACTTCTTTTTTTATATACAATCCAGATAGACAAGACATTTATTATCCGTTAATTTAATACTGCTGTGTAATTCATGGTTCACTAAATGAGTACTTTCAAGACTATATCCAGTAACAAAAGGTCAACAACTCTCAGAAATTACTACCAGGAACTCACAATGCAACCTGAGTTTTATTGAAGTCACTCACTTGGTTCATTAATTTAAGGTATCATTCATCTATTTTGCTTACATTGTAATTTATTTTTGTTTTAATCCATGCTCACGTTTCAACTCCAGTGATATTTGTTACTATAAATGTATGATGATTATCAAGAACAATTTCATATTCATGTTAGACTATCCAATTTACTTTTTCCTCTTCTAAAGATATTATAATTTTCATAGTATAAACGCAGACATAAGAGGATGCTAACACTGCAGAACAAAAAACCACCATTAAATAGAGGAACTGCATTAACACCTCTTTCTGATATTACTGCATCCACACTTAACACCTAGATTAGCACACAATCAAAAACAAATTCTTGTTCTAACTCATATGTTACCAATCACACCCAATTGTCTAACCTGCATTCTAATATCCAACTATCTCTTAACTATGGAAGAAGATGTGTAACTGGGTTAAATCTTCTGGACAAGTTTTCTGCTATTATCATACTTGAGGCAACTTTTCCTGATACATCTAAGGTTGGAATTAACCTTAAAACACTTGGTAACTCTAATGCATATTTAAATAAGAGAGATCCCTCACATCAGAAACTCATTCCACTACCTTGCATGTATCAAATTTTAATGCATCTATGTTAAGGAACCATAATACCCCGAATGATAAAATGCAAAATATTTCTTCTATGGTACGACATAAGGCTACTATTTCTTCCACATCTATACTTGGAAAAAAACGCAAATCTGCCAACACCAATGCTGACTACTTATAAAAAACATCCATATATATGAACAATAAGAGAAAGCTCCCCACATTAGAAACTCATTCCACTTCCTTACCTGTATTAGATTCCAATGCTTCAATGTTAAGGAACCATAATGCCCCATATGCTAATCTGCAAAAGTTTTATGTTATTATACAACCCAAGGCTATTATACTTTCCACTTCTATTGTTGGACAAAAACGCAAATCTGCCAACACCAATGCTGATCACTTATCAACAATGTCCATAGGAATGAACAAAAAGAAAAACCTCCCCACATCAGACACTAATGCCACTTCTGAACCTGTATCTAATTTCACTGCATCAATGTTAAGGAACCATAATGCCACACATGCTTATAGTACTCCTAACTCCCACTCTGAAAACATTCAATACAGTCACAAGTCAGATTTTCATATGGGAGAATGTTCTAATTCATCAACTAAAGTTGCAACCAACAGAAAAGTTATTACCAATGATGCTGACTATTTCAATACTAGGCCAGTTATTCAAAATCCAGCTTCTGAAAGGTATATAAATGTTAATGCATCTGAATCTGAATATGATGAAACTGATCAAATAATGTTATCAGATAGTAGCAGTAATGAAGAGTTGGAAAATGATCAAGACAAATCTTATGAAAGTATGTTCTAATCGTTTTGCTATATATGTCTACAACTTTTACATTATTATAAACTTAAATAATGACTACCAATTTTGTACAAATGTACACAGTGTATTATGATATAGGTGATCATGTTTGGCAGTGTCAGGATTGTGGAGCTTTAATGTGGTATCAAGAAAGAAGAGAAAAATGTAGGAACTCATCACAAGCCAAAATTTAGCTTATGTTGTGGTGCTGGTAAAGTTCAGCTACCACAACTAGAACAACCTCCTCATGGTAAAAAAAAAATAATAATTAATGTAATTGAAAATACCAAATGAGTCTTATAAAAAATTTCAATTTTTTTTATCAAAAGGGTCTTATAATTCGGGATGGATGTAGTAATTCATAATAATGTCATGGTTTTATTGATTAAACTTAACCCTCTAATATGGTTACCCTTACCAGGAGAACGTCCAAAATTTGCATAGCTATATATCTATGGCATAGATAATGAAATATCTAATCGAATGGGAAGTTTCAAGTCAGTAACTGCCACCATTCACTTTCAATTATGTTTATATCATATTAAATGCACGCTCATTTTACTATTTAATTAATATCATATATAAATTGCAGGAACAACAAAGATATTGACCCCCAGATTGTGCAGCAATTGAAGTCAATGCTTGATGAGCATAATGTACATGCTAAAGCTTTTCGAATGGCACGAGATATACTGAAGGATGATCCTGTTCAAGATGTTAAGTTGAAACTAATATCTGAAAGAAACAGTGATGGTAGAGTATATAACAAACCTACTGTTTCCGAGGTAGTTTCACTTATTATAGGTGATATTGACTCAGCTTCCCAGAGAGATATAATAATGCAAGGTCAGAGCGGGAATCTACAAAGAATTGATGAATTCCACGCAAGCTATCTTGGATTCCAATATCCACTTATTTTTCCTTATGAGGAAGATGCTATCGTCCAGGCATCTTACTAAAGTACAAAGATGATATTGTGGTTACTGGAAGGAATCAACTAACCATTAAAGAATGACTCTTATTTTGAATAATGGTTAGTAAATTTGAGGCACATACTTTAATATGTTCCAGAAGACTGTTTCAGCAATTTTTGGTAGATGATTATACAATGATGGAAACAAAAAGACTGACTTGGTTAAGAAAAAATCAATCGAAGTTAAGAGTGGGTAAATACAGACAGCTGAGTGAACCCAGTGTTGGTATTAATCAAAGTACACAAACAATAAAAGGAAAGAGAGTAGTCTTGCCCTCAACATTTGTAGGAAGCAAAAGATACATGGATCAATTGTATTTTGATGGCATTGCCATTTCAAGTGTGGTTGGATTCCCATACATCTTTATTACATTTACATGTAATCCAAATTGGCCAGAGATTACTAGAGAACTAGGAAAATTCAATTTAAAGCCACCAGATTGTCCATGTATCATTTCAAGGGTATTCAGAATCAAGTTTGATGAGCTAATGAAAGACCTAACCAAGAAACATATCCTTGGTAAAGTTGTAGCATGTAAGTGTTTTACATCATAAATTCACTTGATATATCATGTTATCTTACTGTATTTTCTTCAATTGTTGATTTATATATCAACTTGAAACATGTTGTAGATATTCAGTTTTTTGACCATAACTTCATTTTCTTAAACTTTCATCTACATAGATATGTACACCATTGAATTTCAAAAATGAGGTCTGCCACATGCTCACATACTCATTTTTTTACATCCTTCAAGCAAATACCCAACAGCTGCACACATTGACCAAATCACATCTGCTGAAATACCTGATCCTGAAAAAGATACAGAGTTATACAACTTTGTCAAAAGTCACATGATTCATGGTCTGTGTGGTCTGGCTAAGAAGTCCTCACCGTGCATGAGAAATAGGAAATGTTTCAAATACTTCCCAAAAAAGTTTACTGAAAGTACGGTTGTTGATCAGGACGGCTATCCTGTTTACAGAAGAAGTGCTAAACCCACACAATAGTGAAAAATGGAATTACCATGGATAATAGAAATGTTGTGCCATATAACTGAATATTGTTGCTTAAGTTTCAAGCTCATATCAACATGGAATGGTGTAATCAAAGTACATCTATCAAATACTTATTCAAATATATCCACAAAGGATATGATCGTATAACAACTTCCGTTGTGCCATCTCAGCAGCACACAAGAACTGTTCAACAACCTGTTGATGAAATCAAACAGTATCTGGATTGTAGATATATATCACCAAGTGAGGCATGTTGGAGAATATTCTCATTTAAAAATCATGGTAGGAAATCAGTGGTTGAACATATGTTTTTCCATTTGGTAGGAGAAAAACGTATGGAATAAAAATGTACATTGGTTGGCAGATGTCATTTTACGTGATCAGCGTATATTGGCTAACAATCAAGGTATATACTATGTATTCAATGCTTTATTCATTCTACATTTACTATCAACCTTATCTTACACCTTTGTCATTATTCAATATGTTTTCATAATTAGTTCTTACTGATGAAGAGTTGCATAATTTGACATTAATTGAGATTGAGAAGTTGTTACAATCAAGTAGAAGAACATTGAAAGAATTTTCTTCTTTGCCTTATCCAAATGGATATATACTAGAGCAGTTGGGCAATAGGCTAATTTATGATGAATGTAGTTATGATATTCCCACCCTTAAACCAGAATTTGAACTACTTTTTTCACAACTAACAGGTAACTTACGGTTGTATTATCTATTTTAAATAATCTACATGTCTATATGCATTAAGAGCCACCACATGATGATAGATTTTTTTTTCATAACTACACCAGATGAATAAAGAAAAATTTATGACAAAATCATGCTGACAGTTGCAAATCAAAAATGAGGGGTTTTCTTCTTGCATGGTTATGGAGGTACATGTAAAACTTTTATGTGGTGAACTCTTGCAAGTGCATTACGGTCTAAACATGATATTGTATTGATTGTTAACTCAAGTGGAATTGCATCTCTGCTTCTACCTGGGGGAGAACTGCACATTCAAAGTTTAAAATACCAGTGCCGACATTAGACAACTCAACTTGCAACATAGATCATGATAATGATATGGCAGACCTTCTGCGACAAACTAAGTTGATCATATGGGATGAGGCACCAATGACTCATAAGTATACATTTGAGTGTTTGGATAGAACACTTAAAGATATAATGGGTACTAGTGAAAAAGAATGTAAGGCTATTTTTGGGGGGAAGTGTAAGTTTTTGGTGGCGATTTTAGACAAATACTACCTGTTATACCAAGAGGTTGTTCTGATATTGTCCATGCCTCAATTAATGCTTCATATATTTGGGATCATTGTCAAGTTCTTACATTGACAAGGAATATGAGGTTGATTGGTGCAAATACTCAAGAAAATCAAGAAATATCAGATTCTTCCACATGGTTGTTAAGTGTCGGTGATGGTAAGGTTTGTGAACCAAATGATGGTTTTGCTGAAATTCCAATTCCAAAGGATATGTTGATAACAAAATATTAGGATCCACTTCTTGCAATTGTGCAGAGTATGTATCCTGATTTTCTGAAAAACTATCAGTCTTATGAATACTTGAAGAGCAGAGCAATACTAGCATCAACAATTGAGGTAGTTGGTGAAATCAATAATTACGTTCTAGGTTTAACGTCAGGTAAAATAATTTTGTTCTCTATTAATACTACTCGAATGTTTTACTTAAATACTTTACACATCAATCTTTGCCTTATTGTATAAATTTTAAGGTGAAGAAAGAATATACTATAGTTGCAACTCAATTGACCGATCAGAGATCCATGATAACAACATTGTTGATTTACTTACACCAGAGTTCCTAAGTACCTTGCAAACTTCAGGACTTCCAAATCATCAAATCAAATTGAAAATTGGCTGCCCCATTATGTTGTTAACAAATATAGATCTATTTGAAGGTTTGTGCAATGATACAAGATTAATAGTAACCAAGTTGGCAAACCATGTTCTTGAAGCTAAGATTATGGGTGGCAAACATCATGGAAATATAATTTATATTCCAAGTATGGATATGTCACCATCTCAATCTCTGTGGCCATTCAAGTTATGTAGGAGACAGTTTCCAGTTGTTGCTTATTCAATGATGATAAACAAATCTTAAGGACAATCTCTAGATTGGGTTGACTTTATTTACCCAAAGATGCTTTTAGTCATGGGCAAATCTATGTTGCAATATCAAGGGTCACAAGCAAAAAGGGAATTAAATTTTTGATACATGATGAAAAGAAAATGCCAAAGGAAACAACAACAAACATGGTATATAAAGAAGTCTTTCAAAATGTTTGCTAAGTAAGTATCTCAATTAATACTACAACATAAATTTGATTACTACTATCACATATATTGATTAACTTATTTATACCATGTTAGTTTAACAATTGTTGCACTTACATGACAATTCAGGATTTTAGTTGGACCAATGCTTGGGATGTGTTCATTCTTTACATATTATGCCTCCAGTTTTTTTTTACTTTGTACCTGAGACATTTGACATCGAAGTTGTTAAGTTTTGTATAATCCTTATATAATGGATAACCAGTAACTATATTATATTTATCGTTCATCACTGATTACAATTAATTTATTTATTGTTTGGGGCTGCAAACAAATTCAATATTCAGTAGTTTTTCCATGATTCTCACATTACTGATTATTTCCATTTCTTCATAAGAACTCTTTACATGTTATGACTCCATATCCTTCACAATTGTTCAATATCAAACTAGCTTACATGATTGTAAATACTTATAATTTTTCTGTTAGAATCATACATATTACAATAATTAGCTTACATGATCTACACAGTTTGTTAGAGAATTACCAAACTACATTACATATTAAGATGCCTCCAATCAAAATGACTTACATCAAATTGACACATGACCATCGACAGAATTGGCTTATCCAGAATAATTGATCAAAGTTTTTGAATATGTTTATGGTTCCCAGAATTCAGCTGGCCAATAACTCTTTATGTCAATATGTGTTTATGAAAAAGTATGAAGACAACTGTAAAATATTAAGTGTCTTTTTGCATTTATTTTATTTCCATACATTTAATAGTTCTTTATGATAATATTGATACATAAATACTCCTTTCTTTTACTGATATATCGTATAGCTTTAAAGTGTACAAGTACCATGGCACATGTAACATCCCGCTTAGATGCAATTATTATCAGTATTAGACGCAATTGAGAAGCAAGACAATTTAGTAATGTTTGGAATGGCATGATTGTAATTTAGAGGAGAATGGAGTTTGTTTTTAAAATAAGTGGTAAGAATATCTTACCAACTTATTCCACACTCTTCTATTCCCATTTTCCTTTCCAAATTTTTTCAGCTCATTCTCTTCCCCTCTTCCCTCATTCACACGCCTCACTCCCTCTCCTTTAACTCATCTTTTCATCATCCAATTCTTAAGAGGAAACTTCACAAGCAAGGTTTGGTTGATAAACCTAGAACAAGAGCAAGGAATAAGGAGAAAACAAGGAAGATTTTGAGAGAAGAAGTTAGCTTGAAGTCAAGGCTTTGAGAACCAAGGATAGTAAGCACCAATAGGAGGTTTAAGGTGAGCTCCATGGGGTGATATAACCCCTTAGAGTAGTTTTAGTGTTTTTACAAGTTGATTCAAGAGTTAGAATTATGCCCTAATCCTTTGTGTATCTAATCCCTTGCTTAATCATGTTAATATCTATCCTCATGCCTTGTGAAATTCATTCCCATAAGCTGTTTTGATGATTGGGGATGTTTGGAGTAGCTTAGGAAGTGAAATTTTGAGTGCTGCTGAAGCCAAAATCGTGCTCCGATTTCTGGGCATCGGGCTACGATTTTATGCCCTGTTTTTCCTGAAACTTTCGAAAAATATCGTGCTCCGATTTCATGAAATCGTGCTACGATTTTTGGCTTTCCCAGCTTTATGTTTGTGAGCTTTGGCTTGGTATTAGGGTAGGATGAGGGATAGGTATGGCCTTAAGAGATGTATACTTATACTCCTAAGTTATATAGACATAAAGAGGGATTAGCAATGGGATCATAATCTTATAAGAGAAATCCCTACATTTATTTAAGTTCATGCAAGCTAAGAAGAATTCACTGTTCAAGCTTAGGACCCATTAAAGGTTAGTAGTCATGAATTACTCAGATATTAAGCCCCGACCTTCGTTGTTCACGTTAGTGGAACATGAATGGTCCAAGCAAAGTATTGACTAATAAGTTTAAGTCGTGACTTTCGTCGTTCACGCTAGTGGGACACGAGAGGTTCATGCATAAGTTAAAACATATTAATTGCGTCTCTCATCGTTCACGCTAGTGGGACATGGGAGGTAAACGCATAAGTTAAGATTATTAAGTCGTGTCTTCTGTTGTTCACGCTAGTGGGACGTGTTATTCCGCAAGGATGACCGCACGACGACAAGAGGAGTCCGGTGTTAGCCTGATATGATAGGAATTTTCACCGGTTAGAAGGGAGATGTACTTCGGGGTTACTCCACCCGGATGCACTCCGTAAAATGAACCAAGATAAGTATTGATTGTTCAACGCTAACCTCTAACTTAAAGATATAAAGATTAATACATTTATTTGTATAAGTATTGAGAGATAGGACAATTAGTTCCTAGTAATAAGACGTGATCGTAATTCTGTTTCCCTGATCACTAAGTAAGAGTGATCCTAGTTCTTTCCCTTGATCGCGAAATAAGTAAAGATAAGACTTGGCGAACCTAGGTTTTCCCCAGATCGCCGAGGTAGGCACGGTGACCCTAGGTTCCCTGTGGTTGCCAAACAGTAGGTAGGGTAGGAGCTCACTGAGATGTTATGTCTCATCCCTTTCCTTCTGGTGCAGGTTCTTCGCAGGTAGCACGACGTAAAGGTAAAGAGAAGGCTACGGATTGATCGTGCTGTTTATGTTTTATTATTGTGGTCATGTGTATATGAATGATGTATATTATGGAGAATGTTGTATCGGATAATGAGTTGCATCACAAGCTTATGTTTTGTACATTAATAAACCAAATTTTCTGTATTGTATTTAATGTATCCTGTACGAAATTTTAATACTCGTAAGAGATCCTAGGCAATCTCTCTATGGGTGTTACAGCACAACTTTGTCTTAATGGAATCAAAACAATGATATAAATTCCTATTTCAGGTCGATACTACATCATGACCATATATCAGTCAAACCCGATATATTTTTTTATAAAGTTAAGCATGTCCAGCTTTTGGTGTTGATTTGATCTCAGCTTCTTGATATATCAAATCATAACTGCATATATATATATATATATATATATATATATATATATATATATATATATATATATAATATATGCCAAAAACAACATGAAACCAACCCAACATGCATCAGATAAAGTTGTGAATCATGTTATTCACCTTGCAGAATAAACAAACATTTCACATGAATCGGTCACTTATTTATTTATACAAATTTTTTACCATCAAACAACAATATTACGTAATTAATCATCATTATAAAATATATCTTCTATTTTTTATTTATGTCTCTCATATTAACAATATTTCAGACTATAAGTAACACTAAATTTATTTGTCTTATATTGCTTTTATTTTAATTAATTTTAATTAAAGTATATATAAATTTTTTAATAAGGTTGTCTTCAACTAAACCTATATGAATATGCTACCTTTAATTAAATTGTGTAAGTTTCGATAAGTATACACACTATGATCATTATTAGGGGTTTTTTCATGTACGTTCTGGCTCAGTTTTTAGGATATAAGTCATCCGAACCGCAGTTTTATGTTGCGGTTTGGTTTAGTTTTGTTTGGTTGGTAAAATAAAAATTGCAAACCAAACCAAACTATGTGGTTGAGTAAATCACAAGTGATCCGAATACATCCAAACCAAATCCGGTTTTTCGCAATTTTGATTTGGATTAGTTCGGTTTGCGATTTTTCTATTGGTTTGTTCGGTTTTGAACACCCCTAATCATTATTATAACAAAAAAATCAATTCTAATAGTCACAATCATAATTGATTAAATCTAATACACACACACACACACACTACAGGATAATTATATTGTAGTTTATGACTGTTGACATAATGACTTCACATATTTATCACTGCTCATGCCCATGCGTGGTCGAAAAACACGCAATGCATTCAATTAAACTCAGCACACTGTCTGCATTGTTTTTATGTCATTTTCCTAAAAGCATTATCTCTTATTTAAACCATACCCATGTGAATAAACATATTCCTTACATAGCACAATGCCAATTGTGTCTATTGCTTATTTTATTGTATCAATGATCAAATCAATTTAAGTCCATGGTCAGCACTTCAACAACATCAATTAATTTTCTTTTCTAACTCTTTAACGCATTTTAATTGCAACAATTTTATAACTCATTTTTCTTTTTACTATAAATACATACTAAACAATGTCGTAAACTACATCAAACTAAATATTACAAATTTTCTGCAAATTATGTCTTCAATCAAAAAATTGCTACAAACAGAACCAATTGAGCATTTTTCAGTTGTCAAATTAGCTTTTCAGGTAATAATTTATATAAAATTGTTACAATCTAAATTATATCATATCAATTTAATTAATTGAGGTTTTTACAATTAACAATCATTTGTCTGCCTCTCATTTATGTTTACATCCAATTAGGCCTATGCTGAAGTCGATCCAATTTTTGTGGAAAAAAATGATAAACAACTGAAGACAACGTTCATAGTTATGGACAAGCAAGGAGGAATGAATGAACTCAAGTTTAAAAAGTGCTTAATTCTACCAACAATAACTCTTGGATGAGGAGAGCTTCAACAATACCGTCAAATCTCAGATAATGCTGAAGTAGTTTTTTCATATTATGGGAAAAATTTATATGCAGTGGCTACGTTTAGAGAACTTGACGATTGAACAAAATATCCAAAATTTCATAGTCGCAACCTTGATCCAAATAATACTTTTTTCTTTGATCTTCAAGTGTAGAATTACAACTTACATCAATCAAAAATGGTTATTCTCCTAAATATATTATAAACTAACAATAGCATATTGCATTTCTCTTACATTTTGTAAAAATATATTGTCAACGATTTTAATATAAATCCAAATTATATTTTTTTCTCCAGGTTCTGCCACAAAATTTTGGTAAATTCTTGAAACATTATTACTATGAGATACTATCATGTTGTAATGATCAAGGATTCTAACATTGCTTATGCCATTATTCGCTCCATGCTATATCATTATGCCAACATGCCTTTTAAATATTAAGTAGAACAAAACCAGCGCTAATTCAAATACAATAGTTAAGATTCTCTGCTAATGTATCAGAAAGGTTCACCTGCTCCAATATATAAAGAACATTATTATTTAAGTCTAAAGGATAACTATGACCATTATAATAGCTCAATACCAAAGATAACCATGACCATTAGACAGTTCCAAAATTTCAACTCAATTTCCATCTTATTCTAATCATGGCAGCTCTCCAAATTATGATCAGAAAGGCTCCAATTCCTTTTCAGGTTATTTCATAATCAATTTTTTTATTAATTCTATTCATTTATATCTTATCAAACTTTTATTTATACTTAATTTTTTATCCAATTTTTTTATTATACTTAATTATTTTCATATCATATCCATTTCTTTTGCAGATGCATGCTGAAGTTGATCCATATTTTGTGGCGAAGTATTCTAATGATTTCAAAGATATGTGGAATGTTTTGAAAGAAGATGGCACAAATTTAACGGTTAAAATCAACAAAAAAAATTATAATCCAACAATAACAATAGGATGGGCTTAACTAAAAGAATTACATCATTTACCCGACAATATTGAAGTTATATTTGCTTATTATGAAATGAATTTTTTCAAAATCACAATGTTCAAAGAAGTGTCTAACTGTACTCAAATTCCTACCTTCCACAACAGATGTTTAAATCCAACTGAAACAAAATTCTTTGATGTTCAACTTTCGGCTATAGATTTGGGAAAATCAACATTCGTTAAGTTTACAAAACTAACAAATTGTGTATACTATACTACAATATTTAAATTATTAGCCAATAAGACCACCTTTATTTATGCTTTATCTTATTTTGCAGATTTTACCATCGGAATTTGACATATATCTAAACCACAACATTTGTAACAATGTCATTCTATGTGGAGACAATGAGAATAACCAGAGTTTTGATATCATTGTCAACAAACATGCAAACAACACTACTAAAATCGAGCCTAAATGGAATAAGTTTTGCATGTTAAATCAATTTCAACCAGGCTGTACTGTCCGATTTAAATTTCAAGTCAATAACTGTTATGTCTGTCATGTATATAATCCTTAACATTTTCGAATAATTTGTATTTCTACTTAATAGTTCTATGTTATAAGTTGTTCCTCAACTTAATAATTGTATCTTAATATTATGTCTTTTGTGCTTTTATATTAAGAAATTATCTATATCTTAACATATGATTTAAATTACGTTCCATATTCAATTTTCTAAGCAAACATTTTTTTTCATAATTAATACTATTTAGATTTTCTAATAACATAAGTTAATATCAACACAACCATATCTCATACACAAACATTCGAATTTCCATAAGTAATTTAAAGGATATCATAAACAATTATATCTAAGCCCAAAACATTTGTAGACTATATAATAGGCCTGACTTTTCGGGTCAAAATCAGCTGGGTTAAACCCGAACCACTTTAATTCACTTAACTCACAAAAATTGGGGTTCATAATTTGCCATAGGTACTATAGGCACTAACCTGAAAAATCAAACCAAAAGGCCACAAATGATCCATACATAAAACCTACGCAGGTTACATTCTTTTCCTATATCCAATAATGTTTGCTTAAATTGCTACAAGAAAAACAATTACAATACACTATATTTGATGACCCCATTTCAGGGACATACTGAGGTCGATCCAACCTTTGTTCACAAATATCAAACGGATATAAAAGATCCTTCGAATATCTGTAATGAAAATGGAGGGGTACACCAATTAAAGTTTAATATGAGTTTGTATAACCCAACTGCGAGTGATGGCTGGAATTAAATCAAACAATACAATGAATTTCACAACAATATAGAAGTTGTGTTTTAATATTATGGAAAAAATATTTTTAGCATTATTATGTTTAGGGATGTGAGTTATTATGTACAAATGCCAAGTTTTCATAGCAAGAGCCTATATCCAAACGAGACTATGTACTTTGATGTTAGGATTTGGGAAAATGACATCACAAGTCCAATATTGGTTAGGTTTTAAATTTTTTTGTCAAAAAATTATGATCAAATATAATTACGTTTTTAAAGTTTAATGATATTTTTTCTAATTGAAGACTCTACCAGATGATTTTGGACATTTTTAAAGAACAATGTTATCGATACATTAACTTTATGCAGCGACAACGGAAAAAACCAAAGTTTTGATGCCTTTTGAGAAATGATCAAATATTCACCGCAATGATTGACATCAAGTGGATTGATTTTTGCAAAAACAACAATTTCCAACCAGGCTACACTATCTGCTACAAATTTTCTGTCGTTAATTGTTCTATGTCTCATGTATTTATTGTCGCGCCATTCACTTATGCTTCAATCTCATCTGAGTAATGTTACCTAAGTTCATGTACAATTTCTGCTTTAATTATAATAACATTGTAATAACTTGTCCTCCTTTTTTATATATTGTTACATTACAACCAACACCAATGTAAACAATCCAAGTGTAATTCCTAATGAAACAATACAAAAAATTATGGCAAATTATAATAAGGGTGCAATAAACAACTTCCCTACACAACTTCAGCAGGCCCATTAATATAAATCCAATAAAAAAATTAGGCCCAATCTGGTCACTTAACATTGCAATCAGATCCAGTCTCCAGTACAAAACCATTACAAATTAGGGTTCCATTTTTGGCAAAAGTCACCGTCGGCAGCACTTGAAGAAGGATACCAACAACTCAAAAATGGTCCCTATAGGTAACCTACACAGGTAACATTCTCCCCCTTTTCCAACGATTTTTGCTTAAACTACTTCAATCAAAACAAATCAATTAATTCTTTCTTTTTATGTCTTTCAATTTTTTACAATCCCAAAATATAACCTTTACCCTAATCCGACAACAGTTGTTTACTTTCTGGGTTAAAAATCTTTTGTATCAGTTAAATCTACACTTAGTTAAATCATATATGAATCAAAATAAGTCGGGTTAATAGTGTTTTACCCCCTGTAATATTGGCCATTTCCGGTTTTCCCCCCTGTAATTTTTTTTTTAGATTCCGTCCTTGTAATTTGAAGATTTTTGGTTTTGGACCTTGATAATTTTTGACTGTACAAAATCGATGATATGACAGGGGGTAAACCGAAAATTTGCTCAAATTAACAGGGGGATAAACATAAATTTGCTCAAATTATAGGGGGGTGAACCGAAATTTGCTCAAATTACATGGGGCGAAATTTTCCATGAAGGTCCAAAACCAAAAAAATTTCAAATTACAAGGACGGAATCTAAAAAAAAATTTACAGGGGGGAAACCGGAGATGGCCAATATTACAGGGGGTAAAACACTATTAACCCAAATAAGTCTGATATCATGTATTATCCAATAAGAATCAAATGCCAAGTCAGATTCCAAGTTTACATAATCTACCATTTATAGTCAACATAGATTCAACTTTACACTGTTATTCATATAAGAACGACTTCTAATTTGTATAACTAAATTTGGGTTCTGAACTTTTCACTTTTCTTATCCATAATTTCTAAATTATTTTAGTAATCACTTATTAACATGATAAAAATCATATTTATGTATTTATCATGCAAATAACAATGTCAGATGTACACATTTCAATATTAATTTTATGTAATATATACATTCAAATAATAACAATTTTCTGTGAAGTAAAAAAAGGAACGATGATGAAGGAGGTTCGTCTAGAGGTCCCACTGCTTTTGAGACAATAATCAGCCCAAATAGGGCAATATTTCTATATTAATTGTTTACAAATTAATCTGTTTTCTTTATTATATTTACCCTGTTTAATTTTCTTTAATATATATAACTATTATTTAAAAAAATTCAGGAAGATATTGAAATTCCAACTCAATTTGTGACTAACTGGAAGGATATAATTGCTATGGACAACTATGGATCAATCAAAGATCCTGCTGACAATTTCTTTGAAATTGATACTTCAACAATTATACATGAATTACACATTAGTGCTGGAATGGTCATAGCAACACATTGTGGTTTTCAACAAGAACAGAAAGTCATTCTAGATTACCAACCTGACTTTAATCAATTCAACATGAGGATTATTGATGATGAAGGCAAAGAAATCCCTTACCTAGGTTTTCACCACCCCATCAACCATCATGCAATGAAATTAGCTGATCCAAATTATGTGGTTAATCCACAATTCATTTCAAAGATAAGAAAGGGTTCAAAAATGTTTATGCCTATTGGATTTGCGTTGAGGTGGTTGAATTTGAAAGTTCCTATGACTGAAAGTGAAGGAGAAAAGGCTATGACTGATAGTGAAGAAGAGGATGATCAAGAAGATGAGCAGAACCAAGAAGAAGAAGAAGAAGAAGAAGAAGAAGAAGAAGAAGAAGAAGATCCATTCAGGTGGTTGTATACTGTTTTTGCAGCTACAACTAAGGGAAAAAGTGTGCTGGTGAGTAATCAATGAACCATTACTCTAATTTACTATCTCTGTTATCCAACAATAAAATTTCCATAACCAAAGTAATTAATAATTGATCCTATAATTGTAGCATTTCCCAAATGGGTTGCAAGGTCTGCTAATTTGGCTGTTGATAGTGACATTACTGTGGTCAATGATGAAACAAACCAACAAGTTGTTTGCAAAATCAAAAATCCAATAGAAATCCACATGAATACTTTATTGGTGTTGGTTGGTACCGTTTTGCTATTGGTCTCAATTTGAACACTGGAGACCAGCTGCTTTTTGGATTGGAGGATCCTCCAACATTGCTACATGTTACTGTGTTCAGAAATGTTGACAATGGTGAAGATGCTGAGGATGGGGAGGATAACTGAGCTGTGAATCTAAATTGTTGAAACTGGTAAGATGTTGTGTTTTGGACTGAAGATGACTTGGTTGTGATTCAGAAATGACTGTGTTTTGTTATGTCTCTGTTTGAATTTCCTTAGTGTTTGTATAATTAATCGGACCTTAAACTTCTGCAGTATGTTTGTTTCAATTTCTATGGGTTGTAAGGACAATGTTCTACCTTAAACTTTTATGTTTAATCCTCTTACAAAAAATTTGGTATATAAATAACTACAAAATTTTCAAAAAATAACTCAATCATTTAGAATATATATATATATATATATATAACTTATATTATTTCAATGACTCAATGTTAAATAGACGCTTCACAAAAAATGTTTTTTTTACTCTCTACAGTTTAAACTACATACTATATCAATAATAGATAATGAACTTCATCAAAAATAATAACTTACATTGCACAATATCAATTGTACATTTACTAATGTTTAGATTCTACAAGTTTCAAAAGTTCAAATTCTCTATTGTTAGAATTCAATAAAAGCTACTATTGTAACTACAATCCAAACTACTATCCAATTTTCTAATGTTTAGATTCTCTTTCTTTGATAGTTCAGATTCTCTATTGTTACAATTCAATAAAAGTTGCTACTGTCACCACCATCCAAAAACTTATCAGGCCAACACAGTTTTGAAATCCTAAAAATTTTCCACTACATTCTAACTCAATAATAGAGTTTTAACACATTATATATACTTCACTTCTATATATATTTATAACATATACAAATGAACTATAATATTGTGACTATATAAATTGCTATTTTCAATCATATCATTCATCCTTCAACCTTACAACAAATTATCAAAAATAGATTCAAATAGACCCTATTTCATTACAGTGTGCAAAAAAGACCAAGTAATCTATATGTTCACTTCAACTTTAAGTTAAATCACTATTATTTTATTTTAATATTTTCAACATATTATTGCAGAAGTAGATCCAATTTGTATTGCTGAGTATTACAATGACCTAGCCGAAATATGGAGCTTGGAAGATGGAATTGGTAATCAACACCAAGTTGAATTTAACCAGTGCCTAATACTACCTCATCTTACTAGCGGATGGGGACAATTTGGCGACTTTTATCAAATTAATGACTATGGCCTTAATGTGTTCCCTGTAAATATATTCCATGGTCCTATCCCAACTAACGAATTCCACGTTTCCATACTAAGACAACTTCAATAACTCGAAATCATATTTTCGAGGTTTCAATGTCAAACAACAGTGCAAGGGAGACAAGGGTGGTTAGTTTTTTTTTTCCTCCATCTCATGTTTAATAAACAATTGAGTTTTTTTTCATTTAAAAAACAATATCAAATCAATTTTTTTTTTCCAAATTCTACCACTTGATTTTGGAAGTTTCTTGACAAGGAAAAATCATAAGGAATTGCGATTATGTGGAGCATCAAACAATATCACAGTTTGCAAACTGTCTTATACAAAAGAAGAACATCAACAAAATTAAGTTGTTAAAATTACCAAAGGTTGGAAGAAGTTTGTTCATCAAAATAATATTCTCCCAAAAGATGTATTAGAATTCAAATGTGACTCAATCATGCCAACCAATATTGTATTAGTCTTGAAGTATTCCCAACCATCAAGATACAATGTAAACTATATATAATATTTAATTCCAATCAAAATATTTTAAATATTTATTTGCTTTTATAAATATTATGCACAATGTCACCTATTTCAGTATTTTCAATATTTAAACTTGGCTTTTAAGTACTGATTAACATACATTCACTAATCATATATTCATAATATATCCTTATAACAACACCCATATATGGTAATCCAACACTGGGCCAACCCAGTTCTGTTAAGCCCAGTTCCTATTTTCCAATTCTCACCACATGTTATAATTTATACATAAGTAAACAAACTTACATTTTCATTTCCCTTTTTTTCAATGATTTTTTTATTTTTCAATTCATTACAAATTTCAAATATAATTAATAATTTTAAATATAATCTCAAATATAATTTATTTGCAATATCAATATATATATATATATATATATAATATTACGCTATTTATTAAATACCAAGTATTAACTTACAAGAGCGGAATACTTTAAATATCTACTAAATACAAATTATAAATATCAAGTTACAACTAAAACATACACACCCCAACCAACGGGTATCCGTGCGGATGCACGGGTATCTTACTAGTGAGATATAAAATAATATAAATATTTTCACTTTATCTTCATTACCTATTTTTGCTCGGTGTGTTTCTCTCTCTTTCTCTGAGAATCAAATCACACTCACACTATATGTATGTGAACCGGATTTCAAACAATTATTACGATTGCAGATTTTAAATCTATAGACTACCAGTACTAGCGTAACACGCCCTGTAATTAGATAAAACTAACCGTGATAACTTTATATTCATACAAACTTATTTATTAACTTTTGTTTATTTATTGATTAATAATTTAACTATCTAAATGGAAGAGTGTGATATATTAGTTTCTATTTTTGGGTTAAAAAAAATCTATCTTTTTTTTACTAGATACTCCTTTTGTCTCATAATAGGTGTCCCATTTTAGCAATAGATTAGAAAAAAATGACGGATAAAAAAAAAGAACAGTTGAAAGGACAATTATACATAATCGTTACACAAGAATCAAATTGACTATTATTTAAGTTTTATTTTAGGCTACGACAAATCTAGAGGGGCTCAGAAAGCATCACAGCCAACAAAACTACTTCATCATAATTAAAATCAAAATGAAAAGTTGTATGCTGAAGAAAATCAAAATCAAAATCTACTTTATACGAACGAAAAACGCTAAAAACGAATCACCATGAGTATGAGTTGCATTTCATTGGAAATAATAGTTTCACACCTACGTTGGTGAAAACACAACAAAAAAAAAATCTAATCTAATAGAAATAAAAAACACACACACAAACTAAACTCTATCCTTCAAACAAAAATATGAAATAACAAAATCAAAAGCTACTAAAAATATATTATGATCATTCAAAAAAGACGAAGAAGAAGAAGAAGAAGAAGAAGAAGAAGAAGAAGAAGATGGGTCTTTCTCAGCTGTTTTTTTCTTTTTTTTTTCAACTCCTAGTATGTAGCTCTTTGTTTTTAGGCCGAGTAAGGTTTGATTTATATAGCAAGCTAAAATCCAGAATTCAAATATTTATCAATTGGAATAAAATATCCTCACATGTGTATAACAGTACTATCAACATAACAAACTTGATAAAAGAGTAACTAGGATAATAATGGTAATTAACATGACAGTAATAAAAATTAGTGTGGTCACTATGGATAGTATATGGAATGAAAGTAATATACTGTGAATCCTATGCCATTCACTGTACTATTTGTTAGACTAACAATGTCACTGATGCAAATTTTCAATTTGTTTCTTTAATAACTAGTAAAAGACTTGTGTTTTCGCACGAGTCACGTAACATTGCGATAATTATATAAAAATAATTATATTGTTAATATTGTAGAATGTTTATAGATATCAAATGAAAATTATGAGTTATAATGTAATGTTTCTATTAATTTGTTTTCTCATATATAAACAAAAATTTGTTAAATATCTGAGTCACATCAGTTATGAATTTTACTTGCTTATATATGCGAAAACAAATTTTTATGAACATAAAATTTTGAAAACTCGTGACTATTTTTAAAATCAAAATTAATGTAGTGTTTCTATTAAATAACTTTTTTATTTTATATGCAAAAGACTGTTCAATGTTTGCACCGCACCCGTTGCAGATTTTATGTACTTATATCTAAATAAACAAATTTTTATATACATGTGTGAGAAAGTCGATATGATAAAATTTTGGAAACTCACGACTATTTTCAAAATATCAGCATTAATGTAGTGTGTCTATTAAATAAATTTTTATTTTATATTTAAAACACCGTTAAATATTTAAATCACACTCGTTGAGGAATTTATATGCTTATCTATGCAGAAGAAAAATTGTATATATCGATATGTGATAGTCGATATGATAAAATTTTGAAAACGCGTGACTAATTTCAAAATATCAACATTAATGCAGTGTTTCTATTGATTAAATTTTATTTTATATGCAAAACACTGTTCAATGTTTGCACCGCTCCCGTTGCAGATTTTAAATGTTTATATCTGCTGAAACAAATTTTTATATACATATATGAGAAAGTCGATATGATAAAATTTTGAAAACTCATGACTATTTTCAAAATATCAACATTAGTAAAGTGTGTCTATTAAATAAAATTTATTTTATATGCAAAACACTGTTCAATGTTTGCACCGCTCCTATTGCAAATTTTAAATATTTATATCTGCAGAAACAAATTTTTATATAGATATATGAGAAAGTCAATGTGATAAAATTTTGGAAACACATGACTATTTTCAAAATATCAACATTAATGTAGTGTGTCTATTAAATAAATTTTTTATTTTATATTTAAACGCCGTTAAATATTTAAATCGCACTCGTTGATAAATTTATATGCTTATATATGCATAAGAAAATTTGTATGTATCGATATGTGATAGTCGATATGATAAAAGTTTGAAAATTCGTGACTATTTTCAAAATATCAACATTAATGCAGTGTTTCTATTGATTAAATTTTATTTTATATGCAAAACATTGTTCAATGTTTGCACCGCTCCCGTTACAGATTTTAAATGTTTATATCTACAGAAACAAATTTTTATATACATATATGAGAAAGTCGATATGATAAAATTTTGAAAACTCGTGACAATTTTCAAAATATCAACATTAATGAAGCGTGTCTATTAAATAAATTTTATTTTATATGCAAACACTGTTCAATGTTTGTACCGCTCCCATTGCAGATTTTAAATTTTTATATCTGCAGAAACAATTTTTTTATAGAAATATGAGAAAGTCAATGTGATAAAATTTTGGAAACACATGACTATTTTCAAAATATCAACATTAATGTAGTGTGTCTATTAAATAAATTTTTATTTTATATTTAAAACACCTTTAAATATTTAAATCGCACTCGTTGAGGAATTTATATGCTTATATATGCATAAGAAAATTTGTATATATCGATATGTGATAGTCGATATGATAAAATTTTGAAAACTCGTGACTATTTTCAAAATATGTATATAAAAATTTTCTTCTGCATATATAATCCTCAACGAGTGCGGTTTAAATATTTAACGGTGTTTTAAATATAACATAAAAATTTATTTAATAAACATACTAAATTAATGTTGATATTTTGAAAATAGTTGTGAGTTTCCAAAATTTTATCATATCGACTTTCTCATATATGTATATAAAAATTTGTTTCTACATATATAAACATTTAAAATCTGTAACGGGAGCGGTGCAAACATTGAACAATGTTTTGCATATAAAATAAAAAGTTATTTAATAGAAACACTACATTAATTTTGATTTTGAAAATAGTCACGAGTTTTCAAAATTTTGTGTACATCAAAATTTGTTTTCGCATATATAAGTAAATAAAATTTATAACTGGTGTGACTCAACTATTTAACAAATTTTGTTTATATAAGAGTAACAGAAACATTACATTAATACTCATAATTTTTATTTAATATCTATAAATATTCTACAATATTAATAATCTAATTATTTTTCATATAATTATCGCAATGTTACGTGACTCGTGCGAAAACACCTCTCTTTTACTAGTTAATAATGAAACTAGCACAACTTAACTAACAATGTTGGCTAATGTAAAGTCCACATCACCACCCTATAAACAGTCTTATAGTCGGTTTGGTCCTAAAGCTAAATGAAGGTCCCACTCTCAAGAATTGGTCATCAGTCGGTGATCCAGCCCCAAAATATCACATCAACTGTACACGTGTCATCACAGGATAAAACAGGAGGCAACCAACCCACTTTTTTTGAAAAATAGCTTTTCTTCCATTTCTCCTCGTGACTTAATTTATTGTATTTGTACAAAATTTAAACAACGTGTACTCATGTTACTATATATAACAACATTTTAGTTAAAGTTGGAGCAAGAAAACTAGCGAACATAAATAAATATTAACTAAGCTTAATGTGCAAGATACTATTATTAGTATTATTCTAAGCTTGAAAAAATTTCTTAGAGAAAAGAAAAAAATAAAACAATGGCGATTTCTAGAATTGCAATTGGAAACCCTTCTGAGTTTGGCAAAGCTGATGCACTTAAGGCTGCACTTGCTGAGTTCATTTCAATGCTCATTTTTGTCTTTGCAGGGGAAGGCTCTGGCATGGCATATAGTAAGCCCTTTTCATTTGATAAACTCTTTTCTTTTATGGCATAATAAATATTTATGCTATAAACGCTTAATTGAACTGTTTTTCCAAACATGTTTTTGTGTTTTTGGTTTGCATTTGAACCATGCAGTAACTAACAATGTGACCTCTTCTTGGGGTATGTTTTTTGATAGATAAGCTTACAAACAATGGTGCAGCAACACCAGCAGGGTTGGTAGCTGCATCACTATCACATGCATTTGCACTTTTTGTTGCTGTCTCTGTTGGTGCTAACATTTCTGGTGGACATGTTAACCCTGCTGTCACTTTTGGTGCATTCATTGGTGGACACATTACACTCATTAGAGGCCTTTTGTATTGGATTGCTCAGTTGCTTGGTTCTGTTGTTGCTTGCTTGCTCCTTAAAATTGCCACTGGTGGATTGGTGAGATACATTACATATATTTATTCATTCTGAATTGAATCAATTGTGACGGAAGTGATGGTAACATGACTTTCCCTCAAGAAAAGAACCTGAGTTCCATTTCTGAAGTCGTCCTTTTAGTTGGCAGACCAACTCGAGGATTAGTCTCATAACGGATCTAAATAGTCTAAACTATAGGATAGAGTCTATTGTAATAAAATACCTTAACTATGGTCGAAAATAAAAAAAAAAATCAATCACATTAAGACTAAATTCACTATCCAAAATTTTAATGTGATCAAATATTTTTAATTCAAAGTATCATTTTGAAAATTCGTTAATTTCTTTCAAAGACCAAATTGTCTTATCCTTATAATTTCTGTAACAAAATGTAAAATAAAGTCAAAAAGTTTTCATATAATTTTTTCAAAGTATCATTTTAGATTCACATGTTAGTTATTACAATGATTGTGTTCTTGCCTTATTTTTTTACTTAACTTTCATTTTTTAGTGCTGAATTTTAGTATTAATTTGTGTATGTCTATTGCAGGAAACATCTGCTTTCTCATTATCTTCTGGTGTGGGAGCAACAAATGCACTTGTATTTGAGATTGTGATGACTTTTGGTTTGGTTTACACAGTGTATGCTACTGCAGTAGACCCAAAAAATGGTAGCCTAGGAACAATTGCTCCAATTGCAATTGGTTTTATAGTTGGAGCTAACATCTTAGCAGGTGGTGCATTTGATGGTGCATCCATGAACCCAGCAGTTTCTTTTGGGCCTGCTGTTGTTAGCTGGACATGGGCTAATCATTGGGTCTATTGGGCCGGCCCGTTGATTGGTTCTGCTATTGCTGCAGTTGTCTATGAGACTTTCTTCATCACCCCTAGCTCTTATGAACAGTTACCTGTCACAAATTATTAAGGCCTAAAGTAGTAAATCCCCCTGAAGTTTTTTAATTGAAAAAGGGTTTTAGTTTCTTTTAGCTTTTTATTTTTGTGCTCTTTGTTGTATGCATTTTTCTGTTTTCAAATGTTTTTTTGGTTTTCTGTTACATTTGTCATGTTCTGTAAGATCATTTTATTAAGTAGTGATCATGTCTTCTAAACTTCAAACTTTATCTATCTGCGTGCATATTTGAAATTGCGGCATGTTTGATGAAATCGTTGTTGTAGAAATATTTTATTAAAGCTTCAAAGTGTAGCTTTTGTCGAAATCACAAGTACCATGTGATTCTGCCAAACTCACTATTAGTCAAAAATACAATCCAATTATAATCATTTAGTACCTCTTACATGATGATAAAGATAAGAAAATTATTGCATATTACAAATGCCTATATCAGACATATAAGCACCCAATTACTATACTAGAATCCATAAACATTGGTAACAAGTAACTCAGAAATTTAACATTTCAGAATAAGAGTAAATTAACTCATATTATGAACGAGCTAACATCACCAACAATACAATTTATTATTCAAAATATCAATATAATTCCATAAGGTAGAAATTGCGCAGCCTAATGCATATGCTACAAATCATCCAGCTACTACTATCTTTAGTCTTTTAACAAAAAAACCAAGAAATTCTGCTCATCATGCTATTTTCTTGCCATGGTGTTTAGAAAGTTTCGAATCATGCTGCTTGAACATATGCAGGTATAGTGTGAGCCTGGTGAATAGATAAAGTGAAAGTTCGACCTGATCCAGAGAAATGAAGCATAAATCAAACAAATTAGAGCTTATCAAACAACTCAACAGAATTGAAAGGAACAGATTAACATTTTTTTTTTATGAAAGTGAAACTGAACGATTTTCTACCTGATATATGAGTCAATTTCCAAGACTAAGGTTATAGAAGAACAAAAAATAACCATGACTAATTGATGGCTATTAGCTCCTTTTAAGGTTATAGGTTAAATATAAAAAGTTACCATATGGAAATCATAATAACTAAATGGGAGGGCTGAAAAGTAATTATTGCACCATGAATTTGAGGAAGTTAAGTTAACTAACTAGTTAACTGACTTTACTTGCTCAGCAAGTAACTAGCTTAGTTAGGAAATTAGAGTGATCAACCGTTAGTTAGCTCATGTTACCTTAGAGCATTCACAATGCAGAACCCATTTTTGGGTATTTAAATGGGTATTACGCGTACACGTCACTCATTTATAATTTTTTAATAATAATACCTAATTAGCACTCAATCTTAGGGGTGAGCAGAATTTCCAAACCCACCCGCAAACCGAAAAACCCGCAGAAAATGTTTGTGTTGCGGGCGGTTTTTAATGGGTATCGGGTGGCCAAAACTGAAATTACAGTTTGAATTGGTTTTGGACGGGCGGGCCTGGTTTGAAAAATATTCATCCAACGGTGACCGAAACCACCCGCTGTAAGTATTTACAAAGATCAACTCATATATATCACTTGTCACAATCCAAGGCACTTGTCATGTTTTGTCTGCAGTGAAGTTGTCACACTGCAGAGCTATAATACACACAACTCATCAAGACATCAACTCATATTCTCTCTCATAGATTTCTTTTTAATAATTTAGTTTAAATGCAACCCATGAGTTCAGCCCATCTAGGGCTGGACAACGGGCGGGTTCGGGCGGATTCGGTTCCAAAACCTCAATCCAGCCCAACCCGCGGGTGCCATGTAGTGGCCCATCTCTGCCCAATATTCCACACGGTGTATACGGGTTTCGGGTGTACCGGGTGTCGAGTTTTCGGATGGGCTTATTCAGGTTATAACAAAAAAATCAGTATTTTTTGTGAAATTGCTCTCAACATTAGTTTCAAAGATCAGCAATCCGGTTCTTAAAAAAAAAATCAAACAATCCAGAAAAAAGAAAGAGTGAATATCACAATCAATAGATCTATAAAAAACATCATCAACAGTCATCTAGATCTAGATCTCTTCATCAACAATTAGTGAATCTCATCATCAACAATCGTCTAGATCTCTTCATGAATCACTTTTCATCAAGTTGCAGAAACCATCGACAAGGGATCCCCTTCATGTGGTGATAGTGGAGTTCAACAATCTATACACGTTGATTTGTTGTTTGTGGTTGCTTGTATTATTGCTTCCAATCAAACCTTGGAAACAAAAAACTGTAAAAAAAAAAGTGAAAAGGTATCACTGTATCAGATTTGAGAAGAAGGAAGATTTGGATCTAATGAATCGAAGAAAAGAAAAATCTGACAAAGAAGAAAGATTTGTGATTTTTTGTTGAGGAAAGAGATAAAAAATTTTTGAAAGAGATGGGGAGGAAAGATGGGATGTGAAGAGATGAAAGGGAAGAGGAAAGGAAAGTACAGAGTGAGGAGAGAGATTTAATTCTGAAAGTGAAAGGATAAGTTATGTTTATCCCCAGTCTTTCAAACAACAAATAATTTGGTATATTATATTCGGGCGGGTTCGGTTACCCGCGGTTTCAAACTCTCCACCTGCACCCGCCCACATCAACCCTGTTTAAATCGAAATTCTAACCCGATTGGCCCGCGACCCGTTTGTAACCGCCCGTTTCACTCTCTTTTTTTTTAGGTTACCCGCGGGTTGGGCCGAGTCGCGGGTTTTTGTCCAGCCCTAAGCCCATCTCACGCTCTCTCTCATTAGTTTCTTTTTAATAATTTAAATTTATAAAATGCTTGTACTATATTGAATATTGTGCCATTGTCCAATGCCACATTAAAGACAAAAGTCCAATGCATCTCTCCCATGTTTTATCTCTACATTTTACTCCCAAGTCTCAGTTTCTCAATGAAAGAAAAAACTCCTTTCTCAAATGAGTTGCAATACCAATCCTAAGTCCTAACCTAAAATACCCATTTCTCTAGCCAAGTACTTCTCCTCTCTTGAATCTTTATTAGAACACCAACACATCTCTGTTGTCACTGCGATGGTTTTTAAACTCATAAACCCACATCCTGCTCTCATGAACTTTGCTTTCTCACTCGTTATTTATTCTTTTTCAGGTTCCTTTAAACAATTTTCTCAGATCTCTCTCTCAGAAGCTGTGTCACCTATAACCGAGTCAACTCCCCGCATAACCCGTATTTCGCCTTACCCGAGACCCGACCAAACTGAGTTCAAACACGGTCGGGATTGGGTCTTGGAAACTCATGATCGGTTTCATTTAGTATGTTTTTTTTGGGCCGAACCCGTCCGATGCTCTACCCTACTCAATCTCTTCAACCCAACACTTCACACAAATTTCTTAAACGAAACCTATTAATCATCTATCAATAACTCTATATCATTACATTTCAATATTTTAATCTTTAAAAGGAGTGGGACCCGCAGAGAGAGAGGGTACATATTTGAGACACTCTTCTCGTTAGGTACCCATCTTCTTTTCTCCACAACGGGAGTACCTATTAGATACTAATGCTTATGAAGGTAGGATACTCCAATTGTTGATGGTCTTAGTATGCAACTTCATTTGTGTATAAATGCATATTGTAAACACTTGTTCAATAATGAATTCACTCTATTCAATCAATTCATAATATGGTATCAGTTAAAGGTGTTATGATTATAACTGTTTTTACTAACCTTTTCTGTTGTGCATTCTACATCATTCTTCCTTGTTCGTTGATTTTTTATCAATTCTTCATTGTTCGTTGGTTTGATAAAAGTATTCCGCGTGTGCAATTGACTATTGGAAATGATATAATTACCTCAAAGATGACTAATTAAACAATGATAATATGCTAATTCAAATTTGAACAAGTGATTCACAACTGAATTAATATTACTCAATCCCAAAGTCAATCTCAAATCAAACCTAAACTTATACATAATAAGCTAACAAAAGGAACAACAAGATTTGGTCTATGATGAATTGATTAACTAGACAATTCAACTATGAGAAGTGATTGAATATTCTCAATTAGGTTTACAAAATATTGTTAGAAAATCAAGTTCTAAATTATTCAATCACGTAGCACATATATCTATTAACCTAATCAACAAACATCATATATCGAATTATAAATGGCAAGAAATAAAAAGAAAGAGAAAGAAAACACCAGGATTTATAGTGGTTCCCCCGATCGTCCTCACTATGGGGTACGTCCACTCTTCGTAGAATTTTTGAAATTGCAGAGCCAATTACAAAGATTCTTTTGATTTACAAATATAACCAATCCTAAATCTTCTATGCCAAGTAACCACTCCAAAACCTCTAATGTTCAAATCTTCTTGAAATTGGATCTTCCAAAACCTTCAAACCTCAAGCAATCATGCATTCCTTCGATCTTCTAGTCCAAAAAATCTTCAATGCTATGAACCTTGCTTCAATTACCTCCAGCTTCGATGCCTTGAGAAACAACCTCCATAATTACCTTTGGAGGTGAAAAATACATCCTTTTGCTTTAGATCCTTGATGCCCTACCAAGATCTTTAGAGAAACCAATCCTTACAATATCCTATAGCACCTTATCAACCTAGATATGAAATACTACAAGTGTTCTTTGAAAAAGTGTTTAATCAAAAGAGTTTGTAGAAAAAAGAGAGAGAAAAGCCTTGAGAGAGTGTTTGCAAATTAAATTGTTAAGTGATTAGAGACATGTATATATATATTTTTTTAATTTTGAAATTCAAACTACTTCATGTATACGAGGGATATGAGCAAGTTTGGTCCAACAATAAACAGAAAAACGCAAATGATTTGATTCACTATTTTAATGATTCGAATCATTATTACGAAAGTTGAATTCTGGGCTATGACGAAGATTGATTTGATACCCATGAACTCTGATACAAATCAATGATCTCCAGATGAAAATTGATTCGAATCACCATTATATTGATTCGATTCATCAGTTTTAGAGAAAAATTGAATCAAAATGATTCGACTCATTTTTCTCTTTGTAAAGAATGATTCGACTCATTTTTCTCTTTGTAAAGAATAATTCGAATCACTTTGATTTGATTCATTTTCCTATTTACAGGAAATGATTCGATTCATTCAAACCAGAGAGTATAAGAAGAAAAATTATTCGATTTAAGATTTACCTAGTAAAACCTAATTCAAATCAAACTCGTAAAAAAGAAGATTTTGAACCCAACTTGTTCCAAAGGTTTTCAACTAAGGTTTTTATGCAAAAATAAGTTTAGAAACACTATAGTGTACATGTGACCTAGAGGTGGAAAATTGTGACCTATATACTTTCTTTGTAACTCTTATATTCACAATTTTTGTTTTTCATATTATTGCAACTAGTCTCAACTTTCTCTTTTTCCTCCTCTCTATATGAATTTCCATTCTAACAAAGAAACATCTCTAATATATTTAATTTTAAGTCATATATATATATATATATATATATATATATATGAGATCACTAGCATTAGTATTCTTTTTAATTATCTTAGTACACGGAGTAAACTCTCATTTTTTTTAACCAGATTTTCTTTATATACAATAGCCATTTAGTATTGACTATAGCATTAAAAGGGAATAACATTTCAAAATATTACTTTAGAGTACATAGATTTGAAAAACAAATCCAAGATTTTTTATTACTATGGAACTCGAGTATTTTTCCACTAGCAACACGTGTGTGATGGATGATAAATTAATTTTGCTTGGCCAATATGTTGTGCATCTTATTCTATTCTGATTGGAAAGTTTTATGTATAGATTATTCAACCATTAGCTAGTGGCTGCTGATAAAATATGAAATTAAGTGCTATACTGATAGGTATCCAAATCAGATTGAAACAAATTAGAACATATCATCTATATTGGGACACTTCTTTAAAGTAAAAGCACAAACATATAAAACATATCATTTCTATATTGGAACATTTCTTCAAAGTAAAAGCACAAACATTGATATTGATCATATACAGATAACAATTACTCTTGAGATTTATTACAGCTGTGTCGACCATGCTTAAAGAGAAACACATATTTACATGCAGTAAACAATCTCGACTGTTAATTTGAGATCGGACAATTCAGATTACACAATAACAAAATCGAGTTGAAACGATCTTCATCGATTTAGATCGGTCGGTCAAGACTGAAAAACTGCAGAAACAGTTACAGCATCAAATCCGTTTCTGAAAGACATATACTATGCTATATACAGGTTAATTAGGCTATCTTATGACAGATGACACACATATGAACAAAATATTGAAGGGAAAAAAAAAAGAATAATCTTGATTAACCGGTTAGAAATGTGTTCCCTTGTTGATCATAAAAGGAAAAATATTGGTCACCAATAGGGGGGAATAACATCTTGCTTTCTTCTTCATCCATCACCCACAATGGATCTAAATTAGAATAATCCCATGATGATGTAGAAGGCATTATAGGACAAGAAAAGTTATTACTATTATCTTCACTTGTTCCATCAAAAACAGGTTGAAGAACATTGATGTCATCTTCAGACATAGCAATATCTTTCCATATATCATCCATTGAGTACCCTTGTTCAATTTCTTGGACTTGGTAATTTTCTTCTTCAGACTCTTTGTTGGAAGCATGTGAATCCACAGCATGGTTATTATTCGAGAAATGTGAGGATTGACAACTAGAAGATTGATCAGGTGATGATGAAAGCGAAGGCGTTGCATGTTTTTTCTCTTGTGCCCTCTTTTTTCTCATGTGTGTCCTCCAGTAATTCTTAATCTCATTGTCTGTTCTTCCTGGTAGTTTTCTAGCAATTCTTGACCATCTGCAATCATCACACATATATGTCAATGAAACTTGAGTAACCAAAGAAATTCAAAACCAAATCTATTCAAGAATTTTCGTAAAAATAAAAAAAATTAAAAGTATGTGACGCCAAACTAGACCAGACACCGCAATTTTTATGTCTCAGCGACTGAGGTCACAACGTAATCACGATCATCACTGCATCAGCCCTTTTGAGCAAGGACTTGAATCCTTTACAGCAGCGGTAGTAGAGACTATTAGATTTTGAGAGATAACATTTTTCTATAAATCTAATAGTCCTTACGGCTGCAGCACTGTACTGCAATTGTAGAGGATCCCATTTCGTATATTTGACCAGGATCTTCTATATAGCTGTATTATGGTGCTGCAACCGTAGCGACTATTAGATTTTGAGAGAAAAAATTTCTCTGTAGATCTAGCCGTCATTACTGTTTGAGCACCATATTGCAGCAGTAGAGAATCCAATCTAATTTCTTTGACCGTAATTCTCACGAATACTTTATGATTGCAGCGCGACCGCAATTAAAAGACATGAGATGTATTTGGATATATGATGAAGTAGTACTAGTAGGAAAAGAAAAGGAATAGTGAGTCTGCAGCAGGTGATAATTAATATTATTATCTGCATAATATTCAGTCTCAAACCTATTTCCCCATTTAGAGTGAAGTTCCATAACAAGTCTTTCTTCTTGGGGTGTCATCTTGCCACGTTTGAGATCAGGGTGAAGATAATTAACCCAACGTAACCTGCAACTCTTACCTGATCTACTCAAACCTACAACAAAGTGTGAGAAACAGAAAAACGTGGTTAAAGGAATTAATGCTTCTATTATAATTCAGCATGCCCTTATAAGCATACCTATTTATTACTCTCTCCCGCCACCTTCAAACCTGAAACCTTTGCTATAAAATCCCATCTACGATCACCAAATAAGCCTACAAAATATGCCAATTTGTAATCTTCTTGTTCTGTCCATGGACCTTTTCTGCTTATTTCTTGTTCAACCATTTTTTCTTTCTTTCTTTCTGAAAAACACACTCTTGAATCTTGTTAGATAGGCTTGAGGGGACCTGTGCAGTGTGCAGACACTTGGACAGTATTTATATGGGTTCTCTCCTGTCACAAACTCACAATATATAATAAAAAGTTGGTTTAATTGTACTTATCATTTCTTATTTTATCAAACCCACGAAAATAGTTTACTCTTTTTAAAATTAAATGTTTCTGTCTCCCATGTGAAAAGGTTTTTGGTCCTGTTGTGAAAAACGATGTCAAGAACAAAGTATAACGGTAAAAGGAATGGGAAAAAAACAAGAAGAACAACAAGGATTGGTTATAACTGCTATTCTTTACTTTCTCTTTAAACAAGATTACAAGCGTTACAAGAATAACAAATAACCCTCTCACCCTAAATTAGGATTAGCCGTATTAGGGTTTTCCGTCACTTCTAAGATGAGAGACTAGTATGCTATTTATAATAAACCTAACATACTAACTAATGGGCTTTTTCACAATTACCCATTACAAGCTAACTTAGGGTACAAGCTAACTTAAACAATTGGACATAACAAACCGGCCCAATTCGATATGCTAACAAACCTAGCAATATCCACTAATGCATGTTAGAACAACTTCGACTACAACATGCACTACTTCGACAGCAGCATGCGAACAGTCTTCGACCTCATGCTTCGATCCCTGTCGAACCAGAAGCTACCCTAGAGTTCGTTCCAATATCTCACAAATCTCCACCTTGGAACAAACTCTAATATCACTCGAACCAGCTAGCTTTCTTCATGCAGCTTTATCAACTGCATACAGTGGAAAAACTTGCAACTTGGCAATGTCTTGGTGATCATATCAGCAGCATTGTGGTCTGTCGAAACCTTCAGCACTTGGACTTCTCCACGCTCGATTACTCCTCTGACGAAATGCAGCCTCACATCAATGTGCTTCGTTCGCTCATGATAGGCTGAATTCTTCGACAGGTGTATTGCACTTTGACTATCACATTTAACAGTGATACTTCGACCTTGAAGTTTCAGCTCCTTAGCAAAACCTTCAAGCCACAATGCTTCTTTCACAGCTTCAGTGAGGGCAATATACTCTGCTTCAGTAGTTGATAATGCTACAACCTTCTGAAGTGTTGCTTTCCAACTAATTGCCGTACCAAACATAGTGAAAACATATCCAGAAATGGATTTTCTGGAATCCATACAACCTGCATAATCAGAGTCGACATATCCTTCGATCACTGCTTTACTATCTTCACCCAAGGCTCCACCATAAATTAGAACTCTGTTCAGAGACCCATTTATGTACCTTAGAATCCACTTCAATGCTTGCCAGTGAGCCTTTCCAGGATTCGACATGTACCTGCTTACAAGACTTACTGCATATGCTATGTCAGGTCTAGTACAAACCATAGCATACATCAAAGAACCTACTATATTAGCATATGGAATGCTATTCATATAAGCTCTTTCGTCATCAGTACTGGGACACTGATCTATACTCAGCTTGAATTGAGGGTTTGTCGGAGTCACAACAGGCTTTGAATTCGACATACCAAACTTGTAGAGAATCTTCCGTAGGTATGCCTCTTGAGATAAGCATAATTTCGACTGCTTTCTATCTCTTCGAATGTCAATCCCAAGAATCCTGGATGCAGCTCCCAGATCCTTCATGTCGAACTCCTTATTGAGTTCAGCCTTCACCCTCATTACATCTTCGACATTGTTGCTTGCTATGAGAATATCATCCACATAAAGCAACAAAATAACAAATGAATTACCAGGTCGAAATCTGAAGTAAACACAGTGGTCGAACTGACTTCTGATGAAACTTATCCGTGCCATGAACTTGTCGAACCTCCTATTCCACTGTCGAGGAGATTGTTTCAGTCCATATAAAGATCTCTGTAGTTTGCACACATAATCTTCCTTTCCCTTTTCGACATACCCTTCAGGTTGCCTCATCAGGATTGTTTCATCTAGATCACCATACAAGAACGCAGTCTTTACATCCATTTGTTCCAGTTCGAGGTCGAACTGTGCCACCATGGCAAGCAACATTCGAATGGATCTGTGCTTCACAACAGGAGAAAACACATCATTGAAGTCGACACCTTCTTTCTGAGTGAAACCCCTAGCGACCAACCTTGCCTTGTATCTTTTCGACGCCACTCCTTCGATTCCTTCCTTAACTTTGAAAATCCATTTACAGCTGACTAACCTTGCTCCAACAGGTTTCTCGATCAGTTCCCAAGTGTTATTGTCATGAAGAGATTTCATCTCATCATCCATGGCCTTCAGCCATTCAGTCTTATTTCGACTCCTTAGAACTTCCTTATAGTTTCTAGGTTCTTCATCTAGAACCTCACTTGCAGAGATTAAGGCATAAGCTATAAGATCTGCATATCCAAGTCTCTGAGGTGGCTTGATGACTCTTCTCTGCCTATCTCTTGCCAACAAGTAGTCATCAACAGTTTCCTCAACTTCCTCAGTATCTCCTTCTTCTTCGACTTCATCTGGGATACGCAATTCAGCATCAACATGCTCCACCTCAACAGGAATCTCTCCCTGTTCCAGCTCTTCGACAGAGATTTCTGCACTTCGATCAACATCATCAGTTTTCTCGAAAGCCATTTCAGCTTCATTGAAAACTACATCTCGACTGGTGATACACCTCCTGTGACCTGGCTCTAGGCACCATAGCCTATAAGCTTTGACTCCTTCAGGGTATCCCATGAACATGCATTTTAGAGCTCTAGGTTCGACCTTGTCTTGCCTAATGTGAGCATAGGCTACGCAGCCAAATACTCTCAGTTTGTAGAGATCTGGTGGATGTCCCGACCAAACTTCTTCAGGTGTCTTCATATCTAACGCAGTCGAAGGACATCTATTTATCAGATATGCCGCTGTCGAAACAGCCTCAGCCCAAAACACCTTCTTTAACCCAGCACTAGTCAACATGCATCGAACTCTTTCCAAAATGGTTCGATTAAACCTTTCAGCCAAACCGTTTTGTTGTGGAGTACCTGCAGTAGTTCTGTGCCTTGCAATACCAGAGGCAGCACAAAAACTGTCGAACGCCTCATTGCAAAATTCAAGGCCATTGTCGGTTCTCAACCTCTTAACCTTCCTGCCAGTTTGATTTTCGACCAGAGTCTTCCAACTTTTAAAATTCTCAAAAGTTTCATCCTTAGTCTTCTGGATGAATACCCATAACTTCCTGGAATAATCATCAACTATGGATAGAAAATACCTAGCTCCTGAATGTGATGGACACCTTGCAGGCCCCCAAAGATCAGCATGGATGTAATCAAGGGATCCATGTGTTCTTTGTTTGCCTTTGTTGAACTTCACTCTACAAGATTTTCCAAGTACACAGGGTTCACAAAACTTCAGCTTTTCGACTTTGTCTCCTCCAAGCAGATTTTGTTTCCCTAGTTCGATCAGACCCCTTTCACTGACATGGCCCAATCTCATGTGCCAAATTTCTGTCTTCGACAAAGGTTTCGTGGATGCAACATTTGTCGAACCACTTACAACTTCAGCCTCAAGGGCATACAAGCCTTGTTTCTTCACGCCTCTCAAGACTTCCTTCGATCCCTTCATGACTTTAAGGATACTTTTCTCTCCTTGGAAAACATATCCTTTCTTGTCGAATTCACCAAGAGAAATCAAATTCCTCTTCAAGTCAGGTACATACCTAACTTCAGTCAATAACCTTATTGACTCATCATGGAGCTTGAATCTCACAGATCCAATACCAGCAATCTTGCAAGCTTTGTTGTTTCCCAGCAATACAGATCCACCGTCTTGTTCACATAGTTCCTCGAACACGTCTTTGTTTGGAGTCATGTGCCAAGTGCAACCTGAATCCATAATCCACTCCTTCGATGAGTTGCTGCTTGAAACCACAAGGACATCAGATGAGTCGAAATCATCTTGTGCAATGGCTACGTTGCCATTATCCTTACCTCCATGATCCTTCAGGCGTTCAGGGCACACCTTTCTTGTGTGACCCTCCTTCTTACAATGATAGCATCGAATGCCAGATGCCTCGCCACTGTAAGACTTCTGCTGGCTTTTACCTTTCTTCTTATCGAACTTACCTTTCGACAAGAATTTTCCCTTGACGGCCAAACCTTCACCAACAGTTGAAGGTTTATGCTCCTTTCGTTCGTTCAAGTCCTTCGAATACAAGGCTGATTGAACTTCTTCAAAGGTCAGGGACTCCCTTCCATACAAGAGAGTTTCTTTGAAGTGAGCATGTGTTCTGGGCAAAGCGCACAACAGCAACAGCGCTTGATCTTCATCCTCGATCTTCACATCAATATTTTCCAGATCAAGAATCAGCTTGTTGAACATATCCAACTGCTCAGCCAACACTTTGTCTTCACTCATCTTGAATGAATACAAAGCCTGCTTCAGGTAGAGTCGATTTACCAGCGATTTGGTCATGTACAAACTTTCAAGTTTCACCCATAACCCTGCTGCCGTCGTCTCCTTTGATACCTGTCGTAGAACCTTATCACCAAGGCTCAGCAAGATTGCGCTGTGGGCTTTCTCTATCATGGCCGTCTTCTCCTTCTCCGTTAACGCAGCATCCATGGCTGCGACTCCCTTCAACGCTTCTAAACAACCCTGCTGAACCAGTAGGGCTTTCATCTTCAAGCGCCACAGACCAAAATCGTTCACGCCGGTGAACTTTTCAATCTCATACTTTGTTGAAGGCATCTTCTCCACGCTCACCGCACCAATTTGTTGTGAAAAACGATGTCAAGAACAAAGTATAACGGTAAAAGGAATGGGAAAAAAACAAGAAGAACAACAAGGATTGGTTATAACTGCTATTCTTTACTTTCTCTTTAAACAAGATTACAAGCGTTACAAGAATAACAAATAACCCTCTCACCCTAAATTAGGATTAGCCGTATTAGGGTTTTCCGTCACTTCTAAGATGAGAGACTAGTATGCTATTTATAATAAACCTAACATACTAACTAATGGGCTTTTTCACAATTACCCATTACAAGCTAACTTAGGGTACAAGCTAACTTAAACAATTGGACATAACAAACCGGCCCAATTCGATATGCTAACAAACCTAGCAATATCCACTAAT